>VDFB02041128.1:235282-561409 GCA_007258455.2 Sequoia sempervirens
ATCATCTTAAGTAGTTACATGATCAATAAAATCATTTTGGTTACCCTCCATTCTTTGTTCACATTCGAGTTGATATTTGAGTCCCTCTACTTTGAGTTTAGCATCAAAATCTAGTTGTTTTTGAAGATCACAAAAATGATTTCTTTGTTCTTCAAGGGTACAAAGTTTTGCACTTGAATTATCTGTCCATGTGTCATACTGGTCATAAGTTTCACAATGTTGTCTCAGTTTTTTGTCTTTATTCATTATGCACATGTCCTCATTTATCCTTTAACTCTTATCATCCCTGTCATCCTTGTGTGTCCACTTACTGTTGCCAGCATGGGCTCCAATATGACCTCCCCTATATTGATATCTTCTTCCATTCATTTTTCAATGTTTTTTTCAAAGTCGCCACTCACCTTTTTTAAAAGTGAGAAAGTGTTTGATATTTCTTATTCCTAGTGGAGCATGTACAAGGTTTCTAACTATATGATTAAGGCCCTGATTCTTAATTTACTCCCCAATAGAGTCACTAATTTGTTAGCTCTCAAAAACATAGGCCGAAAACTTTAGGAGGCTACCAATCTCTTGGTACATTTTAGGGTAACAGACAAGGTTAGATGTTTTCTACCTTCTACTCTTCACGTGCTGCTAGACCTAGGCAGGTGTACCTATATGAGTGAAGTAGACTTAATGTGCTTATCTCTCTTGAAATTTTTTTCCCACAATGGCAGATGTGAGTGGACAAATAAAACTAAATTTGGTATAAATTGTATAGAAATATTCAAAGCTAAATCCTAATATGTTTAATTAATAGATGTAAAGAAAATGAATGAATCTAAATGGTGATAAATGCAGAGACTAGCACCTTATTGGGTACATGGAGTCAAATGAAATAGAAATGAGCAACTTATTTTTGGAGAACACTCAAATTGTTTGGCATATGTTTTGTTTATAACTTGTATAAACATGCAAGACTATGATTACTAAGCTCTTCTTAATGATCCAGATGAATTTCCCTAATTACTATGATCAATCAAAAGGATCTAATATTTTATTGAAAGAACTGATCAATCAACCACACAGATACAACAAATGTGCACTGATAAACTGAATATAAACTTGTTATATCAATTTAAACAACCAGAAAGCATCAATCTTGTAGACAACTTAGAAATATTTTCAATAAGTGCAACAAACAATTAAAACTAGGAATGAGCCACCACATCAACTAATTTTCATTGATATCTCCATTTTGAAGTCATGCATCATAGTCTCTGTTCTAAAAATTTAATTCTTCTATATCCATTTCTAATCTATCTATTGTATATCTTCTATCTAATCTCTAATAATAAATATGGATAAATGGATATTTATACATTTTTGTTTAAAAAGACACATCACTTTCACATATCCAAATGTCATCCAACAGTATTCGGGCATCAATTAACATTTTCCAAACACTCACCGAGACATCCTATAGTCATACCGATCCTCAATGTCTCATCGACAGTCACCCTATGCATTGCTATAATGTCATGTCATCTTATCAAAACTTTGAGTCTCATTGACGAATATCCTTTCATCCTATGAATTTTGCTGTAACATTTTGTTGTTGGGGAGACATCCCACAAATCACTTTTTCTTACCGATACATTTCCTTAAGTTCACTTTTGATCATTGTGAAAATTTTGAGTCAGGAGGAGGTTTCATAGAACACCCCGTGTCTTACCAAAATACCCTGTGATACATTCTTGTCACTGAAACATATGGGATTTCTCGCCAATGAAACAACATATCAACAAGACACAAGAGTTAGCAAGATTTTATAACCTTACTCTAAAAACAATTGATAGAACTCCCCTGCGCATTGTCGACAAGACTGGAGGCATTTGCTAAGACCTTATTCCAATAACCTTTATTCTAGCCAATATATGTCCACGTGCACCAGTCAGTAAGAAAAAATGTAATTAGAAAGACCACATACTGAAGAAATTTGCTTTGGCCAAAGTGTGTCACTAAGCGTCAGTCAGTAAGACATAATGAGTTCGCTATGACTTCATTCTGACAATGACTCTCATGCTGATGGGGATCCTTCTATCGCTGAAACAATGTGCATGTCCTACTGATAGGTTCCTATAGATGAAATCCAATCATTGTGACATCCTTGAGGTGTTTCTGATAGTCTGCAACAAATGTATATCTGTAGAAAATGCAATATGGATTGGGGAGACCCTAACCATCTCTTGTCGATATGGACTATAATGTGAAATATTTAGAATTAGATGATTTTATGGGACTACATGGCCAAATATGGGAAAATTTTTAAGAAGAAAGACACTTGTGCTTATGATAGGGACTCATTTGGAAACTCAGGGGTATGAAAAACTTGTGAAATTATTCAAAATTTTACATTTCTAACACTACCTCAAGTGATTCTCAGGATAATTATGAAAATTGATTGACAAGTTGGTAAAAGTAGTTGCCTATGCAAAACAATTGTGGGGGATTGAAAACTATGTGTAGAACCAACTCCCAAATCTCAACCACCACCATTAAATAAATAAAATCAACAACCTATAAGGACTTCCAAAGTAAATTCTTCTACTCAAAGAGACATTCTTGATTGTATGCCTCAGTAGTCAAATGACTCATATTAATGATGCCATATGGATGCTCACTTGAATCTTCCTGCACAACATCCAATTTCAGATTGTTCTACATGTCTTGCACTTGACACTCTGAATAAGAATAAAACAACCCTCAAATTGGACACCCCACATATACATTATGAGGAAAAGGAAATTCTTGGTCACTATGTGTAGAAGAAATTACATTGTCTAAAGGTTTAGGACCCCAATTTGTAGTTTGTACAACATAAGACTTATTAGATTTCACTGTTGATTCATCGATCATAGTTCCTCTTTCAATTTCATCCACTCCATACATTGATTCTAATAACTATACTGACACCTCTAAATCTTGTATAAAATTCCTTTCAAAATGAAGAGATTCTAAATTGAAATGTTTAGTTTCTTCATTTACAGTTGCCCTGCCTTCACGTATTTCACTGGTAGACTTAAGCCTCTCATAACTAATTTGTGTGCTAGGAAAGAAGATATCTGAAGATTCAATTACCCTTTAGAGTTGATATTTATTTTCTCCTTCGACTGGGAAATTGGTATCTTCCTCTTCTTGTATTTTCTCATGATCAACTACAACTCTAAGTAAATAACTTTTTTCTTTTAACATTAATTATTCTTCTAAATTCATGAAAAGAGGGTTATCATGTATTTTGAATTCATCAAATTCAAAGAGAGGGTTAGGATGAATCAACCACCATTCTTTCTTCTAAATATCATCATTCCTAGAATCATCATCTCCTTCCAAACTTAAGCATATATCCTTATTCTCCATTTCTTTAAAAAGGAAGACTTCATATTCTAGGGAAAGTAGAGAGGTCGATACGAGATATTTCGAACTATCCTCTGAAAGAGAGTTTATCAGAAGGAGGATTTGAAGTTAATGCTGGGTTTACCATCAGATCATCATCTTCATCATCACTAGATGTAGTATAATCACTTTCAACTTCAATAGAGGTGCATAAGTTCAAGGATAAATCAACACTAGATTGGTCATTCTTTTTGTTAGGCTGATGTAGATTATCAAGAATTGTTAAATTCATGCTTTTGAAATTAGGATAAAATTTGACTGAAAGCTTGGGGAAAGTTTTATAATTGGTTTTGAGTTTCATACTAATTTACTTTCCACTTTCCTACTACAATGAAATCATCTTCAACCTTTAGTTCCTCTTGCTAAGCTTGCTCGATTCCTCAAATTTTATCTATTTTCAGAAGTAATTGTATATCTAGTTCAAGAGCATAAATGAATATATGGTATTGAATCTCTATAGTGGTATTTTCTGGGGTAGGAATCTTTTGAAGAGACTAGTTGAAATGGTAGATGAAATCCCTCATTGTTTCAGCTCTATTTTTCATAATTTGAAAGAAGTGATGTAGGGTAGTTGTAACATTAGTTGGGGTTCTATAATGTTGGAAAATTTTTGTATTAAGGACATGCAAACCAATGATGCTCCATTTTTCAATTCCTTTCAACCATTCACCAACTTTCTCAATCAAACTTTCAATAAAAATCCTTACAAACACATCTTCATCCTGTATTCCTAAAACTGCACTTATAGTTGTCATAGCTAAAATATGGTCCTTAGGATCTTGTTCATTATGACCTAAGAATTTATGAAATCCCTTTTGAGATCCTTTAGGTAGATCATGATATTGTGATAAAGCAAGGGGGCCAACTTGGTTGCACCAACTCACCTAGAGTAAAGTTAGGAAAAGAAGATAATTGTGGTGGATGAATCAAAGGTGGATCCTAATGTTGATATGCAGGTGGGTCCCTTGGTTGATGTGGTGGAAGATTGGTCTGATGATTATGATGATTAGGTCCAGGTCATAATAATATTCCAATATCAGTCTTGGGAGTCATTCAATCATAGGAATAGGTGGTCATTGGGACCATTCCTCTTCCTCTTTCAAGATAAAGTTCCCTTGCATATAATCTTTCACTCTCCTTATCTCTAGGCAAGATTATTTAATTGTAATATGATATATTCTTGCTGTGCTCCAACCCAATCTAAATCTGGATGCAAAATAGGAAATACATCATTATGTAGAAGTACCATCTTGGTACATGAAGTAATGGTGATTGTTATACTTTTGACTAATTTATCCCTAGCAGAGTCACCAAAAATTCGTTAATGAATGAAATAAACATTGATAGTTAAATCAAGTAATGACTCTAATCCAATTTGGCACAAATTTAAACCCATTACAACTCTAAAAATTCCACAATTGCATTTGTGGATTTTTTTTGAATTTTATCGAGGTACAAATCCCTCACAAAATCTTCAATAAATTAATCTATTCTAAGGAAATGACATGCTTTTAACCAAATAGTAGAAAAGGTGACTAACGCTAGCTCATAAATATGAAACTAGTGTGGAGGAAAAATATGTAGCCATTTATAATCAATACAAAGATTGACAATCATGACTATCAAATCTAACCAATGTAAATAAATTAGACAACAATAAATAAAAGATTCATAGCTCATCTTTCAAAGAAGACACAACTATATCATACATAGAACACCAAGATTAGCATACTTCAAATCCTTTAATTCATAACAAAAATATTTCAAGCTATTGCAGTCTATAATAAATGTTATTCATTCTCAAAAACACTCCCAAGTGTTTTTGAAGAGATCAAAAAGCCCCATTTTCATGCTTAACCTCTAATTTATAATATGACTAAAGCCATTGACTGGAGAGTAAAGTTGTTAAAAAATTAGCAACTTCTTGTATCCCAAATTTTTATTGAGAAGTTGATAAGAAAAATGGAAATTTTGTTGGGAATAGATATTGGTAGAGAAAATTGATCATCACCTAAGCAACAACCACCAAAGGACCAATCATTTTGCCAATATTTAATGCAACATATGAAGATACCAAGGAGTGGCACGTGCGAGCTGTTTGATGAGGAATTGTAATTCAATCAATGCAAGGTAACCATAAATGTGAATTAAATTTACATCTTATCAATCGAAAAAGAATGTGCCCATGTCTAACCAAAATTGTATAATTTCAGCTAGTATCACTTTTGTCTCACAATCAATTGCATCCAACATGACGAGCTCCCAAAGTGATTGAAATTTTGTGAATGACTACATTATTCTAAAGGAAATTGAGTGTATCCTGCTATTCAAGCACACTTTTGATTAGTTGAAAGAAGCCTTTGTGGTGCAGAGCAAAGTGGAGGAAGAAGTGCTCCAAAGTATCCTAGGAGAGGTGTTTCTGAGCCAAGCTCATGTGCATAATACCACTTTGCTAGAGTTATTCATTTACATAGTTGTCAAGACTTCTAGCCATTGAAAATGGGGTGTGAGAGCATTGGAGTTCCTAGTGAAATATTAATTCCATCATTGGGTGAAGGTGGCCATCAATGAGCTCAACTATTATCCTCAAACTAAGTTGATAGTTGATGCCATTTGCACTCATTTTTTATCTAGGATGAGACTCCGAAGGAGTTTGTGACTTTTCTGCACACTCGAGTAGTGAGGAATGACATGGGACTATTCATGCAATTCATCTAGTCTCATGAAATTTTTTTATTATCTCAAATTGTATTTCTCTAAGTTGTTATTGAGGGAATTTGTGTTCTAATGTTTGCTTTGTGCACCTAAAATGTCTTTCCTTTGCATCTTTTTGTGTCCCCCAACCTAGATTTTTGTAATCAAACCAATTGAATATGGCTATACTAGCATAATGTAAAAATATTTATATATGAATAAAATATCTCTTCATTTTTTGGTGTTATTCATGCTTTTATATGTATGGATCACTTGTTTCTATTCACATTGTGCTTGTAAAATACTTTCTTTATTCTATATAATGTCTTAACTAAGTAACTAGACTGGCAATAATTTTTATTAATCACTATAATTCTTCATAGGTGGCAAAAATGATGGTTCACATAACTTAACAAAACCCAATATAGGTTTAAGATGACTTAGAGAATGTCGCTTGAGGTATAACTTGTGGGTGAAGTTCCTAAACTTGATTTATGGCTCAATCATTTTCATACACGCACTTTGGGAGAAAAAGTAAGTTTGGGTGTGACAAGAGAACACCACACAATGAATGACAAAAGAATGCCTAAAACACAATGAAATTAATAAAACACTACCCAAGTTCAAAATGGATGACAAAAGAATGCCTAAAACTAGATTAGGCATAGAACTTAGGTAAAGAAAGATAACATCCCACATAAAGTTAATGAAAATTTTTGTGAATAACAAAAACTACTTTATTTTTAGTTGGTCCCACAAAGGGACCTAACTTGTGGCATACAATTTGAAGACAACTTAGTGTAAAGGGCACAAAGACTACTTCCATTATTGTTTCCAAATTTGAGACAATTCAAGGCTAAGATGGGTCTTGTCCCATGATAGTTTGAATTAGATAATAGAGTTTTACATTAAGCATTGGATACTTTGTTAGTTGAGAAGGTCATGATTAAGAACCACTAATTCAGATGTTGGGTTTACATCATAATAAGCTTTGTAATAAATAAGATTTCATAAGTTCCATTTCAAACTTTCTGAATTGGATACTGAGGCAACATATATTGAGAAGACTGTAAAACTATACATGTATGTGATAATGGGATACCTTCAAACATAGTGGAACTAGTCTAAGTGCCAACAAGGATGGACTAAAGGCTTGACAAATTCATGGGATGTATAAAGTATTTTGACAGAACTTTGCATCTTCAAGTGGCTATTGAGGATTCTTATAATCCAACTTCTATTGATTTCTTAAGGAATTTATTTTTTCATGATTAGAGGATACATAGATCACTAGAAGAAGACAATAGTTTGAGTTACCATGGGATAAAGTCACAACACTATTTAATATTTTCTAGTTAATTTGCAACTATATGGTAGTGGAAAAGAAAATATCCTATAAAGACTAATATTGTTCAAGAATCCCTATTATGTGGATCCATTTTAGTCATGAAGCCAGGGCATGGGCTTGGAATGGACTCTAATTAGTTTTACATTGGATGGGATATGTATTTAAAGTATAAACAAACTCATCAAATGTTTTATTGAATTCTTTGCAACATGGAACAAAAGCCAGATAAATAGTTTAAAACAAAGGAAAAAATTAAAATTGCGCAAAGTGGGTCAATGCAAAGAGTTCTATGTTAACATTCCACTAGGAGCATTGGAATAAGGTTATGGAAATCCATCAGAGCGTAGAGGATAGAGGAATTCAAAGGCGTAGAGGATAGAAATATTCTATGAGAACTCTGTGCATAGTAGAGGAATCCAAAAGAATGCCCCACCACACCTTGGGATGGCTATACAACTATGTTGAAAATCAATGACTCAAAGAAATTGAAATGCTACACTGCTAAAAGAGCCACCACCATGCTAGTTGAAAGAGGGTAACTGACATGTTGTTTGAAGGGATCAATTTGATATTGAAAATTAGGTTTTGATACCAGTATAAGGAGTGACAGTATGATGCTAAAATGGAACATCTTTAACATCAGTTAATCATTGTTAAGGTTCCACAAATTATGTGGATGCATATCTAAGTGAAGAAGGTCATAGCTTAAGCTAAGATGGATTTCCATATGAAGTTAAAATTGATGGGGACATATTCATGTTTTGACCAAGAGAAAAGGGATTCAACAAATGAGCCAACATATCTTGAGGTGGCAAGAGAAATCATGTAAATTATTGGATCGGAGACTTGGAAATACGTATGCCACATGGGGCACCATCGATCTTGTAGAAAAGGGATAAATTCGGTATTGGAAGGTAAACTCTTACATAGGTTTAGCTCGCGTAGCATGAGGCATGAATATGGTAGGTTTGTAAATGAATGAAAGAACATTAAATAATTGTACATTTGGCACCCTCAAGTCACATAATACATTTTGATATGGTGTGAGATGTAGAGGTTTTCACCTTCAAAACTTCAATCAAAGAACCAACGATGAGAGGACTTGAGGATAGTATTAAAAAATGGAAGTGTCAATTTGACAATTGGGAATGCCATTGAATAAGCAAAAGGAGGTTGTGTGAATATTGTCTACTATAAAGATTTTCTTATGAATGCAGAATCTCATCAAGAAGTCACAGACTGTCGAACAACAAAAAAGGAAGAATTAGGGAAAAGGAGATCAATGAATGGAAAAAAAAAGGTGATATGGACATATCCTCACCCTTTCCCACTAGCCCACAAGAAGCATTGTTGACATCAACACGAGGGCATGTAGAAGGGTGAATTTTTAAAAGAGGATTTTTTTCCCATAAGACCTCATGAACGAATGTTGTTGTCATGGAAAACTAGCGAGGAGGAGAGGAGTAGTCGAGGTGGGATTGAAAAAAACATTAAAGTATAAAGGTGGGAATTTGAAAATGTGATGGCATGGGTAAGATTTATTTTTCTCTATAATGTATTCTTTTAAAATTTTACCATTTTAAAGATTGAGTGAAAAATGCAAAGTGGTGAAGATTGAGGTGTAGGTGAAAAAGCTTAAAAAGATAATATATAATTTTCTAAAGCCCTCACTTTTTGAAGGTGTGATAATTTAAATATATGGAGCATGTGCAAAGGGGTTTTTAAATGGCTTGATAAAAGGAGTTAAAGGCCTCCACTTTTCTAGAATGAGAAAATAATACTCATTGTTGGAAAGTAATATGAGGTGAAAAATCATGGGGGACTGGTGAAATATTTTAATAGTATGAGTAAATGTTTAAAGCCTTCCTAGTAAAATGTTTAAGGTGCACAGATAAATCATTTTCCATCTCCATATAAAATAATTCAAAGTCGTCCATTTTTAAAGTGAGATATTTTAAATGTAAGATGAAAAGTAAAAGGGTCCAATGAGAATTAAAAAGGTTAAAGGGCTTCTATTATAAAAGTGAGAGTGTTTCATTTGCTGGAAATAAAAGGTTAAGTGCACAGATGAACAAAGAGAAAAATCAAAAGTGATGCACAGGAAAATTATTTTCTTCAGTTGTGGCAAGACAAAGAGGAGATTAAAAAAATTTCACAACTGAAGCAAATAATTTTCACTACAGGGGTAAATGGAGGAATGAAATTTCTCATGAAGCTGAGGTAATTTTCTATTGCTACATATGCAAGGAAAATGATGGGTGAAGGAAAGTCTTCCCGAAAAGGGAATATTTTTCTTTTGCAAGTGACTGATGAAGTGGGACATCAGATTGAAAAATAGGGCTTCTCTTCAAGAAGTGGGAAGTTATTAATCAAGGAAACTAAAGATGGTAGGTGTCTTTCACAGATAGATTTTAGGGTTTCTTCTACTTCTATGTTTTTTTCTTTCCTTCTCCCTTGTATAGGTTTTGAACTTTTGGCTTAGGAAAATAAAATAGAAAATTCTTAGCTGGAATTTGGGGTATTGTTTTATAGTGTATGAATGTACAGGTTTCTACAACATTGTCAATTAGTTTGAACATATTAATGGAAATATTGTAGAAGTTGTCTCCATTTTGTATTCTCAAGTTACATATGGATTAAATATATCAAGGATATGCTGATTTTTCATTGCAATCTTTTTACAATTGTGTGATTTGTGTATGGGTTTCTTCAAGGAAAGATTTAAATTTTATATGGAGATTATTATGGTTTTGAGGGAATGAAATCAATTTTTAAGTATGATTATGCAGTAATACAAGAGGTTAAATTAATGTAAGGAATTAATGTTAAAGGACTACTAGTTTGACATGAGCTATTGTTTAAATTTGTATTGATGATCTTAGATTTGACTCCATGCCTTAGGATTGGGAACTGATCTATGATATTACCCAAATCTAGTTTAGAAAATTTTAAACCATTAATTTTTTTTCCCATTTAATAGGTTATTGGTATTTACCATGTTCTCCATGATAGTTAATGAAAGTTTCCCAATATCTTAGCCAATGTTGAGTGAAATCTTATGTTTCTTAGCATATTCTTGTGAGAACATTATCTATTAAGCAATACCCTTTTGAGTGTGTGTATGAATCTTTAAGCATTGATAAAAGGGTCACCCCCTAGGTCCTATAGATCCTGAAGTGTAGGGGAAATGTGTTCCAATATCATTTCCTATTCTTTGGAAAAATCCTACACTAGATCTAAGCATTAAATGTGGCTTACTTCTAGGATTTAGTGGATTTGTTGATTTGGGAACCAATAGATTGGTGACTCTACTAGGGCGTAACTTGAGAAAACCTAGATATAGGATCATCTTTCCTTAAAGAGTCATTAGAGTTTCAAAATAGTTTGTAACCATAGATTTCAAAATTGTGGAGTCTTATTTTCCCTTCTGAGTCACTAAAAGATTGGCAAATTTGATAGGGAAACATTAGAGGAGTATCAATTTGCATAGAGTAAAGAATTTGGTGAATATGAAAATTTGGTTTAGATATTGGAAGTTTTTAGACCTAGAAGTAATTTTGTTATAGCAGTTTCAAAGAATTTATGTGTGACTCTATTGTTGGACAATACCTAGAAGGAAATTCATCTTCGAAGGAGCTTCATATTGCTTGAAGTTCAGTCCTCTATGAAGAGAGATGGTGACTCTGTTTAAAGAACATGTTGAAGATGTGAAGAGAGTTCCAGATCTATAAAAAATTTAGCCAAGAAGAAAGGTTAGTAGCTACTACAAGTTTCTAGGTATTATCATAAATTTAAAGAAATTATTATTATGTTTGAAATTAGTTTATGAGAATTATTCAAGCCTTAAGATAATAAATGGTTCCCTATTAGGTTAAATAGAACTAAGAAAGGAAAAAAAAATAATATACTAAATTTGCATACTTTTGTGATAAAAGTTGCAGTTAGCATTATGTATAAGTATGCTTGTTTTTCTTAGAGCTACTCAAGGTGAATAGACCTTAAACATAGTTGCAACTAGATATTGTAATTTTTAAAGGGTTTAAGGTCATATGTTGTATAAGGAAGCTAGGAACTATGTGCATAATAGTGTAAGAGAGGGGGACCATTCACATTCAAGGGCCCATGTCACAAAGAGCTAAGAGTGAAAGGCTGCCCTAACTTACCTCAACTTAAAGGAGTTCTTGGATATGAGGGATCAGAATGATGAGGAATATAAGGTCCTTCAATCACTTTGTAGACCCAAAAGTCCAAATGGGGCTAGGTAAGCTAGTTTTTGAGTTCAACACTATGTCTCAAGTAGCTCTCTACTTGAGTATGAAAGTGTGGTTTCTAGATGACAATGCAGCACATCGGTGTATCTTAGGTGTGTTAGTGTTTGTATGACCAAAGGACTAAATAGACAATGTGAACCACCAAAAAATAGGCTAATGGCCTAGCTAATGGTTTTTAGGAGAGGAAAACAAAATTATGAAATTAGAGATATGTAAGAAAATATGATAAAGCAAATAGATTAAGGCTAAGGTGATAAAAATGATCTCACAAAAGAGCATGTTCACTAGCTAGCTCTACAAATAACATGCACCTACACACAATGAAGAGGAAAATTTTTGGGGGACTGTATAGTGGTCTACCTCAGTCAAACCCCTTTTTTAGTGTTTCCACCTCCATGGATAGCCAGGATAGAAACTATGGAGAAAAGTATGATAAAGAAAGAATGAAAGTAAAGAACACAATAACACTAAAAAATAGTATTAGGCTACTCAACCAAATCATAGAGGATAGGATTGAAAATATTACAATCTCAACCAAGAGCTCACTATCTAATGAAGGAGAAAATGAGAGGACTCAAGCCCTTGCTGTGATGGTGTTGTTATACACTAGCTCTATGGAGTTGATGGAGTGTTGTTGCTAATGTTATGGAGTTCCAAAGTGTTTCTTGAAGGCTAAGAGTGCAAGAAGTGAATGCTATAATGCTTAGGGAGTGTAAAGAGAAGATGGATCAAATTCTTAGAGGGATTGCTAAATCTTGTGAAGAAGATGAAATGCATGAAGAAAGAGTGAATTTGAAGGGAGAATGAGAAAAATGGCCATACTTAGGTAGGTTGGTCGAAGAGAGGTGTTAAAAATTGACCCTAATGGGAATTGTAACACCTCTATAAGCTTCAGACCTAGGAGTCTGTCAGGGACATAAGCACACTGTGTGGATGTGTGTGCACCACATGGGCATCACCAATAGTTATTCTTTCATTGAAGCACAAAATAGATGCCAAGTGGAACAAAGGAAATAGGATGATGTAGATTTTCTCCTTCGAATTTGGTTTTCTAAGGTGGACGAATGTAGAAGGGGAATTTGAGTAAGGGGTTCAAATTTTCTCCTATACATTTTTCCCCCACTTTAGTAAGGAAAAATACTGATGAGTGCTTTGGTAAAGTAGAATGGAGAAGTAGTAGAGATAGAAATATATAGCTAAACCATCGAGGAAGCAGACCATGATTTGGTGAACTTGAGACCACAAAACAAGCAAAGGAATTCATATACCTCCATAACTATAAAGCTAGAGAATGAAAGCATCTTACAGGCCTGTGGACCTACAAGGAGGAAACCTTGAAGATCTCTCACATGAAGTAAGCCCTAAGAAGAAAGCAACTTATAGGACCATAGACCTACAAGGAAGGTGTCCTCCAAGATCTCTCACATGAAGGATACCCAAAAAACTGCCTTACAAACCTCTAAACCTACAAGGGAGTGTCCCCCAAGATCTCTCATATGGAGGAAGTCGGAAAAGTTCCCTACAGACCCACAAACCTATAGGAAAGGTGTCCTTTAAGATCTCTCACATGAAGGAAATCCAAAGAAATCACTCTAAAAACCTATAGACCTATAGGGAGGTATCTCCCAAGATCTCTCAGATGGAGGAAACCTGAAGAAAGTGCTCTATAGGGGAGTGACCCCCAAGATTTCTTGCATGGAGGAAGCTCAAAAGAAGCATCCTATAGACTGATAGACCTACAAGGAAGGTGTCCTTCAAGAACTCTCACATGAAGGAAACCCAAAGAAAGCACCTTATAGATCTATAGACCTATAGAGAGGTATCCCCTGAGATCTCTCACATGGAGGAAACCCAAAGAAGGGGAGTCTACAAAGTCAGAAAGTGTCTTCATAGGGACACCTATAAAATGACATGTTTTACCCATAGATAGAACATGCCAGAAAGTGGCCATGTAGTCAATTAAGTGGACAATTGCATGGACCATCAACAAGTTGGAAGACTTTCAAAGGGGCGCCTTGGGAACCTGACATAAAGAATGGGTCCACTCAAGGGAGGTGCTACTCAAAATTATGAAAGAGGTGTTTCTTTCTCGAATCAATTCATCATGAAGGAATCCTTTTTAAAGATGTTCACTTCATCAAGGAATTTAAAAGGTGTAGCATAGAAAAAAGGTAACTTTCTTGACATGTGAATAATTGATGATAAATTAGAGTTAAGGAGGCCTTGATTTAGAGTTGTGAGGTTTTTCATACATCCACACTAGGTCTTGGACCCTTGCAAAATGAATAAAATTTATTTATCAATGTCTTGTAAAAGTGTTGTAAAGTGTTTCTCATGCTTTTCTAGGCTTAATGAACCCATATTCTATTAATTTAACATTATAAAATGTATTCAAAATCATTATCACATCAATCTAGAAGGTTTTTGAATTAAATTTAATGTTAAATTAGTGTTGTAATGTGTCTTGCACATTCACATTGGTTCTTATTCCTTCCTAGGCCATGGACCTCATTTTAGTGTTCTAAAGTGTATTTAATCACACTTTCATATTGAATTTGTGTGCCGAGCCCTAATTGGCCTTTACATCATCATTAATAGGCCCCTATTACCCCATATTGTGCATCTCGGGGTAATATTTGGTGAAATTCCTAACTAAGACATCATATAAAACTTATTTCTTATTTCTTGGAATCTTAGCTAGAAAAATGACCCCTATGGGACCCATTCACCATCCATGGTGAATTAGTCCCATCTAGGTGGGACCCATTTTCCATGGGTGGCGAATGAGTCCAATTTGGCCTAATGTTGACCTTTGAGAGGGGGAAAGTGAAATTTAAGTTTAATATTCTTTCATGTCAGCCTTAGGGATCCAATTTATGGGCTAATAAGGTGAATTTCCTATAAAATAAACTCTCAAAACCCTAAATCATAACAATTATTCATTATTCATCCATCATTCTTCCATCTCAAGTCAAGCAAGTTAGGGTTTCTTAATTTCAAGTCATTATGATAATACATTTTAGACATTCAAGGGAAAATTCTTCATGTTTTGTTTCAGAAGTACAAAATCAAACATCATGGCAAGGTATTGAATCCATTATTACTTGCTTCATTACATTCTTTCATCATTTTGGTCTAATTACCTAAAATGGGTTTGACCAAGGAAAAGCTCAATGCCCTAACATTCAACATTTCTCTCTTATATTGTGTGTTTGCAGATTTAGGCATTTTAGAGGCCTAGATATCATTGAAGATTGCATTGAAAAAAAAATTTAGTCTTCTCTTCATTGAACAAGTCAAAATATCAACATGAACTCACTTTCAGGTTCGTAAATTAGAGTTTCAAAAGTGGGCACCTGTAGAAAGCCAAAGTGGAGACTGAGAGCTCTTGTTTCCTCTTTTGGATCTTCAAAAACTCAAAATTGGACTCATTCACCATCAATAGAAAATGAGTCCCACTTTCAGGACTGAATAAGGTTTTCTCCATTTCTAGATACCCCTTTGTTTGAAATGGGTTCTAGGTTAGTTTTACAAAATTAGGACTAATTCGCCCAAAATGGAGAATGAGTTCCAGGAGGATAAATTTCTAGCATCAATAGCATTTTAAATTTCATTTCTAGCCTCCTTCCATATCTCATGTGCACACTTTTAGTTTCATCAATTTCTATTGCAATTTGTATTCATTTCAAGTTGTTTTTTGCATTACACAATGTGTTTAGAAACAAGTTACATTTCTTAGGTTTTGCATGCTTAATCAATCAATTTCATTATCTAGTTGCATCTAGATCATTTCATTTAGTCTTAATCACATTACACAATACTTTATTTGATTGAATCACCTAGATTCTGGTTGTGGGATCTATCTCTTTCCATTAGGTGAAAGATCCTAATTGAGAAAAGAGACATAGCATTCCTTCCAACCTTAAAATCTATGGTTCATTTTGGTAAAACCTTATTTTAGAATACTTTCTTTTTTATTTGGAGTCCATTATCATCCTAGTAATATATTCCCTCCATTAGATTTTGCATTTTTTTGTATTCTAGTGTTTCAAAAATTTGCATTAGTGAAAAGCTCATTTATCTTGGATTTTTGCATAAAATTTCCTTAAAATTTTCTAAAATTTTGCATCTCCATCTTAGGTTTGCATATTACAACAAGAAACACATTTAAATCCATTGAAAATTTCTTTTTTTTTTTTGCAAAAGACCCTTACTAGGTATCATTCAACATGCTAGGCGAATCAGTCCCTATCCATATTTTTTACTGACTATTACAACATCAGAAACCTCATTTTTGTGCTTCCTAAGCTCCCTAGTATTATATAGTATAAGTGTGGATAGTTTTTGTAACATTTTGTTATGCATCTAGCTCAAAAACATCATTTTAGATTACTCATTCTTCAAATCACTTTAATTGAAAACATCCAAGTACATCTAAAAATGATTCCATTTTTGTAATTTTGCATCACATTGATAAAAGTACTTTTCACTTTTGCATATACAATATCTCTATTCATAAAACTTTGCATAAGTTTGATAAAAGTTTTTTTCACTCTTGCATTTACATTGTTTGCATTCTTCAAATCTTGCATATATTGGAGAAGAATGTTTTGTATCTTTGCATATACACTGTTCATATTGTTGAAACATTGCATGAAATGGTTACATGTACTTTTCATTCTTATTCAAACAATGTTATTACCTTACATATTTAGAAATGTTAAGAAACATTTCCTATCCCCTCCCTATTATAATTTTTTAGTGAAAGAGACTACAACCTTGGAAATTCCTAATGATCATATTTGTTCCTCTCCTAATATCTCTCCTATTGGTGTTGAAGATATTTTGGTAGAAGAGCCAATTCATTATAGATTTGAGAATCCTAGTTGTTTCTCTCCTCTTACCTCTCTTAGTGTACAATACATTGATAGGAAATAAAATACAACCATAGGTAATCATGACAAGAACATTTGTTCTTCTAGTATCTCTCCTAGTTGTGAAGTAGATACTTTAATGTTAGACAACACAATCAATGAAGGTCATGAATGTATTAGTTTTTCACCTTCACCTATCAAAAAACCTCTTGGGAAATAATATGTGAAACCATTGATCATTCCCCTACTTGCAATGAAGTCCTTGTAGAAGAACTAGCCTATGAATTTCAAAACAATCTGGCATATTGTTGTCCTAAAAATTCTCCTCCTAGGCTAACTATCATAATGCAAGACAATCATAAAGTGAGATTTGAACCCCCTTCACTAACAAATCATTCCAATAAATACAAAATTCTTTAGGTTATGATGACACAAGTGGGATCTCCTTTAATTAGTGACCTTCCTAAGTCACATTCCATTACTGAATCACATAGAAAATTTAGAGATGTCTTGAAATCCATGATACAATACAATCATAACAATGTTTTGCAACTGCTAAGTTGTAGCTTAGTGACTCAAACATCTAGTGGATCACACAACCCTCCTACACCATTTTTTTGCAACTGCTACATTGTAGCTTAGTGACTCAAACATCTAGTGGATCACACAACCCTCCTACACCATTATATTTTCCTCAAAATTTTCCTAGTTTTGAAGACCTTAAAAAGGATCCTGCTAATATATATGTACGAAAACTCATTCAATTGTCACTGACAGTCAAATTTCTCTTTCACAAAATGTTGCAAATACATTAGGATGAGATCCAATCTTACATAAAATTGAATCATTTAGCATCCTCCTCTCATCCCATGCAAGCCACCCAGTCATAAATCACATTCCCTAAACATGAATTACCCTCACTTGAGATTAAAAAAAAATGATCCCTTGATGATAAAGGTGATCATTAATGAAACTTTAGTGAGGCACACTCTCATCAACATTGGAGTGGAAATTAATGTTTCTAGCATGGACCTCCTAAAAAAACTTGGCATGTACAAAAAACTACATTCAACTTAATGATGTTCATATTTGTGGCTTTGATTATGTTAATAGGAAATCACTAGGGATGATCACATTACCTATTGAGGTTACACTTGTAGTGTTTCCTACCTTTATCCATATCATGTAAGGACCTCTTCCATACAATCTTCTCCTAGGGAGACCATGGATTCATGCTATGAAAGGAGTCTTAGCTACCCTTCAACGTCTAATCAAATTTGAATACAACAACAAGATATACATGATTGATTTAGATGAGCAAAGCTATGCATCCACTCATCAAAACACTTCCAACTTCCCTAATCCTTTCATTTCTATATAAAAAATTGAACCTATACAAGTTGGTCCTAACTCTTCACCTGCAACAAAACTCTTTCATGGTAATTGGGGGTCATTAGATTCTACACCTTCTTTCCATAAAATTTCCCAAATCTCACCCTCATGGTCCAAAGAGTCATATACAAATGATTCATTTTCAAACACAAGTTCTAGTACTGATTGGAGTTTCACATCTAACTTTAAGGGAGGGTGCACAGTATCCCAATCTTAACCCACACAACTTTATGTCCCATTCACTCAACTTAGTTCTACCAAATCACCCCATGATCGTGGTGGGGGCAATATAACTCTCATCCCTCATGAAGCAACAATAGATAACATTAAAAAATATATATTTTAAAGAAACCACTCCTTTCAGACACACACCCCCTTCATCTAACTTGGAATATTGTTATGGTATTAGTTACAATCATCCTCCTATAAATGGATGCAATGAACAGATGAAAAAAATTGACATATCATACTATTTCAAGAAATATCTATGGGTATTTGCCTAATCTCCACCCTCCTCTTAGAATTTGCACAACAAAATTTAACATCTATAGGAGTGTGGTGCTCTTCCTTTTGTTCAAACACCTAATTCCTCTACCTAATAATTCCTTTCATCCATTCCAGGCTCACCTTTGTCCTACACTAAGAGAGGGGTAATGGGTTTGATAGCCTTGTCCTCATATGTCACTCATTGTTGTCTCTTTTGACTAGTAGTTAACCTTTCATGAACGTATAAGAGAAAGGTTGGGATGTGGAAAACGTGTCTTAAGATTGAATCAAATGTGACATACTACCTTTCTTCATAACACAACCTAACTTGGAAACATATGAATTGGCATAGGGCTTTCTGAGTTGGCTCTCCTATCTTTCTTTTCCTTTCTACATATTTTCTTCACTATATTTCTCATAGAATGATGTGTACAAATTCCTTGAAAGTGGGGGGCATACATTGACATAATTTCATTCGCATTCTAGGTTCTTAGTGCAGCCTTGTCACTTCATATGATGTGTTTCTCACATTGTGGATGACATTGGGTGTGATTTCCTTCATAAGTGTGATATATCTTAGCATATTACATTCCTCTTGGTAGCTTGATGTGATGCATTGTATCACCTAAGTTGTGAATATTTTATTCTTTGATTGGTCCTCTATTGGAGACATTAGACACAATGTACCCTAAGTGACATAACTTGCATGAACTTAACAATACTCCTTTGAACTTTCTTTTACACTTCTACATTATACATCTTTTCGTTTTTTTCATTTTACATCCTTGCCACTTTGCATAACACAACTTTCATGCATGTGGTACTATCCTCTTTGTTCATGATTTCTAAGCATAATTTTTTTTTCTTGTCTCATGAAGCATGAATTGAAATTTTCCTTTGTGGCATCTTATTAAAGTTATCAGGAGGCATAAATTTGATATGGTTGAGCGGGAAGCCCATTCTAGGGCACAACTTTCCCATAGCCACCTATGTGTTTTGTGAGTACATACCAACTAGTGTATGTTTCTCACCTTTTGGGATATCTCACCTAGTAGACAACCAAGAGCTCTATCACCCTAGAGTGAGTATGCATTCTCTTTTGAAAAATAGCCTAGATCTAATCCACAACAAGCTTGATCTACCTTTCTCTTCTTCCTAATTCTTTCCATTGCATGTAACGCTTGAAAAATTTGATGCTTACTAAGCCATAATAAAATACCACTCTTATAGCATTCCAAGATAATAAAAGTAGAAGTTAAAAATGCATAAGACATTATCTATCCATAATTTCTCAAAAGCAAAATTTATAACATAATTCCATTCCATGTATGTAGAACGAATAAATTTAATTAACAATAGGATCATCGCAATGATACATATGTGTTTGAGAAATGCACATCAATGATATTCCATAAATCTGCTCAAGTTTCCAATTACAATAAATCCTTCTTTTCAACACAACTATTTCAATGTTCCAATACTAATTTACAAATAAAATTACATTGCAAGTGGGCTTTTCTAGCCATTTCACATAGTTCAATATTACATTTATATCAAATAAATCTCTGAACCGCAACTGGTGTGATACCACTGGTCTTCTTGCAAGTTGGGTCAAGATTGTGATTAAGGCGCCTTTTTCGCCCAACGACGAAGTACAATACTTCCCCGGGTTTCTTCCTAACTCGAAGGAATCCCCGGCCCTGCACGAGGAGCCTAGCAACCTGAAACAACAACACAGGAGGGAACTCTCGATGCAAGCCTAGTGCCTATATATGCATTCCTAACATGATAACCACATATTTCTTGCAAAAGGAGGTGGCAGAGATTTTTATTCATTTAGTTCTAGGCTTTTAGTTCCATCTATTTCAATGGTGCAAGTGCTCGACCAAGCAAAAATAAAACAATAAATAGTTTTAGAAAAGGTAAAACTACCGTCTCTGTGGGTCCACCTTCATCATCCTGTCTCGAAAGTATCTCAAAATACAAAAGAATAATGCAATTCCAACTAAGTTCTTCTTCAAGTTTTACACATTTCAAAATTTACAAGAAAGTTTCACCATTTTCTAATATTTCCACAAAGAATTTCCAAAATAGCTTCAAGTGGTTCAAGCAAAAGAAAATAGTGCCAATTCTATTTCTAACTTTAATTTTGATCACATCAAATAATTATGCTAGTTTACAGATAAAAGAAAATTATTCTTTTCATGAGGCTCACTAATTTTGATTGTCTTAAAATTTTCTTACATTTGCTAAAAAAATCTTTCATAATCAGTTAAAACCATAATCTTAATAGTATTCTACTAAGTAAAAAGAAAACAAAGAATAGAGTCTCACACATTGTATTTATATTCTGAATAATATGGTATAAGGAAAGAAGTACAAGGTTATTTTCTAGATTTGCTCCAGAACATGATTCGCTTGTGTCCACAGTTACTTGTATGATTTTAAAACTGTTATCATTTCTAGTTTCAGTGTTATGGTTATTTAAGCTCTCCATACAAATTTGTGTTTCTATATGCTGTGAATGAGTGTATAAATAGATACCATTATATTATTCTGTGAATGAGTGTATAAATAGATACCATTATATTATTTATTTATACTAATACAAAGGTAAAGTAGACTTAAATCTGGATATACATATTGGGCTAGGACACTATACTATGTCTACTATTTATAAACAATGTCAGATGGTTGGGTTGGATTTCCTGTAAACAATAATGGAATTTGCAACAAGTATAAATAATTATGCGTAAATTTGTTTGTGTGTGTGTACATATATATATATCTTTGTATACAGATATATAGACTTTTAGATTTAACTATGTGTTTATTTGTTTGTATCATCTGTGTTTTCTTGTTAATGGGGTGTAAAATTTTTTTTTATCAATGGCAGAACCTACTTAAAGCTATATATATATATATATAAATATTTTCTCAAGCTTTCAGCGCATAGACAAAGAACTTAGGAAATTCGCTATTTTAAAGATATTAAATGAGACAAATAGTGATGCAGCCCGAGTGGTATGGCCGAAGCCTTACCATAGGGAGGGGCGCGACTGTGAGGAGGCTACACCTCCTCCATAAGCCTCAGCCTGTGGAGGGCACTGCCCTCACACAGCGCCGGCCACCCCTATGGCGGCTGGGCATTATATTACCCAAACATCATTTGATACATAGCTAAAATTCAATGACGGATTTTGATTTCTTCAATTCCAGCGAAAATTCAAAGTTGTTACAGGAAAAGATAGATTTTAAGTTATAAATAAAAATAAACAAATAAATGACTAAACCCCTAATTCAGAAAGAAATAAATTGTGCATTTATTTCCAATGCACACACAGAAAATAAAATAAAGAAGACATATTCTCTCAGACTTGTATAGCTTTTTTTTATCATACTCAAACACTAGCACACAATTTCTTCAGAAGTTTTCTTTTCAAAATTTAGTATGATTTGAGAAAAAGAATGAGAAACTTGGGTTTACGCTTTCAACTGGAATTGGATATATTCATCAGCCAACTTCTTCTCTTGCCGCTTTTAATCTGGTCTCTCTGAGCTATCCTCTACCTCTTCCTTCTCCCAAATTGTTTTTCCAGCTATGAATCTTTCCACTATTAACCCAAGTTCAGCTTTTCAACAAACTATTATAAAAGACACAACATTTACTTGACTACCATCAAAAGCAAAATGTTGCAGAGCTTGTTTTCCAAAAAAATTTCAAGAACCGTTACCTTCACGGGATTTCTTTTCTCTAGTTAATTTTTTTTTTCCTTTTCCAATTCTCTACCCTAATCTTGAAAATGTATTTTAAAATCAATAATAATCTCCAATTTATTTGCATGTAAATCTCATTTCAAAAATATTTATTCAATCAATACAAAATAAATAACTCATAACTTAATGTTTAACTCAAAAACTCTAAGTTTAACACCAATTAAAAGAATAGTAACATGCATAATTGTTTAAATAAAGAATCCATAATTAACTTATTAGTAACGTATAATCCTTATTTTACCATGCTTTATTCTATTTAATTTACCACTTATTATTTAATCTACAAATATTTTAAAGCAAAAACACATAAATTAGAAATTCCTAAATGTAGTCTATATGAAACTAAGTGTGTGTGTGTGTAATCAAGAGGTCTTCCTACGTTGTCCTATCAGGAAGCTAATCACCTCTCGTTAATCACACCCTTGGTCTTTCACTTCCTGCAACTCAAGCGCACTCAGGCAGACAACAATAATTGAATTAGTATCATATTAAAAAATAAATAACAACATTGCGTTATATTAATTAAATGCTTGCACTCAATTTTACTTCATTTTCAAAATAAAACACATTCAATACTTTTCAACTTTTCATAATTTGAATGAACACTCATTTATTTCTACACCAAAACATCATCATATTATTCGTTACTCTATCAGGCACATCCAAACATGTATTAAATTACACACAAAGACAAAATTAACCTGCATCAGGATTGAGATGTGACATCCTTCCCCACTAAGAGGAGACATTGTCTCGATGTCTTATTACAAACCACACAATAAAATTAGAAGTATCAGTGTAACATTAGTCTCTAAAAGAAAGAAAAGAAAATAAGCATGCTATGATCTCAAATGAGAAAAAACTCTGTCAATGTCCTCAGCATTCTCCCAAGTGGCATTATCCTCCGAGTATTAGTCCCACTGGACCCTGTATTGCATAATGTCCCTGTTCCGCAACTTAACATTGTGCTCTTCTAGTATCCTGATGGGCTCCACCTGCATCAGTCCTAGGTCCTGTACCTGCAATGCATGCCAGTCAATAATATGAGCTACATCTGGATGGTAGGGCTTAAGCACTGAGACATGAAAAAAATTATGGATCTGAGATAGAGCTTGTGGTAGAGCTAGCCTGTAAGCAACCGGATTAACCACCTCCAAGACATCAAAAGGCCCAACAAACCTAGGGGAAAGCTTTGAGTTGTTGCTAAAAGAGATTGAACTCTTATACAACCAAACTCTCAAAAAGACCTTGTCTCCTGCAGAGAATTTTCTTAAAGTTCTATTCTTATCTGCCAGACTCTTTTGTCAATCAAAAGCTTGCTTAAGCTTTTCTTTGATAAGCTTCATCTAGTCCTCCATTTCCCTCAACATTTTAGGACCAATTACAATCTTGTCCTCAACTCTATCCCAACTGATGGGTGTTTGGCATTTACGTGTGTAGAGAGCCTTGAACGGTGCCATACCCAAAGAGGCATGGTAGGAGTTGTTGTAAGCAAACTCCACCAAAGGCAAATACTCCTCCCATCTATGTTGCTGCTCCATACAATACATTCAGAGAAGATCCTCCATAATTTGATTCACCCTCTCAGTCTGACCATTAGTATGAGGATGATAAGCGAAACTAATGTTTAGTTTAGTTCCTAGGGAAGAATTTAGAGTATTCCAAAATCTAGAAGTCATCCAAGTGTCACAGTTAGAAATAATCACCTCTGGCACTCCATGCAGTGGGAAAACTTCCTGTACAAATTTCCTCACCAAAACCATTGAACCATCCTTGAGGTTTCCAGGAATGAAATGGGCTACCTTAGTCAATTTATCCACCACAACTAGGATGGTATCATGGCGATTCCTAGACATTGGCAATCCTTGAATAAAATCCATAGTTATCATCTGCCACTTATACTCTGGCACCCTATGTGGATATAAAAGTCTTGTCAGATGGACATGATCAACCTTAACTCATTGGCATTGAAAACATCGAGCTATAAATGCAATCACATCTCTTTTGAGTCCTTGCCAAAAGTATAGAGACTTGAGTCCCTCAACCATTTTAGTCACACCAGGGTGTCCTGAGTATGGTGCATTATGAAATTCCTCCAGTACCAACTCTCTCAACCCTACAGTGTTAGGAACATACATACGATCCTGAAACCTCAAGAATCCATCAGACTCAAATACATATCCTACAAATCTGTGATCTGAAGAATCCTGCTCTAAGGCTTGCTTCACTCTTTCATACTGCTCATCCCTAGGTAAAGCCTGAACCACCTGCTCTCTGAAACTAGATTTTATGGTAACCATGGCTGCTAAATTCCTTCTCCTACTCAAGGCATCAGCTACCCTTTTTTCCTTCCCTTTAATGTACACAATACCAAAGTCATATTCACTCAAAAATTCCAACCATCGCCTTTGATGAGCATTTAGGTTGGGTTGAGTAAAGAGGTACTGTAATCTAGCATGATCAGTTTTTAATTCAAAATGCTTACCCAAGAGATAATGTCTCCACATCTGAAGAGCATGAACTATGGCTGCCAACTCTAAATCATGTGGTTCATAATTTAACTCATGTTGTTTCAACTTCCTTGATTCATATGCCACCACTTGTCCTTCCTGCATGAGGATAGCTCCTACCCCCTCTCCTGAGGCATAAGTAATTAATGTGAAATGACCATTCGGGTCAGGCACAACAAGAATATGTGCAGAAGTGAGCTTCTCCTTTAGCAACTGGAAAGCTTTCTCACACCTGTCACTCCACTCAAATTTATTTCCCTTCTTCTAGTGTGCGGTAATAAGTGATGCTATTGTTGAGAACCCTTGCACAAATCTCTTGTAATAACCTACAAGTCTCATGAAGCTTCAAACTTCTGAAACATTCTGTGGTGCTGGCCAATCTATGATTGCCTTAATCTTATTCGGGTCCATAGATATCCCATCTGTTGAAATTATGTGCCCCAAATAATGCACCTCAGATTGGAAAAAGGTACATTTGGACATTTTCCCATATAGCTTATGTTCCCTCAACTGCTACAACACTATCCTCAAATGCTTCTCATGCTCTTCCTCTGACTTGGAATATATCAAGGTATCATCAAGGAAGATTAGAACAAAATTATCTAAGCAATCTCGGAAAACACTGTTCATTAAATTCATGAAAGTTGTAGGGGCATTAGTAACCCAAATGGCAGCCTGTGAATTCGTAGTGCCCATACCTCGTTCTAAAAGCAGTCTTGTGAATATCTTCATCCTTTAGTCTCAACTGATGATACCCCGATCTCAGATCTATTTTTGAGAATACCTTGGCATCTTTCAACTTGTCAAACAAATAATCAATACAGGGAAGCATATACTTATTCTTGATAGTAACCTTGTTAAGCATCCTATAATCAATGCATAACCTCAAGGTCCCATCCTTCTTCACAAAAATGATAGGATCTCCCCAAGGCGACACACCGGGTCTAATGAAACCTTGTTTTAGCAATTCCTCCAATTGGGCTTTTAGCTCATATAACTCCATTGTGTTCATCCTGTAGGGGCCTTTGGATTGAGGCTCAGCTCCCGGTATCAAATCAATTGAGAAATCAAATACACACTTAAGTGGTAACTCAACTAGCTCTTCAGGGAAAACATCCTCAAATTCTTTTAGAATGGGATGATCATTAACTGAGGATTCTACCTCATCAAGTTCCTTGACCTTTATTGCATATATAGTGCATCCCCTTCAGCTTTCCTTCTTTAATTGCATGGCTGAAATTTTCCTAAGTTCCAAAGGCCTTTCTACACCCTTAATCTCTACATGGTTACCCAGATCATCCAGACACCTTATAGTTTTATCTTCACAATCCACTAGGGCCTTATGTTCGGAAAACCAATTTATCCCTAAAATCACATCATAAGATCCCAATGGTGCTACGTACAAATTAACTTGAATTTTGAGACAAGGGAATTCAAGTTCATTGCAACATAGGCATTGCTCTACCTTCCTCTCTACCTGGTTCCTATACTGAACTTTCCATGAATTAGCCATAGAGCCCGGTCTAACTGGTAATTTAGATAAAACACGAGGATCCACAAAACTATCAACGGCACCAATATCAATCAAAATAGAAACAGGAGTTCCAAAAAGTTTACCCGAAAGCTAGATAGGAGTGGATTGATAATCTGTTTGGCGATTGTCAACTGCCACATGAATATGATGCTAGTTCCTATTATTCTGCCTATTAGCTCTCTGAGGGCACACACTGGCATAATGCTCGCCATCACAAGTATAACAACCTCCACAAGGTGCCTTAGGCCTATCAGAAAAATCTTTCTTGTTATTGTCATTCTTTTTATTGAAATTGGTCCTTTTGTTGTTATTCTGATATCCATCATTATGATTCTGAGGGCTACCACCCCTTTTTAAATTTCTAATTTGAATGTTGTTATTCCCCTAGCTGCCCTGATTATTCTAATTGCCCTGGTTATTGTTTCCTTGGTTATTTCCTTAGAACTTTTTATTGCCACACTTGACTTCCCTACTTTTCCTGTAATTTGCTACTTGTTGCATTTTACATTCCTATAAGAGTGTCAGTTCAAAGGCTTCATTCATGGTAGTGGGTCAATGCATATCCACCTCATTGCCAATTTGAGGCCTCAACCCTAGAATGAATTTTTGGATACGAAACCTCTCATAATGCCGGTACTGGGGTACGCACTTAAGCAATTGAGAGAATTTCTCATAATACTGAATCACTGTCATTCCTCCTTGAATGAGTACCTAGAATTCTATCATTTTCTTATCAAAATATGAATGCAGAAGCCATCTCTTCCTAAAAATTTGCAAAAACTATTCCCATGTTACCTTGTCAGGAAAAAATTGCTTATCAGCCCTTTCATTCTCCCACCATTTAGCAGCTTCACCAATAAGCTAGTAGGATAGGTTTCGATGGGAAAAGTACCTTTCCATCTCAATAATCTATGCTTCAACCCCATCCCTAAAATATTTACCATTGAACTTGGGTGACACCACCTTCTTCAGGTCCTTACCCAATTCCTCATCTACTTTAGTTAGCTTACTTTGATTCTTATCAACTTTAGGGTTTTCTCCATTTGGTTCATTCCTGATGTTTTCACTCTCACCAGGTTCAGACCTTGTTGGTCTAGCTTGCCTTGCTTGTTCAAGATTATCTATCCTGGCCTCTTTCCTACTTAGTATGGCCAAAATATGATCCAATTTATCATTGGGATCACCATGAGATGCTTCTTTCATTCCCTCTGATAATACCTACCCTCCATTAGAGTTACCCTAGCAAACATAACATCAAGCATAATTAGGCATAAGTCCCAGAGTTGAACCTTGCTACTTTGATACCAAAATGTAATGCTCAAAAAATTTGATGCTTACTAAGCCATAATAAAATACCACTCTTATAGCATTCCAAGATAATAAAAGTAGAATTTGAAAATGCATAAGACATTATCTATCCATAATTGCTCAAAAGTAAAATTTATAACATAATTCCATTCCATGTATATAGAACAAATAAATTTAATTAACAATAGGATCATCGCAATGATATATATATGTTTTCCAAATGGACATCAATGAGATTCCATAAATCTGCTCAAGTTTCCAATTACAATAAATCCTTCTTTTCAACACAACTATTTCAATGTTAAAATACTGATTTACAAATAAAATTACATTGCAAGTGGGATTTTCTAGCCATTTCACATAGTTCAAGATTACATTTATATTAAATAAATCTCTGAACCGCAACTGCTGTGACACCGTTGGTCTTCTTGCAAGTTGGGTCAAGAGTGTGATTAAGGTGCCTTTTCCACCCAACCACAAAGTTCAATACTTCCCTGGGTTTCTTTTTAACTCGAAGAAATCCTCAGCCCTACACGAGGAGCCTAGCAACCTGAAACAACAATGTAGGAGGGAACTCTCAATGCAAGCCTAGTGCCTATATGCATTCCTAACATGGAAATCACATATTTCTTGCAAAAGGTGGTGGTAGAGACTTTTATTCATTTAGTTCTAGGCTTTTAGTTCCATCTATTTCAATGGTGCAAGTGCTTGGCCAAGCAAAAATAAAACAATAGATAGTTTTAGAAAAGGTAAAACTACCATCTCTATGGGTCCACCTTCGGCATCCTATCCCAAAAGTATCTCAAAATACAAAAGAATAATGCAATTCCAACTAAGTTCTTCTTCAAGTTCTACACATTTCAAAATTTACAACAAAGTTTCACCATTTTCTAATATTTCCACAAAGAATTGCCAAAATAGCTTCAAGTGGTTCAAGCGAAAGAAAACAACGACAATTCTATTTCTAACTTTAAATTTGATCACATCAAATAATTAAAGCTAGTTTACAGATAAAATAAAATTATTTTTTCATGAGGCTCACTAATTTTGATTGTCTTAAAATTTTCCTACATTTGCTAAAAAAATCTTTCATAATTAGTTGAAACCATAATCTTAATAGTATTCTACTAAGTAAAAAGAAAACAAAGAATAGAGTCTCACACATTGTATTTATATTCCAAGTAATACGGTATAAGGAAATAAGTACAAGGTTATTTTCTAGATTTTCTCTAGAACATGATTCGCTTGTGTCCATAGTTACTTGTATGAATTTAAAATTGTTTTCATTTCTAGTTTCAGTGTTTTGGTTATTTAAGCTCTCCATAAAAATTTGTGTTTCTATATGTTGTGAATGAGTGTATAAATAGATACCATTATATTATTTATTTATACTAATACAAAGGTAAAGTAGACTAAAATCTGGATATACATATTGGGCTAGGACACTATACTGTGTCTGTTGTTTATAAACAATGTCAGATGGTTGGATTTCATGTAAACAATAATGAAATTTGCAACAGGTATAAATAATTATGTGTAAATCTATGTGTATATATATATTTGTATAAAGATATATAGACTTTTAGATTTAACTGTGTTTATTTGTTTGTATCATCTATGTTTTCTTGTTAATAGAGACAACAATTTATGGGGTGTAAAAAACAAAATTTATCAATGGAAGAACCTGCTTAAAGCTATATATATATATTAAAATCATGTCTCAAGCTTTTGGCGCACAGACAAAGAACTTAGGAAATTCGCTATTTTAAAGATATTAAATGAGACAAACAGTGATGCAGCTCAGGTGGTATGGCCGAAGCCTTACCATAGGGAGGGGCACGGCTGTGAGGAGATTGTGCCTCCTCCACAGGCCTCAGCCTATGGAGGGCGCTGCCGTCACACAATGCCGACCACCCCTATGGTGGCTGCTCATTATATTTCCCAAACGTCATTTGATACATAGCTAAAATTCGATGACAAATTTTGATTTGTTCAGTTCCAGCGAAAATTCAAAGTTGTTACAGGCAAAGACAGATTTTAAATTATAATATATTTATATATATGTATACATATATATGCTCATTAATACATGAGCTTATATATATATAAGTGAGTAAATGTATATATGTAAGAAAACTAATTTGTTGTATTACAGTGCCAGATTGAAAAGCGAACTCAAAATCACAGTTATAAATAAAAATAAAAAAATAAAAAAACAAACCCCTAATTCAGAAAGAAATAAATTATGCATTTATTTCCAATGCACACACAAGAAAGAAAATAAAGAAGACATATTCTCTCAGACTTGTACGGCTTTTTTTTATCCCACTCAAACACTTGCACACAATTTCTTCAAAAGTTTTCTTTTCAAAGTTCAGTATGATTTGAGAAAAAGAATGAGAAACCTGGGCTTACGCTTTCAACTAGAATTGGATATACTCTTCAGCCAACTTCTTCTCTTGCCTCCTTTAATCTGGTCTCTCCAAGCTATCCTCTGTCTCTTCCTTCTCCCAAATTGTTTTTCCAGCTCTAAATCTTTCCGCTATTAACCCAAGTTCAACTTTTCAACAAACTATTCTAAAAGACACAACATTACTTGACTGCCATCAAAAGAAAAAAGTTGCAGAGCTTGTTTTCAAAAAAAAATTCAAGAACCATTACCTTCACGGGAATTATTTTCTCTATTTAAAATTGTTTTTCCTTTTCCAATTCTCTACCCTAATCTTGAAAATGTATTTTAAAATTAATAATAATCTCCAATTTATTTGCATGTAAATTTCATTTCAAAAATATTTACTCAATCAATAAAAAATAAATAACTCATAACTTAAAGTTTAACTCAAAAACTCTAAGTTTAACACCAATTAAAAGAATAGAAACATGCATAATTGTTTGAATCAAGAATCCATAATTAACTTATTAGTAACGTATAATCCTTATTTTACCATGCTTTATTCTATTTAATTTACCACTTATTATTTAATCTACAAGTATTTTAAAGAAAAAACACATAAATTAGACATTCCTAAATGCAGTCTATATGAAACTAAGTGTGTGTGTGTAATTGAGAGGTCTTCCTACTTTGTCCTGTCAGGAAGCTAATCACCTCTCCTTAATCACACCCTTGGTCTTCAACTTCCTGCAACTCAAGTGCACTCAGGCACACAACAATAATTGAATTAGTATCATATTAAAATATAAATAACAACATTGCATTATATTAATTAAATGCTTCCACTCTATTTTACTTCATTTTCAAAATAAAATGCATTCAATACTTTTCAACTTTTCATAATTTGAATGAACACTCATTTATTTCTACGCCAAAACATCATCATATTATTCATTACTCTATCAGGCACATCCAAACATGTATTAAATTCCACACAAAGCCAAAAGTAACCTACATCAGGATTGAGACGTGACATTGCATGATCATGTATCTTGTTTTGTTGTGCCTTGTGTATGAAATTTTGCACTCGTGTCGGCTTGACTTATGATCTTGGTTTTTGGGGGCTTGTCCACCTCCTTTGATCTATGTTGTCCTTTTTCATTCACACGGGTACAATTGGATCTCTCTTGAATTTCTACTTTAGTGTGTGTTTGAAGCAAGTTCATCCTCTCACTAAAGTTGGGTCTAAATGTACTGTAGAAAAAAGGAAACTTTCCTGACATGGAAATAATTGATGATAAATTGTACTTAAGGAGGCCTTGGTTTAGTGTTGTGAGGTGTTTTACACATCCAAACTATGTCTTGGACCCTTGAAAACTAAATAAAATGCATCTATCAATGTCTTGTAAAGGTCTTATAAAGTGTTTTTCATGCTTTTCTAGACTCAATGAACCCATATTCCCTTAATTAAACCTTATAAAATGTATTCAAATGCATTATAACATCAATCTAGAAGGTTTTTGAATTAAAATTAATGTTAAACTAGTGTTGTATTGTGTCTTGCACATTCACATTGGTTCTTTTGCCTTCCTAGGCTATGTGCACCTCTTTTTAGTGTTGTAAAGTGTATTTAATCACACTTTCACATTGAATTATATGTACCAATCCCTAATTGATCTTCACATCATCTTTAATAGGCCCCTATTACCACATATTGTGCATCCTGAGGCAATATTTGGTGAAATACTCTACTAAGACATCATATAAACCTTATTTTCTTATTTCCTAGTATCTTAGCTACCAAAATGGACCCTTTGGGACCCATTCACCATCCATCATCAATCAGTCCCATCTAGGTGGGACCCATTCTCCATGGGTGGTGAATGAGTCCCATTTGGCCAAATTTTGACCTTTGACAAGGAAAAGGTGAAATTTAAGTTTAATATTCTTTCATGTCAGCCTTAGGGATCCAATTTACAAGCTAATAAGGTGAATTTCCTATAAAACTAGATCTTAAAACCCTAAATCATAGTAATTCTTTATTATTCATCCATCATTCTTCCATCTCAAGTTCAAGCAAGTTAGGGTTTCTTCATTTCAAGTTATTAAGATAGTAATTTTTAGACATTCAAGGGAAGATTCTTCATGTTTTGTTGTGGAAATACAAGATTAAACATAATGGAAAGGTATTGAATCCATTATTACATGCTTCATTATATTCTTTCATCATTTTGGTTTAATTACCTAAAAGGGGTTTGACCAAGGCAAACCCCCATGCCCTAACATTCAACATTTCTCTCTTGTCTTGTGTGTTTGTAGATTTAGGAATTTTGGAGGCTTAGAAATAATTGAAGATTGCATTGAAAAGTTGTTTAATTCTTTTGTTCATTGAACAAGTCAAAATATCAACAAGAACTCACTTTTAGGTTCAAAAATCAAAGTATCAAAAGTAGACACCTATAGAAAGCCAAAGTGTAGAGTGAGAGCTCATGTTTCCTCTTTTGGATGTTCAAAAATTTAAATTTGGATTCTTTTTCCATCGATAGAAAATGATTCCCACTTCAAGGCCTAAATAGTGTTTTTTGCATTTCTAGATACCCCTTTTGTTTGAAATGGGTTCCAAGTCATTTTTACATAACTGGGACTAATTAACTGAGAATGGAAAATGAGTCCCAGTAGGCTAAATTTCTAGCATCAATAGCATTTCAAATGTCATTTCTAGACTCCTTCAATATTTCAGGTGCACACTTTTAGTTTCATCAATTTTTGTTGCAATTTTCATTATGCAATATGTTTTCAAACAAGTTACATTTCTTAGGTTTTGCATACTTAATCAATCAATTTCATCATCTAGTTGCATCTAGATCATTTAATTTAGTATTAATCATATTACATAATCCTTTATTTGAGTGAACCACCTAGATTTTGTGTGTGGGGTCTATCTCATTCCATTAGGTGAAATATCCTAATTGAGCAAAGAGACATTGCATTCCTTCCAACCTTCAAATCTATTGTTCAAAAGGAAGAAGATGCCCCCACGTGAGGGGAAGGTTAGATTTTCTCCCACCTCAAACAAAGGTTCTCAAGATATTTCTTTATGAACCCAAGATGAAGGAAACATATTCCATTAGGGTTTCAAGTGGAGAATGTGATTCTCAAAATTTTTTTAGGAAGATTCAAGAAATGATCTATTGGTGATGAATTTGTTTTCTAAAAATTGAAATTTTGTAGAAGTGGCTTTGTCACACATGAGAGGGACAACTCAAGTGAATAAGAGGGAAATATAAAGGAAAATCTAAAAATAAAATAACATAAACAGAGGGCACAGGAGTAGCCTTATATTTTGGGGTCAGAACTACTCATATATATATACATATATAATGTAAGTATAGTAATAGTCTATAAAATGAACTGTCATCAACCCCCTACTATATCAAACCATGTGAAGAATGTATGAGAAGAAAAATAAAAAATAAAAAATTGGGTCAACATGGAATGCAAGCCTAAATTCTACCAACACTTTTGCATCATCCCCAATTTATCAAAAATCAAGTCACAAACATGAAAGAATGATGATACAAATAGAAGAATTTTTATGGAACAAAAAGGAAACCTATATCCAAGCACCAAAAAGGGTGATGAGGGTCATCCAGGAACACATGGAATGATCACAAGGAAACAAAACACAACACACACTCACATCTAATCTTAAGATAAAGAAGGGGCCTCCCCCTAACATTGATTGAGCAAGAGTTCATCTGCTTCCCAATCTAGATCATCATAGGAGGAAGGAGGAAGATCCTATATTGGTGTAATTATAAAAGGATAATCTGACCCTACCATGATAAGGGCTAACGAAGATGGTCCCACAAGGTCCTCTCCACTCAACTCTTTTCAAGCTAGGGTTAGTGATTTCATGAAGATCGCCAACAAGGTAAAAACCTCATCTAGAGAGTTAAAACATGCAATTTATAGGAGTGCCATGTTTTACCTCAATGGACTAGGAAGGTTGTACCTGAGATTCATCACTAGGCTTGTTGAAAAATTTAGGAGTGGTGATGAACTCGGGAGAAGCTAGGATTGGTTTCATCACTAGGACAAAACAAGTCAACACAAGACCACCTTTCAAAGAAGATGGGATCCTCTTGCATCCTCCATTGTTGGAAGGACCACTCTCTACCTTTTTCTTTTTTAGGGGATTTAAACTCCCCACAAATGAGGCAAGAGGTGTGGACTTAGAGGAGGAAGAGAAAATAATAGTAGACACCACTAAAGTGTTAGTCATATCTATAGGTTTTGGGAAAGCTGGGAAATCTAAAAGGGACATCAAAAAAGGTGGCTCCACTGAAGGAGTGATGAATGCCTTTTCCTTTTTAGGGTCAAGTGCATTCATACTCACAATAGAAGCACATCAAAAGAGAGAGGACTCAACAAAAGGCCCTGATATAGGGATGGTCGTATCCTCTTCCTTCCTTTGTAAGGCTAACTACTCAGCCATGAGAGCCTTTTGTCAGTGCTTGCACTTGTACACAAGGTTCTTTCTATGACTCTTTGAACTAGAGGGTGCGAAGGAGCAAAAGGCTCTTGATCAGCCATGGGAGTGTTCACTATAACCATTTTTGGTGGAGGAACAGGCTCTTCAATGGGAGTAGGAGGGGCAACTCAAGTGCCTCAATAGTGGGCCTCCTCCCATTTATTACTTTGGGAGCAGGAGTGCTAGGAGGCCACAGAGGCTAAGACATAGAGGATTCCATACGAGGACCTTTTCCTCTACCATAAAAATAGTGCCAAGGTCTAGGTGGTTTAGTAGGTAGGTTTGATATCCTGATCTTGGGTTTGCACCAAGGAGGAATCATCAAACTTAACTGGTAGAATCTAGGCTAGGTCATCCAATACTCCTCCCAAGAAAGGGGAACTAATGGATTAGCTTGAGAGGAAGAAATTTTCTCCTTCCCTTTTTTGGGAAGAAGAGGCAACTAGCTATTGTGCTATAGGGAGAGATAATTTTGGTTGTCCCTTGCCCTTGGTCTTGTACTTCACATAGTTTTTATAAAGTAGGTCCATTCTTGGAGGAAGCAAACCAACTGGGGCAAGCCAAAAATGGTCTAATGAATATCCCTCATGGGACACCAAAGGATCATATCTAGTGTCATGTACTACATGCACAACACCATCATGGGATAAATTTAAACATTTGTGAATAACGAAGGTGATTCCATTCATGGAATTTAGCCAGGGTATGCCTAGCTTCATCCTGAACAAATACAACTCCATGATGACATCAAAAACCATGTCAACAACCCTAGGTCCAACTAGGAAAAAAAACTTATCAAGCCATATGGCTTTATAAAAATACCATCATGTGTATTGATGGTGGATTTTGTTTCTTCGTACTCTTTTTTATGTAGTGAGTTAAGCCACAATGTCATTTCTATGATAACATTCGCTTGAATCTCAGGGTCTACTAAGATTCCTATCACAATGTTACCATTGATGCGAGTGGGAATATAGAGGGTAGAGGGCTTGTTATTTAAGGGAAAGTCCTATGAAGTGAATGTCACATCTAGTGAAGAGGTCGCATGCTATGCAGTAACTTGGTAACTATGACCATGTTAACATATGCTTTGGGCTGAGTGATAAAATCAATGGGATTGAAAATTATGTTAGTAGAATGTGATGGAAATAGGTTTGTTTATATCTGTAATTCACTATTCAATTTTTCCACTGATTTATTCATATTTTTCTTGCTTCCATCAAGACAAATAGTAATGTCCTCAATGTAATCTTAGATCTCATGAAGCAAGTGCATACAATGTTCAATATCATGTATGTTAACTCTATGGTACTAACAATAAGTACTTGCATCATACCAACTAGGGTAGGGTTCCCTATAGGTTTAGAGTTCAGCAAGGTTATGATCTTATCCTTCACTAGCTTTTGCAAGATGGAAGACTAAGATTCTAATAACTTTGTAAAATTTTAGTTGCATTTGAGGTCGTTGTCATTTGTAGTAGCTATTACATTTGCAACAAATTTTTTTTCCTAGAGATTGATACAAAAAATCTCCTTCAGAATGGGAGTGTGAGGAGGATCCCCCGAACTGAACTATTTTCTGTTGATACTCTCGTAGGGCTGCATAAAAATGCATGAAAGAAGGGTATTTCATTAGGGAAAACTTCTCTTGTAAAGGTCTTTACAAATTCCCTATGAATACCTTCTTTGCATCAGATGAGATTTGAAAGGGTCATCTTTAGCCCTATATTAGTTTGGAATTATTGTAAGAATTGGTTTACAAGCTGGTAAAATAAGAAAATGGAATTATCGGGCAAGGAATAGTACCATTCAAGTGTTGTATCCTTGAGAGACTGAGGGAATAATATTTCCATCAATGCATAGTGATAGAATAAATATGTACATAGGGCATTAAAGGAAAAAAATGCATTTGTGGGTCACCTTTGCCACCATATTTCTCAAATTTAGGGATCTCCATTCCTTGATGGAAGGGACTGTTCAAGATTGCAACCAAAAATGGGCTATGATGGAAGAAGGTTTGGAAGATTAGTTGGGTAGAGGCGTGGGAGAGACTCATCAACTGGCTCTACATCTTTCCCATATTCTGAAGAAAAGTGTTTAGAATAGGGTCATTAGAAGATATAGGTCCAGAGGAACCTCCTCTAGAATCACCATCAGAGCCACCACTAGAACCACTAGTGTGACCACCACCAGGACCACTACTAGAGCCACCACCGCTAGTAGGGCCTCCACTACAACCACCTATATTCTGAAGCCACCACCATGACCTCCACCTAAATAACTTCCACTAGAACCACCCTTGTTTCCAAAGCCACCGCCACTACCAAAGCCCATACCACTCATCCCACAAAAATCTCCACCACTAGAGGTGATAGGAGGGGTGAAGCTAAAACCCAAGGGGATCTTTTTCACTTTGATAGTTTCAGATCCTTTAGAGGGAGAGGGGATACTGATTGAGGGTATGACATTAACCATGTATACAGATGTACGAGGCATCAAAAATCCTAGCTGTCTCTCATAGTCTTCAAAATTGGCTCCTCGTATAATGTTAGGGTTGTTTGGAAGAGCCATGCATCAGTCAGACTAGAGAGAATAGCCAAGATTTATATGCCTATTCTGTGTTTTCCCACCATATACTTTAGTTTTCTAATAACCTAGGTGGCCCTAACCAACATCGGGTCTCTTTCCAAGTGATGTTCCAAGTCACCCAACCCTTTGTTGAGGGCAAAGACATGTTCCAAAGGATTGTGAATATCCTCATTCTCATCTACCAATGATGGTGTGGTAGATGCAAGAGGAGTGGGGACATGGTTGGTCTCATTAGAGAATCCTACCTCGCCCCTTGACAACTACTCCTATGCAGTGAGACAAATGGTGGATCCAACAAAAAGGTCTATAGAGAAACTAGTAGTGACCTTCATCCTTTCCATTAGAAGGTGTCGTACACTTCTCCTAACAATATACCTAGAGGTTGTGTACTGGGTTGTGATGCTCATAAAACTTCATGACACTTAGGGGCATGATGATCACAAGGTTTAAGGGGAAAGGCTCAACACCAATGGATGAGTAGACATTGGCTCATGTCAAGCTCACCAAAAATGTAAGAGAGGGGGACCAACCATGTTCAAGGCCCCAGGTCACATAGAGCCAATAGTGGAAGGCTTCCCTAACTTACCTTTTCTTAAAGGAGTGTTTGGAGATGAGGGATGAGAATGATGAAGACTATAGCGTCCTTCAATCACTTTGCAAACCTGAAACTCAAAATGGGCCTAGGGAAGCTGATTTTTAGGTTGAACATTGTGCCTCAAGTAGCTCTCTGCTTAAGGAAAAAACCATGGTTTTTAGATGAAAACACAGTGCGTTGGTATCTCTCAGGTGTGTTGGAATTAGTATGACTAGAGGACTAAAAATACAATGTTAACCGTTGGAAAATAGGTTCATGACCTAGCTAATGAATTTTAGGAGAGAAAAATAAAATAATGAAATAAGAGATATATAAATGAATATGATAAACAAAATAAATTAAAGCTAAGGTGACAAAAATGATCTCACAAAAGAGCTTGTTCACTAGCTAGATCCAGAAAGCATGTCCACCTACACACAATAAAGTGGATAATTGTTGGGGGGTTGTATAGGGGTCTTGCTCAGTCAGACCCTCATTTTTGTGTTTCCACCTCCACAGATAGCTAAGATAACAACTATGGAGAAAAGTATGATAAAGAAAGAATGAAAGTAAAGAACACAATAACACTAAAAAATAGTATTATCCTACTCAACCAAATTGTAGAGGAGAGGAGGGAAAAGCTTACCACCTCCACCAAGAGCTCACTAGCTAATGGAGGAGAAAATGAGAGGACTCAAGCCCCTATTGTGATGGTGTTGTTCCATACTTTTTGTTTGGATTTGATGGATTTTTGTTGTTACTTTGGAGTGCCAAAGTGTTGCTTAAAGGCTAAGAGTGCAAAAAGTGAATGCTATAATTCTTAGGGAGTGCAAAGAGAAGATGTATTGAATGCTTCTAGAGGGATTGTTAAAGCTATTGAAGATGTAATGCATGAAGGAAGAGTGAATTTTAAGGGAGAATGAGAAAAACAACCATATTTGGGTCGGTTGGTCAAAGAGAGGTGTTACAAATCAACTTGAATGGGAAGTGTAACACCTCTACAAGCTTCAAACACAAGAATCTATCAGGGACATCAGCACAACACATGGACATCTATGTGTCATGTAGGATTCCATAACAATTATTCTTCTTCCAGTGCACAAAACAAACATCAAGTGGAATGAAGTCAGTAGGATGATGTGGATTTTCACCTTCGAATTTTGTTTTCTAGCATGAATGAAGGGTATGGATCATGGTGTAAAAAGTGGCAATATTATGGGTATTTGTAGGGCATGTGGTTGGCCAATTTTTTCACCCAAAATTAATGAAACAAAAGGGTTTTAGAGGAGATTCTCAACTTTCCAAAAATATAAATTATGATTTAATTTGAATTTAATAAATAATTATTATTCATTTTCTATTAGAATTACGACTAAAGTCCGATCGATAGGCTGATTGAAAAACATCTATAACTTTCAAATGGTATCATATTTTTGAATCCAAATCGTCATTATATGCTTCACATACTATAGGATTAAAAATAAAAATTAAATTTCATGAATTTTTGACCAAGTTAAGGTGATTGAGAGTTTTTATATTTTCTAAAAGTTGTAATAAAAATTCATAATTAATTATTTACTTGGAAAAAAATTACAAAAAATATGCATCACATCTGGACATGAGTCCTATACTTATATATAAAATCTTACAAAACAATATTATCATTTTATTATGGTTAGGGTGGTCAGGACACCTACTTCTTATTTTTCCAAATTTAAGTACTCTTGCATTAAATTTCAAATTTTCACCAAATAGAGTTTTTATTTTTAAATAAACCTAGTTTTGGAAACTACATTCAATTTTCTACAAATTCTATTCTTACATATTTTTGAAATAAAATAGATAACTTATTCAAATATTCACGAAGTTTCCTAACGTTTTTTAATTTTTGCCACTTAAGGGCCTATTTTTGCGATGATCACCTTTACCTTGAATTTAAAAGGGGAATTTAAATAAGGGTCACAAATTCACTCCTATGCAAATAGTTACATTACTGTGAAATATTGTGAAAGGATAATATCAAAGAGCATCAATATATGCATCCTTTTTTTTTTCATAGTGCAACCATGGTTTGTGATCAACCCTTGTTAGGTTTTCGAATAAGTTTAACACTAAGAGATACAAACCCATCAATTTTAGTGGAATTAATAGTTACCTAAATATTATTCCACGTAAAATTAGGGAACACTTACCAAAATTCAATGGTGAGAAGCATGAGTTAGCTAGTAAGCATCTGGAAGAATTCAATAATCTAATGGATGATTATGAAGTTGACCCTGAGGATGTACTCATGTGGTTGTTTGATCAGTCTTTGTGAGGAGATTTAAGAGATTGGTTCTCTTATTTACTAGAATGCTCTATGTATTCTTGGGTAGAGCTCAAAGAAGTGTTCATGGAGAAATTTGATGAAAAAATTAATGCTAGTTCTATGCTAAATAAATTTATGAGCATTAAGAAGGAATAGGATGAGTTGGTCCCAAAATTTAACTAGAGATTTGCTAAAACATTGAGGGATATTCCTAAGGGCATGAGACTAAGTGATGTAGTATGTTTAGTTGTTTATTTGAGATATTTTGATAATGAGATGAGATATTTATTAAGAGAAAAGGATTCTAAAACCAGGCATCAAGCTTATGGGATAGCCATGAACATTGAAAACAACTAGAAATATGGAATACAAAGGAGTTTTTTGTCTACAAGTGTTTGCAACCCTGAGGCACCAAATGTTGATGAAAGGTGTAAGTTAGAAATTAAAAATGAATGTAAAATCACTTACATCCCTATTGTCTAAGCTTGCATAGCATTTTGTAATGTTGATCACATAGAGCCTGAAATAAATTTTCAATAAGTTGCACACATTTGTGATCCTATGGTTTCTACTCAAGCCCTCTCTTGTATAAGGAAACATGAAGGAGAATCATCATATGATCTCTATGCAAGATTTATGGATACTCTGGCTATAATTCTTGATTGTCACAAACTTGAAAATTCAATATGCATTAATTTATTTTATGAATCTTATGAACCAAGTTTGAGTATTCTACCAAAGGAGTTGAAGCCTATTGGGCTTGGCGAAGTGTTTGAATAATTTTATCTTTTTGAAAATATTAGAGATGATCATCAAGAAACTATCATGTTTTCAACCTATGGTGATAATGATTATGTTGCTCCATATGAGTTCAAAAATGAGATATCACATGAAGAAGAGAGTAGAGAAAAAGTTGAAAATGCATACCTTAGTGAGCAAATGAAATGTGTAGTTTTAGTTCTCTTGAATATTCTAGCACCTATAGTCCTATGGAAGTCATAACACTATCCAATCAATTTGAAGATTCTGAACATAGTTTCACTGTTGATGAGTCTCCTTATTGTAATATTAATGATAGAATTGTGTATGATCATTCCTCTATTGGTCATGATTATCCTCATGAATAAGAGATATAATATTTTGTTGTAAATAATAAATATGTTGATAATGATTGGAATTCATATTTGTTTGATAAGGAACAACTTTCTTCTTGTGAAGAGTTTTCAAAATGTGAGTCAAAGATGTTAACTAGTGATTTTGAATAAAATGATGATATAAAATATTTATAACTTCATGTTGAGGAGGCAGGGGATTTATGAAAACAATGAATATATTGGAAAAATACTTATTTGATGAGCCTCCATCTTCATCAGTTAATAGAAATGATGATCCTTATTGGTGTAGATATAATCCACTGTCTACTAAGAATTATGATGATGCATCTGACAAATTGTTAGGATGTGGCTTCAGGGAAATAAATCAACACATTGATGAGATCCTAGAGGGAATTACCTATGAATGTTTTAGATTTGAAATAGATTTTGTAGACAAGGTTGAGTATCATGATTACAACTACTTGGGAGAGTATGGACACTTCCAATTTCTAGTTCAGTTGGGAGGTATTTTAATGGAACACGGAAATAAGGTGAAGAGCAAGGAATTTTATTTTTAGTATAAACATGTTTCATGTGATGAATATAACACATATGTGTCATGTAATGATGAATATTTTCAATTAATTTTTGAGTGTAGATTGCAGATTAACATAAATAATGGTGATAGTGGCAAGTTTAGACATGTGGTGGTGATGGTCAATGCAAATGCTAGCGACAAGGTTATTTTGCGAGTAGTTCATTGCAATGTTTTCAAACCTGGCATATTCTATATTGTAGAAAATAAAGTGTTTTATAGATGTAAATATTGGTACTTCCTTTTTGGGGGCCTAGGGTCACCAAATGAAATTTGAAAAATGAGTTCCAATGCAACATAAATAAGCAATTCTAATGCACCCAATGTACTTGGCACTTGGTCTACTCCCCAGAGATCAAGAATCTCACCATTCCTACAAGGGGCATACATCCCCAATTGGAGACACTAATGGAACACACAAAATTTTCAAATTTTGAGTTCCATAATGAAAAAGTTTATTTGCACACTCAAAAGTACACCTAAAAAATATGCCCCAATGGCCTACTTTGGAAGGTCATAAATATAAGGCAGTTGATTTTCATGGAAAATATCATGGTGAGTGTATTCATCTGAAATATGTGAACATGTACGTCATATTTTAGCCCCTTGTGATAAGTTTTTGAAGCAAAAAGTTGGAGGGTTCTAGGACTATTTTATTGTTTGCAAATTCTCAAGCTTGTGAAGTTGCCTGTTGTTCAAATTGATATTTCACAACTAGATGATCATCATGTCAAATGGATTTTTTCCCTACATTCCCCTCAAATTCATATTCTCCCTAGTCTATCTTAAGAGCCTTAGGATCATATTTGATATTTTTAACAAGTCAAAAGAAAATGCAGTTTGTTCTAATTTTACATCTGCATTTCCTGAATGTTTCAAGGAGGTCAACTTTGACCCCTCATATCTTATGAAAATGTTGATTGAAGGAAATTCCTCTTGTAAACATACTTAATGGACCTAAATGACCTAGTGTTTCTAGTGGTAGGTTCATTGGAGGTGATTTGGTATTTTTTTGAAGTGGTGACTTAGTGAGCCCTAATTGCTTTTGGACAAGTGTAGTTGTAGAAAAGTCTAACTGGGCCAATTTGGAATTGAATATATTATATCTTGCGAATTTTTTTTTTGAGATGTTTGTTGCACTAAATTCTTGGATCAATTTTATGCACCCTTGTGAGTCTTCATGGCTTCAGAAGATCGTTTGACTAGTTTTCAGGGGTGATTCCATAGCCCACCAAACTAGTTTTTACTATAGTGAAAATATGCTAGAAAAAAAATTTAATGATAACCCACTCAAGTTTTTTATTCCAAAAGCATTAAAAAGTTTCCTTGGGTCAAATCAGGATGACAACTTGTTCTAAATGGTGTTTTTTTATTTGGGTTGACAAAGGGACCTGACTTGTGGCATACAACTTTAGGGCAACTCAATATAAAGGGAACACAGATTGCTTCCATTGTTGTTTCCAAATCTAAGACAATTCAAGGCTAAGATGGGGCTTGTGCCATGATAGTTTGAATTAGATAATAGAGTTTTAAATTAATCATTGGAGACCTTATTAGTTGAGAAGATCATGATTCAGAAGCACTGATTCAGATGTTGGATTTAAATCAGAATAAGCTTTGTAATAAATAAGTTATCATAACTTCTATTTCAAACTTTCTAAATTGGATACCGAGGCAACATATATTGAGAAGACTATAAAACTATACATGTTGTATCTACTAATGGTCTACCTCAAACATAGTGTAACTAGTCTGAGTGCCAACAAGGATGAACTATGTAATACCCCAATGTTGTTGATAATATTTGCTACTATTTGTTACTTTTATATGTTAGTGTGATACTGATTTTGGATGGTGATTAATTCACCAACCTGGCATGTGCAGATGCGTAGTTTAGTTGATTGTTACATTTGACATTATTATGATGATTTATATACTTTATGGGGTGTTTGGATTATTTTATTATGCAATGGATTTTCATTAATATCATATATGTCGATGTTGTGATTCTATGATGTTTAATTTGGTTACAGTAATACATTATAATGCAATGGTTTAATAATTAGTTACGATGTGATCAATTAATTTAGGACTGTTATTTCATATTTGATATTGTAATTGTTAGTATAGCTTAGGTGAGAGGACAGTTTAGCACCACTCATTTACGATTGCCCTACTACGTTGCAATTCCTTCTCATGATAGGATGTTTTGATTATGTATATATACATGTTACTTGATGTTTATTGGTATGCAGGATTTGTAGGAATAAGTCTCGATTCCACCTGCTTCAATAGGATAGGACGAGCATTAAACTAACCCAATGGCTAAAATGTTGAAAAAGGGAGTTGATTTGGAAGTGTCCCCGTCCCAAGTTCATCTTCCTATTGTGAGTTGTTGTGTCATGACTGAGGTTTTGTCCTTGTCGTTGTGTAGTTTGATTGTTGAGTACTTATTTTATTTATGGTTAGTGTTTATTTAATTAATCTTATTTTATAAGATAATTAATTAATGTTGTCTTGTTACTTGATTTAATTGTGAGTTAGTAAAATATTAAATTTAAATATATGGTAAATTAAAAGGTATTTAATTAATTAAAGTGTAAGAAATTAAATTAAATGAATATTGATGATGATAATTAAATATTATCTTTTATTAATATTAAATTAGAAAATCTTGTGTGATAATATCTTGTGAAAATAAATTATTTTTAATTAAAAATTGTAGATAAGTGTGTGCTTTTAAAAGCTGGAAAAAGGACCAATAAGGGAAGAGGATTTTTGAGGAAAAAATGGAAGAGCTTTATTGATTTTTATTTATTATTTTTTTGAGAGCGTTTTTTAGACACATGAGATTTTTCTGTTGTTTTGGTTTGTAAAAGAAAAGAAAAATAGCTTTGTTTGGTGCTTCTGCGTAAAAAGGATTGTTTTGAAGAAAGATAGATTTAAAAGGGAGCTGTAGGCGGGAAATCAGGAAGAGGCTACAGAAGGGATCCTACATCGAACAAAGGACTCTAGGTTTTCTTCTTTTAAGTTATTATTATTTTATTGTTCCATAAACAAAATCTACTTTTTGTGTTTTTGAAGATCAATTTCTCTATATTTTCTTTGAAAGAGGTTTTCTGTGATTGGAAGTTGTTTGTTATAAACATTTGAATTTTTTTGTAGAAAAACTATAGTTAAACCCTTCAAAAAAATTCAATAAAGTGAGTTGAGAAATTATTTGTTGGAAAGAAATTAGATTTTCCAAACATTAGATTGATATTTTTGTTTAAAGAGGGTTTTGTTTTGTCCTGTTAAATTCTTAAATTTTCTGTTGAAAACTATAGATAAATCTTCTGTTGGAAACTATAGTTAAATTCTTAATTTTTTTGTTGGAAACTATAGTTAACACAATTTGGTTGAGAAAATATTGTTTTGGAAATGAAAACCATTTTTATTATATTGAATTTGCATACCCAATTTATTTATGTGATTGTTTGAAACTTATGATTATATATATATATATATATATATATATATATATATATATAATGTTTGGTTGCATTTTAAAATATATGTATTCATTCAAAGTTTGTGATTGTTGGATGAATAAATTAAAAATGCAAATTTTCATTTTCATGTTTTTATTTATTTATTTCTCTGAATCGAAATATATAAATTATGATTTTATTACTGGTTTCGGGCTTTAAATAGTAGAGTAAATTATATTTATAGGGTAAAAGAACAAAGTTGTGTCATACTTTTAGCCAACTTATCAACACAATTGAATTTAAGTATTTCTAATTAAAAATCAATTTTGGTCAAACATATGATCTAGTAAGATTCATTCTACCTAAGTTAGATGCTTCCACAACTTTTTCAACTAAAATTGTTGGCTAAAAATGTATGGAGCATCACTTTGAGTCCAATTTACCAAAAAAAATAAATTATTTGAAAAACTTGAAGTTTCAATAACTCTTGCTAATATAAACAACATTTTTTTTTAAATATAAAAATACCCTTTTGTAGATCCATAAGTGTAGTTTTCAAAAATATATTTATTTTAATAGTTTAATTTTTTTTATATTTTATATTTTATTTTTACTAAAAGTTGTTTTTTATTACAAAATATAAGGTTGATTACTATGCCAATTAAAAATACTAAAACTTATTAAAAAATATGATGCACTAGATAAAAGAATCTATTTTAAGATGGTATAAATTTGTTTCCATTTTAGATAAATATTTAATATGAAAGTTGGCTTCTGATGAAAACATGTGTTTTTTTATTCACACACATTGTAATATTTATTTAAAAATATATCCATGCACTAAAATTTCAAGCTATATATACACACACAAAATTTGAAAGAAAAAAAAAAAAAATTACTATAAAAAGTTTACATCATTTCAAAATTATTAGAAACTAGTTTAAAATAATTTTTAATATTTTTTTGAAAAATACAAACATAAAATATACTAAAAAATAAATATTTTACTAGTTTACATCATTTCAAAATTCAAAACATATATGCCACTTTTTAGTAATTCAAGTTTAAAAATTGGATCAGTGTTGACCGTTTCCTTTATAAAGTGTGACACAACTTTGTGCTTTTACCCTATAAAGAAATAAATAAATAATTTATATTTGTTGGGGGGAGAGTGGATAGCTTTTTCCGTACCACCCCCTGCTGTGGGTTGGGTGCGCAACATCGGTTGCACACAACAGTCAAGGTTGCTATACGTACGTGCAGGTTGCGGCCTCCCAATAGTGGGGATCGCAGTACCTTGCAAACTACGTACTATGTAAGTATGCATGGACTTGGTAAATTTTGTGGGGTTTTCAATTTGTTAACTTTAATTTCATTCGATTATATTTTGATTAGTATTTTTCTTTGTCAATTTTATTTTATAATATTAATATATGTATATATATATACATATATACATATATGTATATATATGTATATATATACTATTAATGTATATATAAATTAATATATATATGTGCATGTGTGTATATATGCGCAAAAAGAGTATATATATATATATATATATATATATATATAAAGGATTTGTTATGCTGAGATTTGGAATTTATGAGATAATTTTTACAAATCATAACATTATAGTTTAATTGAGTAAATTGAAAATAAGCTAGGTGATTATAATTAAATTGGTTAGTTACAAGCTGCATTGTTGTAGTGTAATTTTGTGAATTAAAATTAAATTATGTGCTTTGAATTTAATCAAACTTTCTCGAGTTATTGATTTATGAAGTTGGTGAAATTTTTTGTTTATTAAAGTGATTTTTGTGGCATTGATTATGTAATTACTTTCTGTTGAGAATATTTATTTATTTTAGTTGTGGTTTTCTTTTTATTTGGGTTATTTCTTGCGGGAAAAACCCTAGAGTAGCATAACCTATTATAAGAGCTTAAGTTGTTTAGAACTTCCAGAGGTGGGAATATCGAAGTTATGCTGATTTTGCAATTTGATTTTAGCCAATTTTGGGTCTATGGTTATAAATTGTGTTACACATGGATTGTACCATTTTTTGAATGTAATTCAGATGATTTTGGCGAGATGGTTAATCCTCCTAGAGGTTCTATTTGTTGGTTTTGTGATCTGGTTGGTACAATCCTTTTGTGTTGGATACTTTTGTGTCGAGTGTTTAGAGAGAGTGGCTCTAAGTGGGGGTCGGCACACAAAGGGGCTATTAGGGTAACCCATGTAGAGTTAGAGTAATCAGTGATAATCCAAGTAATAAATCATGGGTGGGGATTAAACATTAATAAGATAATTGTGATGCCTCGTTCACCTGTTAGTGCTATCACGGACTAAAGGGGACTAAGAAGGCCATGGTTGGCAAGGTCTTTGAGTTGTATTCACGAAAGGTTAACAATTCTGCATGAGTAACCCTATGGAGTGGCACCTTGAGAATGGTTGTCATGAGAACCATAGATGGAGGCGACACCTTAACTAGTTTGTCAGGATAATCCATGTAGAGATGGAAGCAACACCTTATGATAAGTAGTCTAGATAATCCATGTGAAACCATGTGATGACACTCTCCTCTAACATTCTATTTGTGTTGCTTTGCGGAAGTCCTCTGGAAGTAGTCCTTTGATATTTTTTCCTGAGATTCATTGAAGATGTGTTTTCATGATTTGATGTTGTGTCATCTATAGAGTGATTGATTGTTATGATTTAGAAGTATTCTTTTGTTATGTCTTCTGATGAATGGTTGTTATTTAGTTTTTGCGTGGTCTTTTGATGTTATGTTATCTTGTCTTGAGTTAGTCTTGTGTTTTTGTTGATGTGCTTGGTCAGGGGTCCTTCCTTGTCTACTCCTAGCATAGGGGTGGTTGGGTGGAACATGCTTTTCACCCCATTGGTTTCCCTTTGGATGTAGTTGTTTCTTTCATTGCAGAGTTTTGTAGGTGCAGTTGATCCAATGTTCTTTGCACCAGATGTATGTTTATACTTCAGATGTAATGTATTCATTGATGTATCATCTCCCACTTGTGATGGGAAGACCTGGATGTAATTTGTTTATATGATCATTGTGTTGTACTATCTTATGGATGTAATGTATATTCAGGCCATGTATTTTTTTGAGAACTATCACTTGTAATAGTTGGTTATGTTGTGTTGTATCTATCGAAATATGTAACACTTTATATCTTTATAATTTCATTTATTTTCATATGTACATATGGTATTAATGTGGTTATTGTTAATGGATGTGTTAAATGGTGATGTGAGAATGAATGGTTTTACGTAATTGTATAATTATTGTTTAATCTATTATCTTTGTTATGGATTAGTTATGTAATGTCCTCGTGTACCCCAAGGGAATTAGTTGTGCAACTTTGAACATTGTAATATTGGAATACTTAGTACATTACTTATGTTCTTAAAAAAAAATTGTTGCATCTTTATTTGTTCCTTTGGGGTTTGCATGGCGGGGCGTTACAAACTAAAGGCTTGAAAAATTCATGGCATGTGTAAAGTCTTCAGAGAGAACTTTGCATCTTCAAGTGGCTATTAAGGATTCTTATGGTCCAGCTTCTAGTGATTTCTTCAGGAATTCATGTTTTCATGATTGGAGGATACATAGTTCAAAAGAAGAAGACAATAGTTTGAGTCACCATGGGATAAAGTCACAACACTATTTAATCTTGTCTAGTTTTTTGAACAATTATATGGTAGTGAAAAATAAAATCTCCTATAAAGACTAATATTGTTCAAGAATCCCTATTATGTGGATGTATTTTAGTTGTACAAGAAAGGTGTGGGCTTGGAATGATATCCAATTAGTTTTAGATTGGATGGGAGATGCATTTAAAGTATAAACAAAGTAATCAAATGTTTATTGAATTCTCAACAACATGGAAAAAAAAACAAATAAATGGTTTAAAATGAAAAACTGTGAAAATTGCACACAGTGGGTCAATGTAAAGAGTTCTATGTTGAAAATCCATTGGGAGCATTGGAATAAAGTATGGACATCCATAAAAGTGCAGAGGATAAAGGAATTTGAAGGCATAAAGGATAGAAGAATTATGTGAGAACTCTTTGCATAGTAAAGGAGGAATCTAAAATAATTCCTCACCACACCTTGGGAAGGCTAGAGAATTGTGTTGAAAAGAAATGGCATGGAGAATTGGAAATGTGGCACTACTAAAAGATCTGCCACCATGCTAATTGAAAGAGGAAGACTAGCATGTTGCTTGAAGGTATCAATTTGATATTGCAAATGAAAATTTGATAATAGTATAAGGACTGACTGTATGATGCTAAAAAGGAAAATACTTTACACTGGTTAATCATTGTTAGGGTTCCACATTATGTGGATGCACATCTAAGTGAAGAAGGCCATGACTCAAGGTAAGATGGATTTACATCTGAAGTTAAAATTGATGGGGTTGTATTCAAGTTTTCACCAAGAGAAGAAGGACTCAACAAATGAGCTAACATATCTTGAGGTGGTAGGAGAAATCATGTAAAGTCTTATCTCTGAGACTTGGAAAGACATATGTTGCATGAGGTGCCATCGAGCTTGGAGAAAAGGTATCAATTTGGTATTTCAAGGTAAACTCTTATGCAAATAATTTCCACTATAGCGGTAACTGAGGAATGAAATTTCTCATGAAGTAGAGGTAATTTTTTGTTGCTGCATGGGCAAGGAAAATGATTGGGGAAGGAAAGTCTTCCCAAGAAGGGACTATTTTTTGTTGAAAGTGAACAATGAAGTAGGAAAAAAAGTTGCACAATAGGGCTTCTCTTCAGGTGGTGGGAAATTATTAATCAAGGGACCTAAAGATGCTAGGAATTTTCCACGGATGGATTTTAGGGCTTCTTCTACTTCTATATCTTTTTATTTCCTTCTCATTTGCATAGGTTTTGAACTTCTAGTTTAGGAAAAGAAAATAGAAAATGCTTAGCTCAGAGTTGGAGTCTTGTTTTACAGTGAATGAATGTACATGTTTCTACAACAGTGTCAATTAGTTTGAACATATTAATGAAAATATTGTAGAAGTTGTCTCCATTTTGTATTATTGAATTGCATATGGATTAAAAATATCAAGGATATGTTGATTTTTCATTGCAATCTTTTTGCAATCATGTGATTTGTGTATGGGTTTCTTCAAGAAAAGAATTAAATTTTTTATGCAAATTACTATGGGTTTGCAGGAATGAAACAAATTTTTGAGTATAATTGTGTAGTAATATGAGAGGTTACATTAATCTAAGGCATTAATGTGAAAGGCCTCTAGTTTGAGATAAGTTTTTTAAATTTGCATTCATGATATTAGATTTAACTCCATGCCTTTGGATTGGGAACTGATCTATGATATTACCCAAATCTGGTTCATAAACTTTTAAACCATTAAATTTTTTTTTCCTATTTTATAGGTTATTGGTATTTATCATGTTCTCCATGCTATTTAATGAAATTTTCCCAATATCTTAGCCAATGTTGAGTGATATCTCATGTTTCTTAGCATATTCTTGTGAGAGAATTATCTGTTAAGCAATACTATTTTGAGTGTGTGTATGGATCTTTGAGTATTGCTAAAAGGGTCACCTACCTAGGTCCTACAAAGCCTGAAGTGTAGGGGAAATGTGTTCCAATCTCATTTCTTGTTCGTTGGCCAAATCCTACATGAGATCTGAGCATGAAATGTGGCTTACTTCTAGCATTTAATGGATTTGTTGATTTGGGAACCAACATAACCTATTAAACCTCATGAGGACTTCTTTTTCAAATCCTATCAAAAGTTTAAGGCTAAATGTATAGCAAACATATCCCTTAGAAACATTCCTCAACCTATGATTGAGCCTCCTATCCTTGATGAAACCATAATTAAACCTAAATACATTCAAAGCAACTATGACCAACCTAAGATAAATCCTTTTCCTATATCCTATAAAAGACCAAGAGATAACAAAACCAATCTCCTCACACCTTCTAGGATAAAAAAAAGTTTAAAAAGATACAAAGAAAGTGGTTGAACAACCTCCTATGGTTTCTTCCATTCTCCCCTTAGGGAAGAAAAGAAACCTATGGTTGATAGACAGCTCCTACACAAACACACTTGAAAACTATACTAATTGAAGTAGAAATTATAGAGAGCTTAAGAATTGATGTCATGCTCTTGCTCCAAGTTTAAATGAAAAAAAGAAAAGAAAATCAACATCCAAACTTGATTGAAACAATACACGATGAGTTTCCCTCTTTGTCTCAACAAAATGATCCTATATTGCAATCGCAACAATAGATAAACCCTTCTTTAGACATTATCATTCAATGTCTCATTGTGATTAACTTATATGATGATGATGAGATAACAAAAATTGATGAAGTGCATAATGAGTTGAATACATTGTTTTCCACTTCCATGAGCTTAAATGACAATTCTGCTAAGAAGATTATTGAACTTGATGATGGCCCCAGTTTGGAACTTGCTATTGTCCCTTTGGCTAGTTGTACACCTTTTTTATATGATGAAAATTATTTGGATTCAGATGACCTACTAATAGGGGTATGTGTAGGATCATCATGGAAAAAAGGCCCTTAAGTGGCAAAAAATTTAGAAAAATCAGAGTTAGGCAACTTGACGTAAGAATTTGAATAAGTTATCTATATTATTTCAAAATTTTGTAAGAATAGAATCTGTATCAAGTTGAATTTAGTTTCTAAACTACTAGGTTGATTTTTATTTTTTTAAATCTATTTGGTGAAAATCTAAAATTTCAATGCAATAGTACTTAAATTTTAGGGAAAAAATAAGTAGGTGTTTGTCTAACCACCCTAACCACAAAAAAATGATAATATTTTTTTATAATATTTTAGACATAAGTAGAAGATTCATGTATGGATGTGATGCATATTTTTTTGTAATTTTTTTCCAAGAAAATAATTAATTATTAATTTTTTATTACAACTTTTAAAAAATATAAAAACTTGTATGTCTGACCACCTTAACTTGGTCAAAACTTTATGAAATTCAATTTTAATTTTTTTAAACCTATAGTATGTGAATCATATAATATGATGCATGTTTTGGATTCAAAAAATTTGATACCATTTGAAATATATAGATGCTTTTCAATCAGCCTATCAATCAACACTTTAGTCATAATTCAAATAGAAAATGAATAATAATTATTTATTAAATTCAAAGTAAAGCATAATTTATATTGGTGGAAAGATGAGAATCTCCTTTAAAAACCCTTTTCATTTCATCAATTTTGTGTAAAAAAAAGGTCGTCAGCCACATACCCTACAAATACCCATCATATTGCCACTTTTTGGCCCATCATGACCCTGCACATACCCATAGGTTGAATCACACATTCCTTACTAGTCTTTTTCATATTATTCTCTTTTTCATGTTATGTGCATGATTGCATGTGCATAATTTGGTCGCCCATAATATTCTATTTGATGTGCCTCTCTCTTTGTGACATTCCTCTATTTGTACCTACATTCTTATCCATGTCATAAACACTTTTTTTTTCTTTTTCTTTTATCTTCCTTTTGGGGATGATGCAAGGTTTCAAGACATTTAGGTCTCAGCCATGTTAACTGAAAAAAAATTCTTTCCTTTTACTGTCTTTGTGTCATTCATGTCATTCTTCTTTGATCCTTAACTATTTTGGGAATGATGACATTTTCAAGCTCTATAATAAAATTGTAGCAAAGATAAACTGACCCTAAATCCATGGATCCCTTGTGTTTGATTTTTGGGATTTCATTTTGGGCACAACCCCTTTTCATGACGTAGATTTATTTGGAAACATATGACTTGTCATAGGGGTTTCCAAATAATATCTCATGTCCTCTTTGTTGTTAGTATTTATCATTTGCTACATTAAAGTAATTGCTCACATCATGGTGTTTAGTAATTTCCTTAAAGTGGGGGCATATATTGGCATTATTCTTTTACAACTTATGTTTCATTGTGTAGTCTTCTTATTTCATGTGACGTGCCTTGTCTTTGTGGTGACATTGGGTGTCATATCCCTTAAGAGAATGATCTCTCTTAGCATACTTTATTCTTCTTAGTGGTTTGATACAACACAATGCATCCCCTAACTTGTGAATCTTCTATTCTTAGATTTTTCCTCTCTTGGAGACAATATGCACAATGTTCCCTAAGTTAAGACCTTACATGTACTAAGAAAAGATCATTTGAACATACTATTATCAACTATGATGGCACCCTAAATGCTAAGTTGGGAGCACAATAATCCCATGAAATATGGAAACATCTTCGAGCCTGTGAATTACTCATAGTGAAGATGAATCTCCAAATAAAGGGTCGATCCCCTATGATACCTCCTACAAACTACTTCTTTGATAGGAAAAAGGATAGAAGGAAACTTGAAAATAAAAGCTATTCTAGGAGGTGATGCACCAAAAGTTCTTGTAATACTTGCTTCCCTAAACTCACAATCAGCCTCAAGCAAGAAGATTTTGATTACTCTCTCAAATTAGATCATGAAATACATTAATGTTTCATAAGAAGGTTTTAGTTTTAGCGTTTGCATGAAGGAAAAAAAAGTTTCACAACTCACAACGTATATTTGACATGATTTCCCTTGCCTTAATACTATGTCAATGAGACATATTCAAAGGATATGATATATAAAACACATTAAATACATCCAATCATTCATCTACAATATTGAAACAAGAGATATCTAAGAAGGAAATGTTGCATCTTTTATTGAATAATGAAAGGAATTACTGTTACAAGTATAAAATTTGAGTAAAAATGATTTTCTTAGCCTAAAAGAGCTTAATAAAGCTACAATACATGCTAAAGCAAAGCAAGAACTAGGTAAAAGGATAATTTCTTTCCCATATATACAAAAGATAACTCCCAACAACCAAGAGGTGGCATTTGTAGTTAACTCAATATCAAAAATATCTCCAGAAACTTCTCCCATGAGCAAATATAAAAATCCTCAAAAAGAGGAGTTAAAACTAAAGTAATTTTAGCAAAAATAGCTTCAAACTCATCCTCATCATCATTTTGACCAAAGAGGACTCAAAAACTACTTTAGTTTGACCATAAATCAAGGATATAATCTGTAGTTTTACTCCAAATGCATGAAACACTTTTAGTTCCACCTTTTGATTTCAAACTCTAGTTCACAACCCATTATCCTTTTTCATGATTTTGAGATGAAGTAAATAAATGTTTGAATAAATATTAAAAGTAATCATTTATGAGTTACTTTAATATTTATGGGTGGTTGTATTTTAATGATAAATATTAAGGTAATTTAAAAATTATTACCCTCAATATCTATTTACATAATTATTATTTTTCTTTATAGAAACTTCTACCTATGAAAAAATAGAAGGGGCAGCCTACTTCACTTATCATTAGATTCCATTATTCACAATAGGTATTGGAAAGAAAGACTTAATCATGGTTAAGGAATTAATATAGATGCATTGTTTATAAAACAAAGTGATAAAATCACTTGGCGGCCATAAATTAGATTTTAATGAACAACCTAAAGAAAAATCCCTAAAACAAGACATACTTATTATGCATTTCATTTCATTTCATTGTGACACCATTCCTTGCTGGCATGCCAACACCTAGGATTTAAATGTTTCTAGAACATCACTACATAGGCCAAACTAGAATCTTCTCTAGTAAGTTGTCTTTTATGCTTGAAATTCTAAGACTTATTTATATATTGCTATTGGTTGTGTTTGATTCCATGAATAGAATCAATTATATTTACATTTATTTTGTTGAAACTCATCAAACTTCTAGGAAGAAGTGAAATGCTAATGCCTTGGTCGCAATAAAATAATGGTAAAAATATTACCCTCTATAGTTTTTCCTCATTGTTTGTATTCTCAGTTATTTTCATGAAAGACATGATAAAAACCCCCCTTTTGCTATGCTTCCTTTTTTTTTTCAAATTTGTAAAACCTAAGGCTATTTTTATCAAATAACATAGGTCGTGGCATTCATTCTTCTTTTCCTATGTTGGGTTAATTCTACTAAGCTACTTTTTCTCCATTTTGTGCCATTCACAAGCAAAGGTGATATTAGAATATGTTGTTATTCCATTGTGAATGCTCATATTTTGCACAATACTTCTCATTATTTCTTACCTTGAAGCTTCTATTGTGATTAGAATACCATAATCATTTGTTTCCCTCTTTGGATGGATTATTTTTCTTGCATCTATGAGGTGACTATCAATCATCCTTTGGCCTTGTTCACTATGTTCTTTTCATTCAAACTTTGATATGATGACTACTTATTGCAATATTTCCATGACACTCTTATGAAAATGATTTCCTCTTCTTAGTTGCTACTGTGAATGTAATAATGCATTTTCACTATTTCTCATAGCTTGAATCCACCTTAAAAACTACCCTTTGCAAATCCACATTATGACTATGTTTTTCTATTCACTGTCTCCTAACACTTTTGGAGTATGCTACCCTATACATTGCTTATTTTGGGTGAACATTACTTGTTGAAGCAATGCCATCACTTGAATGGCTAACACCTTCAATAATTGTCCTAATACATTTTATGAATAGGTTATCCCTACAATGTATGTCATTCATATAATGCAAACAATAGGTAAACATGATGAGACAACAAATAAATGACATAAAATCATGAAGCAAAATAGTGACAATATAAAAAAAATGTATGCAAAAATAATTTCCTTGGTGAAAAATGATGCATTTTTTCTTTCTTTTGTAGATTAATATGCATCTAAATCAGCTCATTTCTCATTTATGATTATCACTTCATGATGAAGGGATACCAAACCTTCATTTCACTTCTTGATTTGATATTCATGTATGGATAATGTGCTCTATCAATTTATAAATTGTTCTTCAAACTAAAAATGCTTTCATTGAAACAATTGATTTGTCTATTGCTTATCTTATATCCCTCTGAAGAAATAGAGGGAAGCATGTTAGGCTCAACCCTTGTGGGAGCCCATTTTTCTCCACATGCTCAAATTTCAAAAGATATGAATTATTAGTGAGCCTATACCTACATCGTGAAAAAACAAGTTAGATAAAGAAATGAAGCTTGGTTTTCTTTCTAATGATTTGATCTTAGCTCTCTTACATACATTTGGTAAATGCTCATTTTATTTAATGCATCCTTAATATAGGATGTATTTCTGTTCATATGACATAAGATGAGATTGATATCCAAAGCTCTAACCCAATCCTTTCATCATCATGCAGGTGAAATTGAAGATGAGAAACAAGGAGGACCTGAAACAAAGAAGATCAACACTAGACTATGCCACTAGGAAATGATGGATATACCTTCTCCTTGAATATGTTTCTCTACTTTTATCTCCAGTTGTATAGTTTATTTTTATGTTGCATTAGTTCAGCTACTACATGGCTTTTGTGGGACATTTAAGCATTCTTTTGATATCAATGTATGAACAACAATGTTTATACAATCTTGTATACATTTTCAATACAAAATGAATACAAGATGATAATATTATAAAAGTTGTGTAATTCCTTTCTATTGTAAAATATTGCATAATAAAAATTGAATTCCATATGAAAGCATCCCCATTGTGCAATAATTAAACTTAGAAAAAATATTTGAATACCCTTCACTTTTAAATGCAAACAACTATTTTAGCTCTACCAAATTGAGTTGTGAGTGAAATTTGGTAACACATACCTTACACTAGTTTGCATTTACAATATATGTTATATGGCCACCTTGCATAACACACTTTTCTTGTTTATGGAGACATCCTATTTATTCATGGGTTTCAAGCATACAAATCTATACTTGCCTTGTAAGTCTTGTTGTTCATGTTGTGTGGAACCTTATCAAAGTTATCAAGAGGTATATCTTTGGTATGGTTGTATGTATGAGTGTTGAACTTAGGCATGACTTTCCCATAGCTAGTTTCTTGCATGTGAGGGCATATCAATCACATGTGTATGTGTCTCACCTCTCTAGAGGATCACCTAGTTGATGGTCTGGGGTTCCACTAGCCCTTTGTGAGCATGCGTTTGGTTTTCATAGTGAGAATCATGTTCCACTTGTAATTTTTTTCGATAAACAACTTAGATTTGATCTACAATGTGTAGGACAAATGGTCAAAGCTTGATCCACCCTGATTTTTTTCTTTCTCTTTTTCTTTAGAATTGTATGCTTATGCCTTATTGTTGCTCCTTTCATCATTTTAATGTGTTTTATTTTGTTCCTATGTTATTTTTGTATAGGGTCTTGATCTCAGGGGCTTGATCATCCCACTTGATCATTGTCATCCTATATTACTAGCATTGGTACACTTGGACCTCTCTTGATGGGTGTTTGTCTACTTTAGTATGAGTTTGAAGCAAGTTCCTCCTCTCACTAAAGTGAGGGATAAATGAAGAGTAGGAAAATGTATCCTTTTACATTTTCACACTTTTTTGGGCCCTCCCTACTAAAATTAGGCTTCTTTATGCCTTATTTGGTAGTATTTTGTGTCCACAATCCTTAATTAATGCATATTTTTGAGGATAATCCCAACACATATGTGATGACCAATCAAAATTCAGAGAATTTGATTTGTATGGCCTAGATTTAGTGATTTTCTACTCATACACCACCTTGGTTGTATGGGTCCCACCTATGTTTTGGGGCCTAAGCCTCAATTTGGCATAGAAATAAACATTTCTTGAAATTTGTGTCTTGAGCATAGCCTATTAGGACTCATATGTCCCAACTAGTGTATGAGTTTTGATTAGCTTAGACCTAATTTTGAATTCAATTCTTGGGCCATGAATTTATCCTCCTAGATTTTATATCAGCTTGTAGTGTTGTAATTTTTGAAATTTGGCATAAACAAGTACAAATACAAGGTTAATAGACATATTTTCTCCTAGCAATTTTCATGAGCAAGTGTAACCTAAGAATTCAAGAATTATAGAAATTCAAGAGCATTCAAGAGTTATTATCAAGCTTTTTGGAGCATTATCCAAGAATCAAGCATCATGTCAAAGTCATCATGCATCATATTTGTTTTTGAGCTAACATTTGTGATGTAGGGTTTTATGGTTCAAGAAAGAACTCAAGTCAAGATCCATATTCATGATATCCATTAATTATAAAATTTTATCCTTTACTCAAAGGGTTTAGTGAGTTGCAACATTGCATATGTGTTCATTCATCTTGTTCATTCATCTTTCCTTCATTCTATTTGATTTCATTTCAAGCTTTAATTACCAAAATTGGGTTTGACCAACGAAAATCCCTATCCACTAACAAAACAACATTTTTCCTTTTGGTGTGTGGTTATAGATCTAGGTTGTTTAGGTTGAATATCCATTGAAGAGAAATATTGGAGAAATGTTGTCAAGTTGTCAAAGTTGTCATCTACATTACAAGATTACAGAAAGTCACCTAGATATTGCAATTTAGTGTTTCAAACTCAAATATTTGATGGGAGAGAATCTAGAGAAGAACATTAGAGGATATAAAAGTTTCAAACCAACCTTGATACTAGGAAAAAATTTCCACTTTTGGAGTATTAGTCCTAGTATACCTAATTTTAGACATTTCTAGCAAATCTTGATTTCCAGTTCCAGATTCCAGCTTCTATCAGAAACCCTAATCTAGGACTAAATCGTCCCTACTAGCATATGAGTCCCAGTGTGCATTAAAAGTCAAAATTTCAAGACATTAAACCTTTTTTCAAGCCTCTTTAGTTTTCTAGGTGCACATCTATCCTTTCTAAAAAAATTATTTTGATTTGAGTTCATTTTCTATGTCATAGCATTATGTTTTGCACATGTTACTTGTCTTTCCAATCCATTTCTTGGTTGTGAACCCCCTTTTATTCTTTAATCACACCCTATGACATCTTATTGTAGATCTCTTTCTCTCATTACATCCCTAAATTGGGATCTCTAAGGCTTCATTGAATGAAATTGGTGGTTTTATTGCCTAAAAAATAGAGCAATAATTTTCAATTTTTCACCTTTCTCCCTTTTTTCATGTCATATTATCAACATCATTCACATGCTACATATCATAGTGCTAATTCAAATCAATGCATCCCAATTTTTAGTTTGCAAAATTCATAATCATGAAGAAGAATCTAGAGACTAATGTCTCCACACTATAAATACCAAGGATGAGATGGCCTCATTACACTCTATGCGTGATTCACCATCCAATATTTCCAACTCTAATCCCACCTCTATTACAAATCCATTAAAAAATATAAATTCCCACATTCTGAAATTTCCCATCTACACATTATAATGTCTAATAGGTCTATCCCAGTGAATATATACTCTAAATTAGGTCAAGGATGTTATCTATTTCTTTCATTTTTACTTAATAAGTATTTGCCAATGGTTTATCCTCAATACACAACAATATGCACCATTTCAATAAAAGATGCCTCATTAGATGATCACATGATAGTCAATATTTTTAAGTTCATTATATTTTTCTTAAAAATAATATATCATGTTATTTTCCTCGGATAAAATTATCATCCCTATAGTCAAGATTTATATCAACATCAACCATTTAAAAAAAATCAATGTCAATGTAGAACATACACCTTGAATATCAATTTTATCATATGAAGCAACCTAATAAGTCTTTCTTATATTTTTTCTATATGAAAAATATATGTGTTGATATAATTTGTACATTATTACTCATTTCATTGTATTCCTTTTTGAGTCAAGATATTGACTTCAATTTTCTCATTTCAAATAAAACATCTTGAAATAGACATGTGAACTTATAGAGGTAAGATTAACTCAAATAAATGAATTTTAGAAAAGTCCCATATCATCCTTGAGTTGCATAAAATATTTTCCATATCGTGTATTTTTTTATGATTATTTCATGTTGAATTTTCCAACTTGTTAAATAGGCATGGGACAACTGAGAGGGGGGGTGAATCAATTGTCACAAAAATTAAAACTTAAAACTTTATCACTTTTCAAATCTTCAACCACACTATTATATTATTAAATATGAGCATTAAATATAAATAATAAAAATCAAATCAACTCAATGAACACTATATTTTTACTTGGAAAACCCAATAAGGGAAAAACCACGGTGAGGGTTAACCCAAAATATAAATATTTTAAAACAAAGGCTCACTACCAAGGGATCACATCTCAAAAGAGGACTCAATATCCAAATACAAAGGCTCACTTCCTACAGAAAGGAATCACTATCCAACAAGGAGGCTCATTGCCTACATATACAAAAGAGAACAAAATATCCACCATTACAATTAAAGCACATTCATAGGATTATAGAAACCCTTGTATCATTGTCTTCAACAAAACACACACACACACTTCTGCTCTTATGATTTGTGACACACTTTTGTCACTTTGCATCACATTGTCATACAATTCTGGACAACCGACCTTGATTTTATACCATTATCAACCCTAGAAACATTTACCAAGGTCAAACACAATACATCATTTCAAAAATTCAAATTAGTTCAGCAACTCAAAATTCCCACAATAGACAGGAATAAGAGTGGTCCAATAAAAATATAAAAATAATATGCTTGAATCTTCTACACACTTCCTCAATTAAATTTTCTTCTTTGAATGAAGTGTCAACACTAGGTCAGCCAAACCTAATGAAAACATAAATTATCAATGATGCACACACTTCCAAACAAAAAGATAACATGTGGATGATTCAACATGCTTCATTAAGCACAAGACAAATCTCAAAACTTTCTAGATACATACGCAACAAAAACAACAGACTTCAATCACTGAATTCCTTTCACCAATCAATTTGGGCTATGCAGACACAAAAATGAATATTGAAACTTTATTTCTAGATTAAAAAACTCCAAACCTCTTCACCATAGCATAGGAAAGACCACAAGAAATATACTAGATCCACACAATTTGTAACAAAATAGAGGATAAATGTGAAGCAAACATATTTCTCCTAGTTCACAAAACACTTACACAGCCAGTGGAACACACAAACCGGAGAACACAACTTTCATGTACCATCTTACCAGAGACTAAAAATTAGATTATATCATTATCAAATCACCATCAACACATCCTTAGATCCGCAGAGGCATAGGATCAACACAGGAGAAACATAGAGCACATACCAGAGCACATTTTGAACACCCTCAACACTCTAACTTATCATCTTTATTTAATTTTCTCAAAAGCACTTGGAAAATAACTAATACTTCAAAATTACAACACCATAAAGATAGCTCCATGTATTCACTGCATCTCAGAAGTGTATCAGTTATACACATACAAACATTAACATATTGAATTGTGTTGACATCAATGACAACACCACCAAACTAGCTCATATTTGTAATAATCTCCCCCTTTGTCATTGATGGAAACACAACCTTTTCTCCCAATTTGAAATCAATGGAAAAGAATGAATACTCTAATTACTCCCCCTTAGGAGTACATTCATACTACAACAGTGAAAATATTTTCTACCCCCCCTATGGAGTAGACCCAAAAATTAGTCCAGATAAATGAAGAATCTATGAATTCACTAGACTGATGCACCTAGTTAGGAGTTCCAACGACCCCCAACCACTCCCTAAAATGCATGAAAGCATCCTTCAAAAGAGACTTGGTAAATTTGTTCACAATTTTTTCCTTTTTTGTTACATACTCCAATTTGACCTCATTCTCCAACAATTTCTCTAAGAAAATTATACTTGATAGATATGTGCTTCATTCTTGAATCCATAACTGGGTTCTTTAAAATGTTTATTGCACTTTTATTTTCATAGAAGATAGAGATAGGTTCATCACATACCACACCGATATCTTTCAAAGTTTTCTTCATCCACAAGACTTGGCAACAAGATGCTACAATAATATATTCTTCCTTTGCAGTAGATAAATAAATCGAGTCTTGCTTCTTACTCAGCCATGAAACCAATCTTCCACCAATAAAGAAAGCACCACCACTAGTACTCTTCTGGTCATCTACACATCCATCCCAATCAGCCTCAGTATAAGCACTTAGGGTAAAATAATTACTTTGAGGATACCATAGTCCATAATTTGGTGTTCCCTTAAGATATCTAAATATTCTTTTTAGAGCCATAAAATATACTTCCCTAGGACCTACTTTAAATATATAAACTAAACACATTGTGTGCATAATATCTCATCTGGTAGCAGTGAGATACAACAATCCACCAATCATGGATTTTTTATTTTCTCTTATCAATCTTAGCAGATTCATCATCCTTGCTCAACTTACATTTGGTTACCATAGGAGTACAAGTTGGTTTATAATCTTCCATCCAAAACTTTTTCAATAACTCTTTTACATACTTAGACTATGAAATGAATATCCCTTTATCAATTTGATTCACTTGTAGACCAAGGAAGAAATTCAATTCACCAATCATATACATCTCAAATTCTTTTTACATTTCTTCAAAAAACTTTTTACACATTCCTTCATTTCCTCTAAAAATTATATCATCAACATAAAAAACTACAATCAACATCTTATTACCTTCTAATTTGAAGTTGAGGTTGTTGTTAGTAGAACCTTTGTTGAATAATTTCTTTGTCAGATAGATGTCTAGTCTTGCATACCAAGCTCTAGGAGGTTGCTTCAATCCATACAAGGATTTCTTTAGTTACAAACCATATCTGGTTTATTAGACAACTGAAACCTTTTAGGTTGCTCCATGTACAATTCTTCCTCCAACTCACCATTCAGAAAAGCTGACTTAACATCCATATCATATACCTTGAACCCTTTGTGTGCTGAAAATGCCAAAAAAATCTTATAGCTTCCATTCTAGCCATAGGGGAAAATGTCTCCTCAAAATCTATTCCTTTAGCTTATGAATATCCTTTGCATACCAATCTTGCTTTATTCCTCACTACTTCTCCATTTTCATTTAGTTTGTTTTAGAACACCCATTTTGATCCAATCACATTATTGTTCACAATTTTAGGGACTAGTTCCCATGTCTGATTCTTCTCTACCTACTACAATTCGTATTTCATATATCTCATCCAAGTTTCATCTTCACATGCTTCTTTTACAGATTTAGATTCTATTTTAGAGAGTTTTTTTTTTACCCCAACTACAACTCTACTTCTTGTATTTATTCCTTCATTATTATCTTCAATTATTCGATCTTCTGAATGATTCTTCTATACATATTTAGGAGTCCTAGCAGTAGGTTCTGGTTCATTCTCTTCTTTCTCTTCTTCCACTTGTTCCTCTTATTCTTTTTATTCTTCTCCTTCCTTCTCCTTATTTTCTTCAGGTATATGTCCATAGATAGGATCATCAAGTTAAACTTCAATAGGTCCATGTATGTCTTCATCAACTTTCACATTAGCACTTTCAATAATCTTCCTCAACCTTTTGTTAAAGCATTTGTTTGCCTTGCTAGTGGTAGAGTATCCAAGAAATATTCCTTCATCACATCTAGCATCAAAATTTCCAATATTTTCATCTCTTTTAAGATAGCATCTACTTCCAAATACCTTAAAATATTTCATAGTAGGAGTCTTACCAGTCCATAACTCAAAAGGTGTCTTTGTGTTGTTTTGTTTGATCTAAACTCTATTAATAACATAAACAACAATACGCATTGCTTCTCTCCAATATACATTTGATACATTAGATTCTTTCATCGTAGTTCTAGTAGCTTCCTGTATTGTCCTATTTTTCCTTTCAACTACTCCATTCTATTGTGGGGTTCTTGAAGAAAAATACTATCTTTTTATGACATGCTTCTCATGGAATGTATTAAATTCACTAGAAGTGAATTCACCACCTCTATCCAATCTTAAACATTTTCTTTTCAAATTTACTTCATTTTCCACTCTTGCTTTGAATATGTTAAACCTATCTAGGGCCTGATTCTTTTCTTTGAGAAATGAAACCCATGGAATTTGAGTGTAATCATCAATAAAGAACATTAAATATCTATCACCATTCAAGTTTCCAGTCTTAGTCAGACCATAGAGATCAATATGCACCACTCCAACATACTAGTAGTAGAAAATTATTTTCCCTTAAAGCTACATCTTGTCTACTTTCCCAATTGACAACTTCTGTAGATAGCATTAGTAGGTCTTGTGATTCTAGGCAGTCCTCAAACTATTTCCTTTTTACTGATCTTGAATAGGTAATCAAAGTTCACATGTCCCATTCTCCAGTGCCATAACCAACTTTCATTGATCTGAGATACAAGAAAATGACAATCAACTCCTTTCAGTTGAGAGATGTTTCTATTAGTTCTTCTTCTAGCAGCAATCATATCTCCATTTTTGGATCCTTTCCTTATTTCACAGGTATTGTTCTAAAACACAAGTTTAAATCCATTGCTAGACATTTGACCAACACTCAAAAGATTATGCCTCAAACCTTTCACATAATATAAAACATTAGTGTTATGTTCTTGATCAAAACTAATAAAACCTTTACCACAAATCTTAGTTCTTGAATCATCAACGAACATAACTAAACCATCATATTTTTCAAGTTTAGTGAACTTACTCCTATCTCTAGTCATGTGATTTGAACATCCACTGTCAATTACCCAATAGTCTACATCCTGTCTTGCATGAAATGTGGTAACCAGAGTACCTTCCATGCTATTCTTCTTAACTTTTGGAGCCCTTTTCCTTACACAGTTTCCAAGGTAAGTGGATACAAATTTATTTTCCAAAGCTAAGAATAATCATTCACTATCATCAACCTCATGTTCAAATTCATTATCAGAAATACATTCCTTTTCCTTAACATAGTACAACTTATTATACCTTTTATCCTTCCTATCCTTATCCTTATATTCCTTATTTTTCTTATGTGCAGCCCTATTCAAACATCTTGAAGCATAATGACCAATATTACCACAACTAAAGCATTTAAAGGGAAACATACCTTTATACTTTCTAGTACCTTTCTTCAACTTCCTAGTGAATTTGGCTTCCAACTCATCAACATCATTGCTATATGGTTCCTCCTCAATCTTCATTGCCTTAAATGTGGTTTCTATCTTTTCTTCTATTTTGTCATATTTCTAGAACTTTCTTAATTCAAATGCATGTAGGTTTCCAAACAAGTATTCCAAGGTTTACTTCTTAGTGTCATACATTTATTCAATCACCAAGATCTTATCGTTGTAGCAATTTGGTAGGGTGATCAAGATTTCTCTATTATGTCTTCATCTTTAGTATTAACACCACTGAACAAAAGTGTATACTTATTCTCAGCAACCTTCCAAGTATTGAAACCAATAGAGATAATATATCCTCTCATATGTCCCTTCCAATCTTTGTAGTCAGTTCCATCAAACATAGGGATTGACATATTGTGTGCCATTGGATCTTCCTTAAGTGGTTATGATCTACATGGGAAACCACAAGCTTTGATACCAATTTTTAAATACGCACAAGACAACTAAGAGGGGGGTGAATTAGTTGTCACACAAATTCAAAATTAAAACTTTATCACATATCAAATATTCAACCACACTATTTTTTTATTAAATATAGACATTGAATACAAACAACAAAAAGATAATCAACATAATGAACACTATATTTTTACACATAAAACAAAATAAAGGAAAAATATATTTGAATATGGCTTCTCATGTTTTCATTGATGTAAACTATAGTAATTTACATGGTCTATAGATCAACATCTGGTCATACTAATAGATAAAGCAAAATATTGTGTGTTACTAGCAAAATACTTGAAGAATAGGGTATCTGGTTAGTCAATTAATCTGTCTACTTCACCAGATCATCGTTTTGAGTTGTGGATCCATATGATTGCTTGTTGAGCATGTACATTATCTTATTACTAAATTTTATGGTGTTGCATTAGTCGCTATATGAGCTTGGAGGTCTGGTAGGATGTTTTTGTCTATTTGTTCATTGTAGCCGACTTAGTGAATGTTACATGTCGTGGATGTGTAAAGTGAAATTATTTAAATTTTTTTTGTGTTAAAATATTTAAATATGGGTTACAACTATAGTCTAGCCAACAGTGTTAGATCCACATTAAAAAATTAATTATAAATTCGGGCTAACAGTTGATAATATTTTCAAGTTTTATTAAGATTGACCTATAGCGATTTTATTTCTAGATGCGGATATATATAAGAGACTCGATATATCATTTGGTGTGTGAAAAATAGAAGTGTGGTGGTATGTTGTGATCATTAGGAAGAGAGAATAGGTGATTATGCATAGTTTCACTTATGCATTAATATTTTTGGAGTGCAAGTTGTGTAGGGCAAAGAAAATTTGTTGAATCAATTAGAAGGACAATAGATTATCTATAGAGATTAATTGGAACTATAATCAGGAATATTGGATACTTTTCATCATTTCACTCTTTTGGATCTATTCAAAATCATTGTAGGGAAGTGAGCTTAAATGCAAGTGCATTCCCATTTTGTACTTCTGATTTTGGGTATACCCATATCATATTGTGGATTGGCCATTCACCGTGGTTCTCCCCCTAACATGGTTTTCATGTAAAAATTCTCATGTTATGGTGTTCTCATTATTTTCTTTATGTTGATGAATTTTTATTTAGTTGAATGGTTAAGTAAGTTAAATGAAAAGATAATAAAGTTGAATTTTTGCACAACACTAATTCACCCCACTCTCAGTGTTGCTTGTTTCCAACAATTGGTATTAGAGCTAGTTCCTTAGAACAAGTCTTATAGCTTGGGGAGATCTTGGAAGGTATTTTTCAATTGATATAGGTAGTCTTCAACAAAAAATTATAGTGGCCCTTGATGATCTAGACTAGTCAAAATCCAAGAACCGAGAACTGCAAGAAAAGATTGAGAATGCAAGAAAGTTCATTCTATCACTAAAAGAAAAAATCAATGAATCAAGGGAGAAAAGAAAGGAATTATGTGGTCAGCTCAAACAAAAGAACAAAAGCATGGAAGATGAACAACTTAGACTATCTCTGAAGGAGAAAAAAAAAGAATGTGAATTTTTTTCCAAAGAGAATGTTGTCTTGAAGCATGAGATGGAATCTATCATGATGAGAATGGCCAAGGAGATTGAGGACAAAAAGAAGAATGAAGAAAATCTTGCACATTATTTGAAAGAAAAGTATGAACAATGTAGCCAACTAGATAATGAATTGGAGCAATCCAAGAACAATGAAGAAGTGCTTGAAAACTAGAGTGTTGATCTGAGAGATGAACTTGCTACTGCAAATGAGTATAAGGAGAAATTCAAAGCAAGCTTAGCCAAACTTGATGAACTAGTTGAAAGATAAAGGACTGATGATAACATATGAGGTCTTGTATATGAAGAAGGAGAAAGTTATAGATTTAGAAAAAGGAATTCTAGACAAGGAAGATTTAGAAAAGGAAGTCAGATGAAAGGAGCCAGAGGAAATCTGGTAAGGAAACCAAATGCTCAAATATTTAATGGCTATTGTTATATCTACAACAAATTTGGTCATATGGCTTCTCAATGTAGGATTAGAGTGAACACAAGTAGACCATCATTCTTAGTTTAATGTTTTAATTGCTATAAGTATGGTCATAAGTCAAGTGAATGTAGAATTGTGATGAATAAATTTCATAGAGATGTCAAATGCTATGCATGTAATAGATTTGGACATATTTCTAATCAATGAAGATAAAGTCAAATCTAGTGGAACAATTGGCCTAGACAAAGAAGTGTTGTATGCTACAATTGCAATAAATTTGGCCATGCCACTAGATTCTATTAGAACATAAGAGGTCTAGTAAAATAGAACATGCAATAGGATGTTAAAGGAAAAGGAAAAGTCACTATTGATGTGATGAGGAAGAAAATACAGAAGAAATGGGTGAAGAACAATCCCTCTATAGAAGGAAATGGACTTGCACTAGAAGCAACTTCTAGTATTTTTCTAGGAATTAATTTTAGGTCTCTAGCATAGGGGGAGCTATCAACAGAAAAACTTAAACCCCCTCTGGAAAGTGAATGGTACTAGAATACAAATGTGTCTAGTAGGAGATTTGATACTTTTCAAATGTTGTGAAATTAATTAAACACATTAGTGAAGCATATTGGAGATCTGCATAAGAGTCATCTATCTCAATTCCTGAAAGGTAGGAAATCAGATGAGTTAGGGCAAGGGAATTTATTGCAAAATAAAGGATTTAGGTATGTGGACAATACAAGGAATGAATTAAAACCTCATTTTTCATATTGCATTTGGAGGAAAGAAGTTTGGAGAGCTTTGGAGTGATCATTGCAAATTTGTGGAGAGACTCAAGTATAAAGGAGAATCTACAATCAAACTCCATTTTCATCCTCGAAAGGTATTTTATCGAAAACCTATAAATTTGTGTGATTGCAATCATGTCTACTCCTCTATTAGTCAAAGTTAAGGATAAGCCACATCCAAAGTTCAAATGGCATCCGTATAAGTTCGTAGATACAAAGTCCTTCTAAGAATTTTCATAGAGAATTTTCATCGGTGTCGTACGGAGTCCTACATATTGAGGATATTAGGGCTTGTGTGCATGCAAACATTGAAGATTTGGGAACCTCTCATTTTATGGATTTGTACTCTCATCATATAATTCAAGAAGATTATACCATGAAACTAAAATTTAAAACCCTAGAAGAAATTTGTACAATTTGCAAAATTCCCCATATTTGAAGAAGATGAATGGGTTCAATATATGTTGAGTCATGTCCATGTTGAGTTCATGTGGTTGGATGTGTCATTAAAAATCACAAAAGAAGCTATATGTGCAGTTACAAGACTAAATTCCATGAGTAGACTTCCAATTTTGAAGTCTGTGAAGAATGATAAGGTTATTGATGCAACAGGCTCACAATGGGACAAAAGAGCAATGACGATAGATGATATTGCCATAGTGGATGTAAATTTTTTTATCAATGGTTATTGGCTATAATATTTATCACTCAAGCTAGGAGAATTCAGTATCTAGCACAAATATCCATGCAACATTTGAAATGGTTAAACATAATGCAGACTATGATTTATGTGAACTACTTAGAGGCTAGTTATTGGAGAATTTGGGAAAAATCAAGAAGGATAAGAAGAATATATTCAAATATGATAACTTGTTGATATGTTTTTTATACTACTTCTCAGGTGAGGTACTAGGAATTGGTAAAGTTCAATGGTGTAATGATTTGCTAGTAGGTATTTAGATATGGAATATGTTATGTGGAATGGGTGATCAACAAACCCACAATACAATCATGTGGAGATACTTTAAAAGTTTCCAAAATTTGATGCACACTAGAGAAAGAATTCTTGCTTCAATAATAGAGCAATACAAAGACACTATTTGCTTCATGATAGGCATTGACCAATTCCATATGGCAGTTGTTGATCCTAGAAAAATTTTGATCATTCCTATGGGTTATGAAGTAGATGAGAAAATTTTGAGGATCTATGTTGAACACCTACTAAATTCACCACTAGATCATGGAGTAGAAAATTTTGGTACTTATGTAGAGAAAATATTACAGGTTCATTCATAATTGAAAAATCCCATGATAGTCAGAAGGGTAAGAAAAGAGACAAGCTTTTCTAAAGATTTTGGGCATTCCCATGCAGAAACTGAAAGACGTGAGAAAGAAAAGAGATGAAGCTGAAGTGGCTAAGAAGAAAGAAAAGGAAGAATCAGCTGGTTTGGTGACATCTCCTGCTCACACTAGAAGTTCCCCTGCATCCCAATCAAATCAAGTTGAGGCTTCTAGATAAAGGAAGAAGAATAAAAGAACAAGATCTTACAAAAAAATTTCTATAGGTGAAGAGGAAGAAACTGATTCAGAAGTAGTAAGAGAGATAAAGGATACTAGTACACAGGCTGTCAAAATTGAATAAGAGAAAATCTACTGGACAAGGAGAAGAAGTAAAGAAAATGGCCAAAATTGACAAACCCAGTATGTCTATTGAGGAAGTTGAGAATGTAGTGGTGAAAGATGGAAATCTCAAGCCACTTTGTGATTGGTATGAGACCTTTGATGAATCTAGTTAGAGAATTCTTGAAGAAGAAACAATAAACCATATGTATGTTTTGAATAAAGTCCTTGTTGAAATCATGTCTGGTTTTCCTACAAGTTTATATGATGGTTAGGAGTCTAGGAGGTTGAGTGCCAGATTAGAAGGAGAAAATTTGAGGAAGAGAGTTCTTTTTTATTTATGCTCCAAAATGGAAATTGAAGAAATGGATTTATTCCTTGAAAAAGATAAAAAGAAATTTAAGAGTGAAACAAGGGTAAATAAACTCATGATTAGTGAAACTAATGCTGTTGTTAGTGAAACTACGGAAATTATAGAAGAATTTTTGTCAAGGGATAAGATTAACATTGAGGAAACCAATTATAAAAATGTTCAAGGAAATGCGGAAGTGAATATGGAGGTAAATGAATTAGAATAAAAGAATGTGAATGAGGAGAACATAAATGTATCTAATCCTCCAAAATTTGAGGATATTCTAACTTCTCCTAATGAGGAAAATACAGAGACACCTATGGTAACTAAGGTTCCTATTAAGGTGCTAGCTAAGGTAAAGGAGGTGCATACTGAAGAGGTTCAAATGCCTAAAGTCAATCCTAAATCATAATCCAAAGTTGAAAAATAAAGGGATCAAGAAATCAGAATAGAGGAAGTGAAATAATCTCTATTGGAGCAATAGGAAGAGTAAGATCCTTAGTTGAATGAAAGCTCAATTAAACTATCTACTCTATCTCCAATTCAGATGATGAAAGTCACTAAAATTGCTCAAGCCAAAAATCTCACATAGAGGATAGTGAACTGCTAAAGCTTGCATCTATATTTTTATAGAAATTATTGCCTACTTATGTTTTGGACTCGTCAGGTTCCTCCTACAGTGAGTTAAAGAAGCTAATAAATTATGTAGATTCTCATTTTGAATTTTTTGAGAAATCTTTTTTGGTTAAAGGGAAAATGGAGTTCAAGGAGAAGAGAATTGGTAGCCTAAATGAATTGATTGCCAAAGACAAAGCTCTCTTAGGAACTTGCATGAAAAATATTCAAGGTACTATGTCTAAAGGAGGAAAAGTGTACAAATCTTGCTTGGTCTTGTCATAATTTACTGAAGCAAATGAGAAGAAGGTGAAAGACATTGAACAACAATTGGTCAGTATTTCCAATACTTTTGACCCATTAGTTGGTAGTGTTTGTAAACAAGAATGTCAAGTAATGTCCTTGTTCAAACAAATAAAGAGTCTAAAACTTTAAAATGAAAGGATTGTTGGTAGAGTATGTGAACTCAAGGGACTAATAAGTCCAAAGATTGAGATAATGGTACATTCTCTTAAAGAAGCTAAAGGTGCTATGGTTTCTCCTAATCTGGTATGTCTCGAAGAAACAAAAACTTTGTCATATCTACTTTGTGGGAATATAACCATTTTGGAGAGTTTGAGAAGTGTCTGGGGATCAAACTTAAGTGGACTAAAGAATAACTTTGCAAACGTCATCAAATTTTTGTAAGTCTCAAGTTATGTTTGTACAACTTTGCAAATTTGGATTCCCCAATTTCATCATTGATATCAAAGGGGTAGAGAGTGCAGTGAAAAATGCCTTGAAATTCTTAGGGAGAGCAGTATTCTGAATTTTGGCAGTGTACTTACTAGTTTCGACACTTACTCATTTTTCACTAAGTGTTTCCATCAATGCCAAAGGGGGAGATTTTTGGCATATGAATTCTCATTTTGTCATTGATGGCAACTAAATTAATTTTCATGGTCCACAAATCAACATCTAGTCAGACCAATAGATAAAGTGAAATATTGTGTTTTACCAGAAGAATACTTGAAGAATAGGGTATCTAGTCATCAGTCAGTGAATCTATCTACTTCACCGGATCATCATTTTGAGTTGTGGATCCTTGGGATAAGTTTTTGATCATGTAAATTATCTTATTACTAAAATTTATGGTGTTGCATCAATCGTTGTACGATCTTGGAGATTTGGTAGGATGTTTTTGTCTTTTTGTTCATTGTAGCCTACTCAGTGAATTTGACGCATTGTGGATGTGTAAATTCAAATTATTTAAATTTTTTTATGTTCAAATATTTAATTATGTGTCCCAACTATAGTCTAGTTGATGATGTTATATCCGCATTGAAAATTTTATTGTAAAATTGGGTTGATAGTTGATAATATTTCCAAGTTTTATTAAGATCAACCTATAGTGATTTTATTTCTAGATGTAAATATCTATAAGAGGCTCTATATATCATTTGGTACATGAAAAAAAGAAGTGTGGTGGTGTGTTTCAATCATTAGGAAGAGAAATTAGGTGATTATGCATAGTTTCACTTGTGCATTAAGATTTTTGCAGTGTGAGTTGTGCAAAGTAGAGCCTAATTGTTGAATTAGTTAGAAGGACAACTAAATATCTATAGAGCTTAATCGAAACTGTAATTAGGAATTATGTATGCTATTTCATTAGTTCACTCTTTTTGATCTATTCCAAATAATTGTATGGTAGTGAGCTCATCCTTTTTGAGTAGTGAGATCTAGGAAATGAGCCTCAATGTAATTGCATTCCCATTTTGTACTTCTCATTTTGGGTATACTCATATTATATTATGGATTGGCCATCCACTGTGGTTTTTCCCTTCAATGTAAAATTTTTAGTGTTATGGTGTTGTGATTATTTTATTTATGTTGATGCATGTTTCTTTTGTTGAATGCTTAATTAAGTTAAATGATAGAATAATAAAGTTGAATTTTTACACAAAACTGATTCACCCCCTCTCAGTGTTGCTTGTTTCTAAAAAAACCATGGTGTGAGTTAACTCACAATATAAATATTATAAAAAAGGGACTCACTTCCAAGGGTTCACTTCCCAAAAGAGGGCTCACTATCCAGATACAGAGGTTAACTACCTATAGAAAGGACTCATTGTCCAATAGGGAGGCTAACTACCTACAGATACAAAAGAGAACAAAAGATCTACCACTACAATTAGAGCACATTCGTAGGATTACATAAACCATTGTCTCACTTTCTTCAACACAACTCACACACACACTTCTACTCCTATGATTTGTGGCAGACTTTCGTCACTTTGCATCACATTATCATATAATTCTTCACAACCACCTTACTTTTGTAATATCCTCAACCTTAGAAACATTTACCAAGGTCGGCCACAATACACTATTTTAAAAGTTCAAATTAGGTCAGAAATTCAAAATCCTCATGGTGGAAAGGAATAAGAGTGGACCAATAAAAATATAACAATAATATTCTTGAATCTTCTACATGCTTCCTCAATTAAATTTTATTCTTCAAATGAAGTGTAAACACTAGGTCAACCAAACCTAATGAAAACATAAATTATCAATGATTTACATGCTTCCCAATAAGAATATGACATTTGGACGATGTGACACACTTCATTAAGTAGAAGAAAATATGTTATAACTTTCTAGATACATCCACACAAAAAACAACAAACTTCAATCACTCAATTCCTTTCACTAGTCAATCTGGGCTATGCAGACAAACATAGAAATACTGAAACATAATTTTTCGATTACAAAAATACAAACCTCTTCATCAGAGCATAGGAAAGACATTCATAAGGCATGCACTAGATCCACACAATCTGAAACAAAATAAAGGAGAAATTCAAAGCAAACATATTTCTCCTAGTTCACAAAACACTTACACTACTAGTGGAACACACAAACTGGAGAACACAACTTTCATGTACCATCTCACTAGAGACTAAAACTCAAACAATATCATCATTAGATCACCATAAACATGCCTTAAAATCCACATAGGCATAGGATCAACACAAGATAAACACAAAACACATACTGAAGCACGTTATAAACACACTCAACACTCTTACTTATCTTTTTTATTTAATTTTCTCAAAATCACTTGGAAACTCACCAATACTACATAATTACAATGCCATAATGATAGCTCCATTTATTCACTACATCTCAGAAGTGTCTTAGCTATACATGTACAAACATTAACATACTAAATTGTGTTGACATTAAATGACAAAATAAATGACATCACCAAACTAGGTCATATTGATAACACAACTATGCTTTGATGATCTAAAATGACATAACCCTAATGGTCTAATGGACCAAATAATCAATATCACTTAGTGGGGGGGATGAATAAGTGATGTACAAAAATAAAAATAATTAATCAACTTTAATTTTTTAAGAAGCACAAACTTCAATAGAAACGTACAAAGATCATCATAACACAAGATTTATAAGTGGAAAACCACTATGTGAGTTAGTTGGGTTTGGAGAACCAATCCAATCCTCATAATTGTTTCACCATTAGGTCTCACTAGCCCAATTCTCACTAAACTTAATAGAGCACCAACTCTAATAAAATACATGAGAACAAACTCCAATGAAAGACAAGAGAAACAACTCCAATGAGTAATAAAGAACAAAAATATAGAATACTACTCTATTTACAATATGATTCATATCACCTAACTGCCTTGTTTTACATTCAAAAATTCATTACTTCTCCCTGCTTAAAAATTTTAGAGAAGGGGGATTCACTACTCACAAGATCTCTTCTTTGAGAGAGCCTCACGGGGTGAACTTCCTTAAACTACATCAAGGAATAGCGGTGAGAATTCTAGAATTAGAAAGAGCAGGTCATGAAGATTTTCTAGAAAAATTGACAAGCTCTCATCCAAAGGATGACAACATGGAATATGGATGACAATGCGATGTGATGGCATCTGAGAAGCTTGCTAGCGTCTTGTACGAACTAGAAAGAAGGTTTGTCACAAAAAATAGGAAAGTGGCTACCTCTACTCTAATTTCTAAGAAATATTTTCTAAAAAATATTAGAATGTAAGAAATAAAAAAATGTAATGAAACTAAAATAAAGTGAAATATAAATGATACAAATAAGAAGAAGAAAGGAAGTGCTCATAACCACACAAGTGATGAAGCTTCCAGCATCTGAATATCTTCAAAACCTGCATACATAATATCTAGAGAAATTGTTTGGGCTATATTGGGGTTTTCCTTAGTCAAACCCCCATTTTGGAGTTCCCACCTTCATAGATAGCCAAAAAGATAAAGAGAAGTAAGAAAATGTGATGTGATAAAATCAAACCCTCCTCAAGGAAGAGAACTCGTATGGAAAAAGAGGTGATAAAAGTAATCCCTGCTTGAGGAGGAGGACTCATATCACAAAGTATGCAATATATAAGGGATATGGAATCCTAGAATGCTTGCAAGCAGAAGGAAAGGGAGATAGAACTACAAGGCTTAAGGAATCCAAATGAAGATATCAATAGAGCTACAAGAGCCAAGAGTGTTGTTGTAATGAGCTTGTGAAAGCTTGAGAGTGTTGTAAAGGATGGTACCAAGAATAGGAAGAGGAAGCTAGAAGTTGGAATGAAGCTAGAGTGAAGCTAGAAGCACTTAGAAGAAGCAATAAAACTAAAAAGATAGTATTTAAGGAGGGAAAGGAAGAAAAACAAAGCTTCTCAAGTGGTTACAAAGCATCTCAAGCCATTACCACTGACCAAAGTAGGTCACAAGTGGAAAACATGCACATAAACCATCTTTGAGTGTTTAAACATTGTAGGAAGCTAGTGTGATGTGCTAACATCTGCATGACAAACTAATGTCTAGACACATCACACTACAAAATGATGATAATGAGAAATGTGTAAGGTTCGATGCAATGTTGATGCATGAAGGGTAGCATCTAAAAAGGGGTGTTGGATCATCTTGAGAAGGGAAAAAGGCCAATGCAGGGGATAAGATGAGCCTACACAAGCACTTACAGGAGTAGACACTAAATTAGTTGTAGGATTTTATGTGAAATTGCAAGGGGTGCAATTTTATGACTATACACAAACATGTATAATAACATTCAATAATTCTCCCTCCTTAAAAAGATGTATAATAATTTCTTTACATAAATCCCCTTATCTTAGAAAACATTAAAATAAAAATTAGATTGAAGTATCCATGAACAAAGAACTCTCAACATCTACACACACCTAGACTATAATGTTCATTGAATGAACAACCACATGACACAAAAATACTTTCACACAACCATATCCACTATTTTGAAAATCAACCCTAGATATCATTAGACTCAATTCATTGTTACACAAATGCATTCACTATACTTGTTATCAATCAACCTTTATTCATTGGTGATTTCATTAAAATAATACTAATCTAAGCAAAGAAAAAAATACCGCATGAATACAAACTTCAAGTGGCATTATATAACCCTTATATATTATGTTAAACAAGTCTCCTTTCCTTTGTATTGATTTTACATATACACAATATCATTGTCTTCAATACACTCCCACACAACTTAACCTAAATCAGAATGCCCACAATGCATGTATGGGAAAAACTGTAACGCCCCACTAAGGGACCAAGTGGATTAACACAAAAGACCATCAACACCAAGCCAATTTTTTTTTTAGAAACTTAAGTAACACTAACTAACGCTATTCAACCAATAAATATGAATGACATTATTATGTTAACATGATATTATAATCACATTATAACCTAAAAGTAATATTGAACATAATCCATTTGCACACCTATCCACCATGGTCCCCTAACGTCGCTACTAAGATACACTTACACTAATTAAGCCTAAAAAAAAAAATATTTGACACACTACGACCATATTTTATTAACACTTGAATATAAATTAATCTCATACATCAAATTATATATGATAACATATCTAAATTATCTTCAAACCTCATCTAACTCTATGCTAATATAAATGTATTCTTAATTAATGTTATAAAATAAATACAAAAAGATATATCATATCTACTGTTTAATTAAACTCATATGCATTATAGATACAACATTTTTATATTAACCCTCTCTATTATATATACTAAACAATAGTAAAAATGTGTATAATCAAGATTGTATCAATTCACTTACTTTTCTTATACAAAAATACTACCATGAACACGATTCATTAATCTAAGAGGTACATTTGTATAAGATACACTAAATATAATTTTTTTTAATGAAAATATCACCTGCACATAAATTCAACTATAGAATGAAGTGAAAGGAAAGACTTTCCATATTGCGCACGAATTGCACCACCTAAATCCCAATGGATGGTTCAGAAATACCACCCTACCACGTGGAACCCTGAGGCCCACTCCCTCCGTGTCAGGAGACAACACTAGGCCCCACAAATAAGCAAACAACAGAACAAAAATCGCAAGTGGATGACACTAAACATTCAAGAAGACTACCAAAATAAGAATCAATTGAAAATTACAATAACTTCACAAATACTTCTAGGTACTTCTATAGACCCATTCACATAACTCAAATAGATAGAAAATAAAAAGCTTATAATTAAACCACAACACTACAATACAATATATTACATCAATCTCATAATCTTATAACATAATAACTCACTTTAGTATAGTAATTCACAATCAAAACCAACAATGCACATCCCAGACATAACTGATCTTTACAATACATAAGCTTCAATACATGATCTCACAAATATGAAGGGATTTATAATATAAAAATAGTAAACATAATTAAATAAAAATGGTACAACACAATACAGATCAAAGAATATAGTTATACCCTCAAATACAATTTTTAAAACTAAACTAATTCTCACTTGACAACAGTCAAATCTGTTAACAATAAAACAGCCATAAAATAGTCATAACAACTCGAAATCAAAATCTGTAAAATACCCATTTCAGATTTAGTCGTCGACTACTCAACAACGCATGAGAAAAATTGACTAAAAATGAATAATAATTTTATAAAATGCAGAATAATAGACGGATTCCATAAAACCCTCTTTTCAGCAATACTCGATTACAGTCCCTATAAATTTAAAATCTCAATCTTCCTTTGGCTGGTTACGGGGAGAAATAAAAATATTTTCAATCAAAGAGGAGCAACTTGACAGCAGTCTCGCGTTTCAACCATATCTTACAAACTATAATATGGGTTTATGTGATTTTTGGATAGAATTTAAACGACAACAAGATGAAAAAACCCATTAAAAATCTCACTAACCCAGTTCGTAAAAGTAGAGTTATGAGGGACGCACTCAGACCCTTTTACTGTGAATAACAAAAAATAAATAACAGGTATTCACTTTTATTTTAGAATAAAAAAGATATTTTATTCACACACAAAATAAAACTATCCAATATTTATTTTCAAAAATTAAAAGAAAGAAATCAATCAAATCATTCATGCATACAAAAGAAAATTTTAACAAAAAATCTAAAAAACCAACCTGGATCCAACGCTTGGGAATGATAGAAATTTGATGTTGAGCTCCAAAGTTTTCAACTTTCAAAACCCTCAAATTGCAACAAATTTCTCATTGTTCATTTCTCTTTGCAAGCATGAAAAAAATCCCTTAGAAAAAAGAATCTAAATCCAACATGCACTCCCCAGAATAATCCAACAGCACTGAAACCCTTTATCTCCTCCCAAAATAAAGAGATCACTTCTCCCACCAAAAGACCACCTCTCAGCACCCTTTCAACTTCCATTTTCGTCACTTTTTATAATAGAGTAATTAGGGTGGGTTCTAGACTCAAAAAATATAATTTTATAAAATAAAAATACCCCTCACCCATAAAGCTATCACATAGGAAATATTTTAAATCATTAAAACCACATAAAGACTCCATAAAACATAAATTTAGTGACCATTTTAATAAAATGAATCAAGAGACTAATAATACAAAAATTATATCCAAACAAAAGTAAAACAATAATTACTCAATAAACAATAACTAAATACCAAATAATGATAATAATAAACAATAATTAAATAATTATTCCTCAAAATAATAACATAATAAAACATAACATACATAAATGTCACTTATGGATAATATTATATCACACCTCAAACACATTAATAAAAATCATAACAATAAATATGATAGATTCAATATTTAACTTCACTCAAATAATTCACAAACTAAGGTAAAATATAAATCATAAAATAACTTCACATGAAAGAGCAACATTCACATCAAAAGATAAATAACACTAATCACAATCATAACAACACAACTAACCACGGGGTTTAACTCCAACAGGTTGAGATCTAAAACTAAGGTTAGACAACAAAATCAAACAATCACATATCACATAAGAAACAATCGAATAAATGCAACACTCCAAACATAGGGTAAAGAAGATTGGACATTATCTCATGACAACTCAAAAAAGTTAACACATTCTTTATCAATTGTCTCTAATTGAGAACAATGGCTAGGGTTAGGTTATAATTTGGGTATAGATGTTATCTCTTCAACCACCATTAGGATTATAGGCACGCTCAGACCTGTTAATTTAGGTAGAGACGTAGCCTAGTACATGTTCACTTAAACATACAAATTAGAGCACATGTGCATAATAGCCAAAGCACTAGGAAAGAAGCTCTAACAATCGTATCTCATTCACATGTCTCCCATACATCCAATGGTACGATACCACCCTTTCCACTTATCCTAACAAACATACTACTGTATCACTCAATTATCCAAGTAAATCTTTACATAATAACAATAACATAACAATATGCATCATACTCACCAAAACACTAATAGAAATTCATGCCCCATCTTGCAACCACAAAGCTTGAACACAAATCAGTATATTTTATGATAATACAGATAACCATAATCAAAATCATAATAATATGACAACACAATAATAATATATTAGAATCAAGTGAAAACCTCAAAGGTAACAAAACACTTTCATCACATCAATATGTCAATAACATACATCGTAGTAATGGTCATGTTTGAACACACACATCATGATAAATATATCCTTAAACACATATAAGAAATCATTTCCTAATATTTTTACTTAGTCCATAAATTCATAATATACAATATCAATTGTTTAACATCATTAGCACATACCTTTAAATGTCTCTATTATTTTACTTTTATCTCCAAGTTCCAAAGCCAAACTTCCTGCACATCCACTATGAGAATGGAGGGGCACTACAAAAACATACTAATCCTACATCAATACAGTTACAAAACTATATGTAACCAAAAAAAATTCATTGGAATCCATACACCTGTTGAAATGTGAATGCTATAGGAAATAACTACATTGTAGCTTTAAAATAGGACCCTTGATATCCAAACCTGGTAATTCATCAATTAAATTGTATACATTGATCATCCTTTGAGTGGTAAATAAAGATAATTTAACCTATTTAGTCGATTCAATCAAGGAGTAGGGGCCAACTCTCCATGATCCTAAACCCTCAATTTTTTCACTTAAGTGACTTTTCATCGGATATACCAAGTCAACAATCAAACATAACATAAAGTTAACTTTGTATTGATAACCTTCATAAGATATAAACCCTAGGTCTTTAGAGCTATTAGGGTTTTAAATGTGCTTAGAATTTTAGGTTATGAGGTATAGAATAAAAATATTAAATTAGATTACCACTAGTACTTCACCCTCTGTAATTATTTACAATAGATGAGAAATAGAAACAATTTCAACTTTCTTAAAAAGTAATGAATAAAATCCAACCCTTATCCTCATAATGATACAAAGAGAGAGGTCACAAAAACCAATCAATTTGCATCCTTCTGAGACTAAAATCTACAATGCTCAAAGGAATCCTAATAATGATACAAAGAAAGAGGTCATAAAAACTAATCAATTTACATTATAGGTTGATGTGTGAATTATATTTTCAGAAGTTTTTATGAATGCTTGAAGCTGACATTGGACATTTTTAGTAAATAATAAGTGCATCTACCTAGGCCGACCTAATTGATGCTTGCAAAAGATATCAAATATATATTGGATAATATTTGAATTTTAGTGATGCAAATTATTTTTGGTATGTTGTGAATATTAATGTGAAGAAGAGTGATTATGATGTAGTGTGTGAAGTCATTCTATTGAACTACATTGGAACTGAATCTGCACTCACTAGGTGTACTCCATCAGTTCATTTTATGGTTGTAAACCATTTTATATCATTGTAATTTTGTAGGGAGTGAGACTTTGTTTTTGGACAATGAGTCCTAGCATAGAGCCACCCATTTTGTAATATCTTATAACTATTTATACTATACTATGAGGTAACACTCACCATTGTTTTTCCCATTTTGGGTTTTCCACGTAAAAATCATGTTGTTCATGTGTTTTATGATTTCATGCTCTATTAATGCTTTGCTTATATTTTCTATTATGTGTATTGGAATAGTTGGATGGTATCTGATCAAAAAAATTAAGAAGATACAGATTCACCCCCCTCTCAATATCTTTGACATTTAACAATTGGTATTAGAGCTTGGTTCCTTTTGAAAGGCCTAACAACTTGAGGGAGATCCTAAAGATGGAAGAAATGGAATATAGAGGAGAGCTCTAGACTACACATGAGGATCTTGACAAAGTTGAAAGAGAAAACAAAGATTTGAAAGAAAATCTTGAAGAAGAAAATGAATGTGTCTAAAAATTAAAGGAGCAATTGAAAAAGTTAAAAGATAGACACAAGGAAGTAACTAACTAGTTGAAGAAGGTTAATGAAGATATTGCTAGTTTTAAAGTACAAGTAGAGGAAAAGAAAAAGGTTGAAGAATTTCTGACAAGTTGGTTCAAAGAAAATCTGAAGAATGCACCAAGATTGAACAAGAAGTTGTGAACCTGAAGGTAGATCTAGAGAAGGAAAAACTCTATGAAAATAATTTCAAATCTAGCTCAGACAGGCATGATGAATTGATTGCAGGACAAACACCAAGTAAAGAAAAAGGTTGTCTAGGAAATGATACTGGTGAAATCTCTAGAACTATGAACAATCAAAAGACTTTGAATAAAGAAAGCATAAAGAAAATTCAAGGAACTCTGCTAGGAGACCCCTAGTGAGACAACCTAATGCACAAAGATATCCTTCTTTTAATGGAACTTTTTTTCTTGCAATAAATTTGGTCACAAGGAAACATAATGTAGAACTAGGATGAATTACTTCTTTGGTCCTTTTACTGGTCAAATTTTTGCACGCAAAAGAATTGGACATAGGGAAAGTGAATGTAGAACCTTGATGATGAATCAATTTAATGGAAGAAGAATGAATAAATCCTTTAATGGCTATTGCTACATCTGCAACAAGTATAGACATAAGGATAATCAATGCAAAAATAGAGTTAGTGGAAGTCAATCTAACTAGAGAAATATTGTCTATTATAACTACAACAAACCAGGACATGTTTCGAGGGCTTGTAGAAGAAAGAATAGTAAGAAAACAAATCTAGTAGAAAAAAATGAATCTATGAAGAAATTTGACAAAGATGAGATTAATCAAGAAATGAATAAGATTTGGAGAAAGAAAGAAGAACAAAAGATCATTGATGTGTCTATGCCCTCATCTGGTATAGACGATTCCTTTGAGGATTAGACCCAAAAAGGTTGTAGGGGGGGAATTATTAGAAAATTATAAGAAACCCCTAGATAAAAAGGCATGTCATAGGTTGACACAAGGAAGCAATGTGAGGGGATGATCTTTTGTGAAACGAATTAGGGTTTTTCTATGTAAAAGAAAAAAGTTTTTAGGAGCCTTTTGGAATCTATCACATTTAATGCAAATTAGGGAAAATCATTCTTTTATAAAGAAAATGTTTAACACATTCTTATCATTCGAGCATTTGAAGAAATTGAAGAGATTTTAGAGCATCCATGAAAGAAAATTGGAGTTCAAGCTGTGGAAACCCTAGTTGCTAATCATCATGTAGAGAAAGGTATTTTTATCTCCCGAGCAGTTGTGTTTTTACCTATTGAGTTCAAAAATAGTAGAATTGAAACTCCTATAGTCATGAAAGTGTTGGAGAGGCAAAAAACCTCTTATATAAAATATTCCTTAAAGGTTTTTGAAGATGAACCCATGGGTGCATTTTTGACAATTCTAGATGGAGTAATGTCGACTAAAGGTACAAGGATGTATATTCATGTGAAGTATGGGGAATATGATCACTCAATGTTGATTGAGATTTGAAAAAATGTGCTTACTGGTGATGACTTCTTGATAAAACTTGAGTACTCAAACCTGGTTGAGAAAATGTTGGAGAGGTGGAATAATTTTCCCCATTTTAGCTATGATGAAAAAATTGTGAAAGCAATCCTAAGAATAATTCTTGAAAAATTTATGTGGACTGACTGACCACACTTGATAACTAAGGAGATGATTATGGATGTAACTAGACTCTAGGATAAAGATATAGTACCTATGTTAAAATTTGTGAAGAATGAGGTTGTAATGGAATTTACAAGAGCTGCATATGACAAAAGAGCCTTAGTGATGAAAACCATCACTAATCTTGCTATGAAGTATACAACTATGATGATTGGACATAAAATATACTTCACAAATAGAGATAACTCTATTTTAGCTACAACAATCTATACTAGTTTTGATATTGTTGAAAATGGTGCTGATTATGACCTTTGTGAGCTTCTTCGGTTATAGTTACTAGAGAACTTGAAGTCAAAAAAGGAGAGGAAGTATGCTTTCAAGTTTGGTTCATTGATTATATTTTTATTGTTTTATTTCATAAGAGACTTTTTAGAAAGAATGAAGTACACTGGGACTCATCTAGACCTGTAGGTCATCAATTTTTTGGTTATATTGATAGTTTGGGAAATCTAGATGCTCAAGATAATGCTCTAACAACATTCTTTGTTGTATTTAAAAGAAACGTGAATGAAAGGGAATTAATCATGAAGAAAATTGTTGAGAAGTATAAAGATGACATCATATTCCATGTTTCATCTGATGAATGCATGATTGTGGTTGTAGAGCCTCAAACCATATGGATTCAGTCTCTGGGATATTAGGTGATAGAAGACAAAGCTAAAGGATATGTGCAATTATTTTTGAAGATTCCAAAGGACCCCAATGAACCTATAATTGGTACATATGGTGAAAAGTCTATGGAGATTCATCTAGAGAAGTAGAAGCCTAAGATTAGAAAGAAAGTGGAGAAAACACTCAAAGAAGTTGGATTCACTAATGAGGAGATTTCCCTTGGAAGGGCTTGGGGAGAATGGTTGGATATAGAATCATCTAGGCTAAGGAGATCTAGAAGGACTACCTCTACAAATCCCTCCATAGCCCCTGCAACTAAGATTGAGCCTAGTGTAGTTGAAAAAGGAAAAGGTCATGTTTCCTCCAGATTGACTACTAGATCTGAAAGAGGAAAGAAACTCCTCTAGTAGCCCCTACAAAGAGAGGAAGGAAAGAGAAAGAAACAAGGGAGAAGAATCTCAATGTCATAGATGATTAGGATGATGAAGAAGAAGATCTTTAAGTAAAGATGGTGAGAAAAACAAGAGGAGGTTTACCCTCTAGTGAAGGTGCATCTAAAAAAGTTTTTGGTTCCAAGAGAGTACATATAGTACCATCTTTTGAAGATGAATAAGAGAAAGAGTTTGGTATACATGTGCACACTAAGCTAGAATCAAAGAAGTCAAAGGTAATGGTTGAAGCCTTTGCAAACTAGGAAAAAGAACAAGAAATGTCAGTAAGTTTTGGTCCTCACTTTAAACTAGATCCAACTCTTAATTCCTTGCTACATTTTGAGAATATGCTTCAACCTATAATTAAATATTATGATAAGGCTAGAGAGGAAGACAAAAAATATCTACTTTTAGCTAGTATTAAATATGCGATCATTTTAGTAGTTAGGTGGGATGATATAAGGAAAGATGTACCTGAAAGCATGTGGGATGATCTACTGAAAAGGAGATAAGAAGTTGTATTTGAAGAGAAAATTAGAAATGTTGCATATATAATAAGATTGGGTCTTCCCTGACCACTAATGATCTAAAATCTATGAAGAAGATCTATGCAAAAATGTTTTGGATGAAGAGTAGAGTGAACATGTTGATGAAAAGGAATAAGAAGCTAACAAAGAAAGTGAGAAAGGAAACAAAAAAAGTAATTCAGGAGACATCATAAAAATATAGCATATTGAAGGTTGATGAAGATGATATTGCCAAAAATTTTGAGAATATTCCTCTTGATATAGGTGATGAAGATATTTCTAGAAATTTTGATGTTGAAATTAGTGGTGGCAGTGAAAATGATAAGCAGATTGAAGGAGAAGTTGAGCCTGAAAAGCATAATGATGCTCCTTTGGAGCACTTTGAAGTAGAAAAAGGCAATAATGATCAAGGAAATGTTGAAGAAGAAGGAAAGGGTAGTGAAGAAGAAGGAAAAGAAAATCCAGAGAAAGAGTAGAATAAAGATGAAAAGGATGGAAATGGTGAAGAGGAAAATAATGATAAAGACAAAGACAAAGACAAGAAGGAAGAGAAGAAAGAGACAAAGAAAGAAAAGAAAAACAAAGATACTATCAGGAAAAATGAAGAAGGTGATATTTTGAAAGGATTGCTTTCCAAGAAAATTAGATTTCAGTTGATAATACCCCAGGAGCTTTTACAAATTCCTAGGATCAAAGGGTTGGTGGATATGGAGAAGATGTCTCTCGTGCATAAAGTAATGTTGGGAGATGCTATGCATCCATTCGGTAGGAAATAAATTCTGGAAGTGCATCAAAGAGGAACAAAACTTGTAGAAGATTCCCTCAAGGCATTATAGGAAATCATACCTAGTGCAACCATTGATACATCTCTTGACCCTATTGAAAATATGAGATTGTTGCTAGAATCTCTCAAGGAGTATACCTTTGGGCTTAATGAAATGAAAAAAAAAAGGTTGAGGAGAAGTTGGTGAAGAGAAGGTTATTGCATTGAAATGACAAGTGTGCTCTCACACACTCCAGAGTTGAAAAGAACCTACAAGTCGTGAAGGTTTGTGATTTAGAGGATAATGTTGTCCTTTCTTATTGCTTAAAGTGTTTAGATGCCACTCAAAATATTAATATTTTTATGGATTCCACTGAATCTTAGCTATCAACTATCTCTGGTACTTATTGTCTATCTAAAGATAGAGACAACTCAATTTGGAATGCAATCTCTACACATAAAGAAAAATTATTTGTTTTGTAGGAGGAAGAAATTATTAGGAAATATGATCAGTAGAGTAACATTGTAAGAGTTGAATTCACTTAGATTGGAAAGGCTTTGGCTTGCATAGAAAAACTTGAAAAGATAAATATAGCTCCTAATACTTCATATAGTGCAGAAGAAACTCTGGTTGAGTTGGAGTCTCTGAACACATGATGTTGATTGCTTCAAAGAATAGTTGGAAGAATGGAAAAGTAGTATGGGAAGGTATTCTGAAGGAGCTTCAAGCATATCATCTTCTAGTTGATACGTGTTTCTTTGTTTTTTTTTCTTTAATGTTTTTCAGTTGTTTTTGGGACAGCCTTTGTCCTTGATTTCAATGGGGGAGTGAAGAATGGTGTTAGGGGGAGAAGTATTGTAAATAAGGAATTATGTAAATATTTTTTTGGCACATGTTGCCATCAGTGACAAATGAGGAGATTGTTGAAAAAATGAAGAATATCTCATTTTGTTAATTTATATTGTCAATGATGTCACCATGATATCTGAGTTGCAACTGCAAGATAAAGACTAAAGCTATCTGAGTATTCTAGTCTGGTATCTGAACTGATATGTTCCTTACATCCTCCAGTATTTTGGTCTGCGTATGCCAATGATTACTATTGCTTGCAATTTTGGGAAATGGTTTGTAGATTTCAGGAGCACGTACATTCAAGATCTCACATATCCAAATGCTTGTATGGTGCATTGGAATTACATTGGTGTTTTCAATTATGGTATTAGGTCTATCTCTACCCGACCTAATGGATGTATTGTGTAATGGTGAAATAATTTTTGATATGTGGACATATGTGTGACCTATTTTAGGTCAATGATGACTTGATGAAGCATTTTGATGTGTGAATTGTCTTTTTAAAAAAATTTATGAATGCTTGAAGCTGACAATTGAATTTTTTTTTAAATAAGAAGTGAATCTACCTAGGCCGACCTAATTGATGCTTGCAAAAGAGATCAAATATATATTGGATAATATTTGAAGTTTAGTGATGTGAAGTATTTTTGGTATGCTATGAATATGAATGTGAAGAAGAGTGATTATGATGAAGTGTGTCAAGTCACTCTACTGAGCTACATCATAACTAAATCTACACACACTAGGAGTACTCCATAAATTCATTTTCTTTCATTATAATATTGTAGGTAGTGAGCCTCTTTTTTTTGGACAATGAGTCCTCGCAGTGAGCCACCCATTTTATAATATCTTATAAATGGTAATAATATATTGTGATTCAACACTCACCATGGTTTTTCCCATTTTGGGTTTTCCACGTAAAATTCCTAATGTTCATACATTTTGTGATTTCATACTCTGTTAATCCTTTTACTTATCTTTTCTATTGTGTACATTAAAATAATTGGATGGTATTTGATCAAAAAATTTAAAAAGATACTAATTCACCCCACCCCCTCTTAGTGTCTTGGAAATTTAACACAATATACAATTCTCAAAGGAAATGATTTGTCAAGACTACAATCTCTAACCATGCCTTTGAATTTAACAAAAAAGTGTTTTATTCAAAACATATTTTACTAAATACCATGGTTATGAAATATGAAAATGAAGGATCCTTGTGAAAAGAAGACTCCATAAATGAAAACTCCATGAATGAATGAAGACTCCATCAACAATTACTCTATCACCATCTGAACAAACCTTTGAATAATCAACAATCACCTTGTACTGATATAATTTTTTCATGCACTTCCATTGAATACTATGTTTATACAAAACTCTATCATAAAGATCCCATCAAAGAAAAAATACCAATACAACTTTGATATAAAAACTTTTACATCAATATCATGAAATGAATAAATAGGTACCTTTAACAATTATGACAAGCATCAACACTAATGATGAACCTTTAATTTTGTATCAACACCAATGAGAAATCAACTTTGGCACCAAATACAAGTATCATTGGCATTGTATGCACCTTTGAAATCACATAAATATTTGACATCTACATCTTTGACATCTACAACTTTGACATCAATCAACATTAGTGACAAATCAATCAATTGCATCAAATAAAAACCTTTGACATCAATGAAAAATCAAACCAAAAAACTCACCCTTTTTCAATAAGGGAAACCTTTTATTGTAAATCTATCACTCTCCCTTTGACATCAAAGATAAAGGACTGTATACTCCCCCTGGAAAATGGGTATACCTTCATTGAAAACTAGGGATTGTTATCTAGCCTACACACTAAGATTAAAATCAAAGCACTATCATTGACATCTTGTCTACAAATTAAAACTAAAAAATGGAGCACTATAATTTCATTAGCACTATCATAGTACTGGTTGTAGTAATGGAAAAAATATCCCCTTTCCTTAATTTGGGAATAATTTTCATTGAATTAACCTAAATTTTCTTAGGTCTAAAGTTGTAATGTGTTGTAACACATTCATATTTATCTTGGGCCCCATTTTAATAAAATATACTTAATTTGCACCCTCTTTTAAGTGTTGTAACACACTTTTTCACTTATCTAGGGTCTTCTTAATTAAGTGTGGTTAATTAGAGTTAATTAGCCCCTTTAATTCAAATTTAAGCCTTATTTGTGACAACCCCCGAAGATCTATCCCGACACCCATAATTCAAATTACCTAACATTAAATTGGGAAAAATAAAGGTTCTAGAAATTGGTGCTAGGACCCATTCACCAGTGGAAAATGGGTCCTCCCTCTATAGGACCCCCCTTTTCTAGTAGATTCTACATGGATTTTTGATGTACTTTCATTTCTCAAAGGAAAGGTCTTGGAAAATAGTGTCATGACCCATTCAACCTAGATGGCGAATGGGTCCTCCCTTAATGAGGACCCCCATTTTGAATTTTATTCTTGTGGGAATTTAATAAAAAAAATTTAGATCTAGTGTTGTTAAGGGGTTAATTCACATAGTTTCTCCTAGAAACTTTACAACATATACTAGTGATTTCAAGAGAGCATTATAGAGCACTTAAAGATCATTTTCAAAGGCATTTCAAGGAAAATTGTCAAGATTATAAGTCAGTAATTCAAGATCATTTCATCATGTCAAGGTTTTAGGGCATTATGCATGTTGTTGAACTAATCAAGTTGATGTTGCATTGAAGATCTATTGCAGTCATTGTTCACATTTATTCAAGGATCAAGATCTACATCTTCATGGCCACTTCATATTAGATTGTAAATTTATCTTCCAAGACAACATCCAAGGTATCAACATTGCATCATTTGATGTTCATTCTTCAATTTAATTATTTCATCATTTGGTTTGACTACCTACAAGGGATTTGACTTAGGAAAACCCATATTCAATAAAAATAAATAAGTTTTTCTCTCCTTGAATGTATGTTTATAGATTAATAGGTTGAAGATAAAATGGAGAAGAATTTTAGAGAAAAATGTCAAAGTTGTCAAGTTGCAAAATTAACCTTTATAATGCAAGAACATAGAATTAAAGCTACAAAATAAAGTGTAGATATTCAAGAGATGATAACTGGGAATATGAGAGTGCATATATCAAGGAAAATAATCCCAATTTTAGAAACCCTAATAGGGACCCATTCACCACTAAAGGATAATGAGTCCTCTGTGCCCTAAAAATAGTCTTCCTGCAAAAAGGTACACACCTTCTTAAGCTTTAAAAACTACTCTCATATTTTCTATAATAGTTAGGGTCAATTTTTTATTGTTATTTACATCTTTTGGCCCTCATAATTGCATGAATTCTAGTGATTGTGTGTGGGAAAAATCTAGTGGTTTATCATCTCTATTCATTTCATTTTGGTAAAACCTATTTTCCAAACCTCATCATTAAGGGTGAACCCAACATAATGAAGATTCAAATTTTCTGATTTTGAAGTCTTTCATTTCATCCTAGGTTAGATCTTTCATTCATTTTCATCTCATTTTCATTGAATTATGATATCATTTAGGGTTTCTTACATTACATTCAAAATTATGTCTCATCTAGGGTTTAGATTTGCATTTTTTTGCATCTCTCTAAATATGAAAAATAAAAAAATGGTCATTGTGCATATCATTTAGATCTCATTTGAAAATTTTAAAAAATATGCATTTCAACCTAGGTCCTTACATTCATCTTTTCAATGCATTTTCGCATTGAATTTTTAAAAATTTTGAAACTAGAACTCATTACCTCAAACCTAGAACTAAAAGATTACAAATCATTCAAAAATAGTATTAAAATACCTAACCAAGACCCATTCGCCCTTAATGGTGAATGATTCCATGATCAAGTCAAAACTACACCTTTGGCATCTGAAAAGGCATTAAAAATCACCCTAAAATCAAGAGAAACATCTCAAAATATCCTGACAAGGACCCATTTGCCCTTACTGGTGAATGAGTTCATATTATCTAGTGATCTAAATTTTCTAGGAATTAATATCAAACACTTTATTCATAAGTAAACATTAAAATTTGACTTCTGGTCATGATGTGAAAAAACCACCTAGTCATACTTAAAATTTAGAATCTACAACTCAAAGTGGCTATCAACCTTTCAAAAAGAATAATAATGGATTTTTACAACTAAATTCCCCATAAAAAATTCAATTAACTAATAATCAAGTGGCTCCTATAAAAAATACAACTCCTTTCAGGGAGACGAATAGGCAGTTCACTCCTTTACCTGATACCCTTCATAATATCATGTTGCAACTCATTGACTAGAACATCCTTACATTACCTCAGTTAGAGAATGTGAACCTAATATACCATTGCCTAAAGGATTTCAAAAAATGATTATTGTCATTACCATCAACAATATGGGAATGGTACAAAATATTGTAAGCATCTTAAACATATTGTGCAAGACCTTATTCCTAATAATCAACTTCAAATTGGAGGTGTGAATGATCAACATAATAATTTTGTAGCCCTTCCTAATAAAAATTTGCAAATCTTTACAAATCTCATGTCTAATCATACTATTTATTTTTACAAAGCTAATGAAACCAAGAATGATGTGATGAATGTTGACATGGATGATGACAATATGGATACTATTAAACAACATCCCATAAATGAAGTGATAGAATTTATCAAAGATAGACCTTGTAAGGGCTCAAATTAAAAGCCTCTTTACATTACTTTATCACAAAATGAAATACTCAAATGTGCACCTGATGGTCATCTTTATATAGCTAATCAAATTAATGATAATCCCACCAATGGGATATTAACTGATCTCATCTATGGAGAGAATGTGATCATTGAAGAATTCTTATGTGTGCATGAACTATATCAAGATACATATGAAAAATTGAAAGCATGGTTCAAGACACATAATATGCTTTCTTTCCCTACAATAGGCTCAATAGACATCCCTTTAAAACTGGGATCGTAAACATTAATTTTCTCATTTTCCATTATTTTGCAATCTAACCAATTTTGTATGAAGCTGAAACATAGAAAATAGGGTTCTCTCTTTTTCTTCTAGGGTTTTGGACCTAAAACGAGAGAGGTTGTTTTCAATCTTTCACTTAAGAACAAATTCTTGAGATTTCAATGCAAAGGAGATTGAAATCTGACAAAGGGAGAGTTCTAGGGAAATGACTGCAATAAGTTTGTAACACATTCTTGAATAATTTCCAAGCCTTCAAAACACTTACATATGCAATCACACAAAGAAAGAGAAAAAATATTATTTTTTAGGGAATAGGGGTTTTCCTTGGTCAAACTCCTTTTAGGTAATTAAATGAAAATGATGAAACAAGATAATGAAGCATGAATATAAACTAATGCAATTAGAAACTTTACATGATAATGGATCTTGGAATACTACAAAAATTGATGAAGAATTTGTCCTTAGAATCTACCTTGATGATCTTGTGAATACATTAATCCATTTGAATAATTAATTATGGGACTTTATTGACACACTAGAATTAATTATGACTTTAGTGTAGTTTTCTAGAATCAGGACTGATTCTCCTAGAATGGTAAATGAGTCTCACTACGCTTATAAATCAGCATTTTCAGAATTTCACGTATGTTTCCAATATTTAATCCATCTCCAAGTGCACAATTTCTATTTCATAGCTTTCTGTTATGCTAAATATTTTCATTTCTAAGTCATTTTCTAGGCCATTTTGTATATCACACTATATTTTCAAACATCTTGCATTTTCCAAGTTTACACTTGGCGGTGAACCCTCAGTTATTGTTAATTTTTCCCTAGAACTTTCCCTTTGTTAGATTTCAATCTCCTTTGTAGTGAAATCTCAAGGGTTTGTTTTTGAGTGAAATATTGAAAATAGCCTCTCTCCTTTTAGGTCCAAAACCCTATAAGTGAAAGAGAGAACCCTATTTTCTCCGTTTCAGAAGCTAGGCTATCCATGGCTTCACTCCATGAATGACATCCCTTCGATTGTGCATAAATGTTTAAATTTTCTATTTGGAAATGATATCTTTACTATGCATCATAGTGGATTTAATCTTGCATCATCTCGAGGGAATTTTTCATTAGATTTCTTTTGGCCCAAGTCTATGGAACCTATCAAACCATGTGAGGATTTCTTTATCAAATCATATCAAAATTTCAAGGAAAAGAAAATAGTAGAATTATCCTTTCAAAACATTCCTTGGCCTATAAATGAAACACCTATCCTTAACGAAAAAATTAGTGAACCAAAATTCCTTCCAAACATACAAGAGAAACATATAGAAAAACCTCCCACAATTTCCTATAAGAGACCACAAGGTAACACAAACAATCCTATTGTCCCTCCTAGAGTCAAATAAGTTTACAAAGTTAAAGATAAAGTGGTTGAACAACCTATTGTTGTTTCTTCTATTCCTCCCAAGGAAGAGAAGGAACCTTTGATTGAAAAAATTTCTCTTACACAAACGCAAATTGACAATAGATTGAAAAGTAATTGAAGTGATAGAGACTGTAGGAATAGGTGACATGCTATTTCTTGTAGATTACAAACTTAAGAAGACAAGAAAAACATAGAAAATTAGAATCCAAACTTACCTGAAGCAATGCATGATGGCTCTATACCCTCCCCATAGCATAAACAAGAACATTCCATGGAAATTTTCATTTGACCTCCTACTGTGATAAATCTAGATGATGACATTGACATTACAAGATTGATGAATATGTGCATAATGAGTTAAATACATTGTTTTCTTTTTCTATGAGCTTAGATGAAAAATCTCCTAAAAAGAGTGTTGAACTTGGTACTTGGGTATGTGCGGGATCATGATGGGTCAAAAAGTGGCAATATGATGAGCATGTGGCTGGCTAAATTTTTTTACCCAAAATTGATGAAACGAAAAGGGTTCTTAAATGAGATTCTCAACTTTCCACCAATATACATTATGCTTTAATTTGAATTTAATAATTAATTATTATTCATTTTCTATTCAAATTATGACTAAATTCCTGATTGATAGACTGATAGAAAAAAATCTATAGCTTTCACATGGTATCACATTTTTTGAACCAAAAACATGTGTCACATTCTATGCTTGACATACTATAGGATTAAAAAAAGAAAAATTGAATTTCATGAAATTTTGACCAAGTTTAGGTGGTCAGACATATGATTTTTTTATGTTTTCTAAAAGTTGTAAAAAAAATTCATAATTAATGATTTACTTGGAAAAAATTATAAAAAAATATGCATCACATTGGGGCATGAGACCTCTACTTATATCTAAAATATTATCAAAAAATATTATCATTTTATTGGGTTAATGTGGTGAAACAGACACCTAATTCTTATTTTTTCCCTGAAATTTAAGTACTACTACATTGAAATTTCAAATTTTCACCAAATAGATTTAAAAAATAAAAAATAAACCTAGTAATTTAGAAACTACATTCAATTTTCTACAAATTCTATTCTTACATACTTTTGAAATAATATAGATAACTTATTCAAATTTTTATTGCAAGTTGCCTAACTTTGATTTTTGCAATTTTTTCGCCACTTAAGGGCCTATTTTTTCCATGATGATCTTGCACATACCCACTTCCCTTAGTTCGAACTTGCTATTGTCCATTTTTCTAGTTGTTCACCTTCTATTTATATCAACCGAGATTGGGATGTAGATGACCTACTTTAGGTTGAATCACATGTGCCTTACTAGTCTTTTACATCTTCATTTTTTCTTTATGTGATTGCATGTGCTTAACATGACCCCTTGTGATGTTTCATTTTATGTACCTCTCCTTTTTTGTGCATTCCTCTATATGTATATTCATTCTTCTATATGTCATAATCATTTCATTTGTCTTGTGTTTTTCTTTTTGGGATGATGCAAGGCATCGAGACATTTAGGTCTCTTCCATGTTGATCCAAAAGCTTTTCTCTTATCTTTCCATTTGCTTGTGTTTTCCTTTTGGGGATTATCCAAGGCATTGAGACATTTATGTCTCTTCCATGTTGACCTGAAAGGATTTTTTTTTTTTTTTCTCTTTGTGTCATTCTTTTAGTTCTATAAGCGTTCAAAGAATGATGACAATTCCATGCTCTTAAAAAAAATTGTAGAAAAGACATACTGACCCTGAATCCATAGATCCATAATGTGTTTGTGGGGGCAACCCTTCCTTCCTATTTCATGATGTAGCTTTATTTTAGAAGCATATGACTTAGCATAGGGTTTTTTGAGGAAAGCTCTCATGTCTTAGGAAAACAATTTGGCTACTTTAACGCAATTTCTTAAAGTAATGGTGTAGAAACCACTTTAGAGTGGTGGGATACATCGATGACATACTGTTAGGTTTGATTCTGCTTATTAGACTGCTTTGATACTATGTTGATTCTTTTCAGAGGAGATTCTAGATACTATGCTGTTTGGATTTTGCGGATGATACATTGACATCCTGGTTGTTTGATTATGTTGGTTCGATGATACTGTGATAGTTTGATTCATGATATAGCTTATTGGTTATGATTATTGCTTATGTTATCATGTTGATATGATTGATTTTGCTCGTTTGTGTCGGTGGATAAGACAGTGTAGCATTACTCATTCGTGAGTACCCTGCTACGTTGCAATTCTTATTCACGGCATGTTTTCTAACATGAGATTATATATATACATGTTTTTAACCTTGATGTTTTCCTGCAGACATAGGTACCGGGTAACAGCTCCACCTGCTTGTCAGGTCTGAGTGTACCCTAATCCATTATTAATATGTTGTCGGAGGTATTGGCAGGTCCGTTTTAACCATCGTTCGTTTTCGAACGAGTATCTCTGTGATTCCCTGTGTAGCCCAATTTGTCTTGTCATGTTTAAACATATATTGTTTTGTGATTGCATATTTAATATTGATTTTATTAAATGTTTATTAATGTTCATGCCAACGTTGAGATTTAATTTATTAAATTAAATTAAATATGCTGTTGAATTTATCAGTGAAAGTTAATTCTTTGCAATGTGTTAATTAAAATAATATTATTGTTGATTTAATTGTGCAAATTGAATTGTGTGAAAAAGATATTTTTAAAACAAGATATTTCTGATGAGATAAGAACTTCTGATTATAGTTAACGGACTGTTATGATATTTTGAAGGATTAGATGAACTGAAGGAGTTATTCTCAATGCAAAATTGAATTGCCAGTTAAGTTTTTGTGTTTGAAAGTGGAATTGCATGAATATATAATTTTTGGGATTTTGGAAAGAGGACTGTGCACACATTCACGAAAAGAATTTGACAGCAGCAATTTTTAAGCAAATTTCATCATAGAAGTGTTTCAGAAGAGTTTTCTTTAGGATTTTATTTCGACGTGTAATTCAGACGCTGAGATCATTGCAAATTCTTCATTGAAAGCTGGTGATTTGTCTTCAGAGGATCATATTTCAGCCAGATTTCGTGTTTTTACAGGTTCTCTTCTGATTTCAAGTTCTTGAATTTAACTTCTGGAAATTTATTGAAGAAATTCTTCTTTTTTTTCTGAACCTGCACATGTAACAGAATTTGATTAGGAAAAATATATATATATATATAATATAAATGAAATTAAATTAAATTGGATGCAATATCATATTCTGGTTCTTAAACTTGATTTCCCTAAACTTCTGCCGTATTTAGAATCTTTCTGTCGTATGAATCAGACCCAGCCTATAGCTAATTAAAATATTAATCTCTTGAAAACAACTGATGTCGGCAGTTTTGAAGGTTTCTAATTTTATAAATTAATAAGAGGGAACAGTGTTAACCATTTCATGTGTCCAGAAAATAGATGTTATTCAAACTACTATAATATCGTTACATATCCTTAAAGATTCTGCCATTTTATAATCTTAAGAAATCAGAATACCGTGTGCATGAAAAGTATTGTTTCTTGAAAAGATATTAATCAATACAGTTCTATAGAGTATATGATTTTCCCACGCCCTCAGCTTGTTCCTCAATTTTAGTAATCCTCGTCTAATGAAATTCAGGCAGATTCTGTATAATCCTAAGCCAAAATATTTATATTATGCTGTATGTTTTGCTGCGCAGTTCCCTGAATGTTTTATAGTTTTATTTCGAATCAGAAAGTTTATATTTAAACTTAAATTGCGGTATTATGCTATCTTCTAGCATGGCGCGCAATGTCAACATAGAGGGTAGTTATATTATAAGTAAAGATTATAGCTTTTCTCTACCCTTAGAATTTAATTTTTCTTCTGTACCAGTGCGTTAGGGTGCGTCTTATAAACAAATAGAATATAGCTTACAAAATAAACATGATGTCTCTGACAGTATAAAATCAAGCAAGATGATTAAATTGCATGGTGCCTTAATCATAAGATTTGTGTTTTCATTTGGAGTGGTATAATTCTTCTGACCATAATCTGAACCTAGTTTTGGTACTTCGAGTAGGTAAACTAATGATGCATTAGTTCTCTTAAAATATTATCCTTAATTTTTCTGTTTGGAAGTAACTCACCTAATGGACAGACCAAGCTTCCACAATCCCAATATGATGAACACATATTTTGGGACAACTCACCTAGTAGATAGATTGAGGTTCCACTACCCCAGAGTGAGTATCATATGTTATAGACAAATAGACCCATTCCACATCATGTTGAAATGGTTGTGGTTGATCCTTTTGTTTATTTTTCTTGGGCTTTGACAGGGTATGATTATGTATCTTTTGTCCTCTTGAAAGATTGTAATGTCATATTCAAGTGTCTTGATTTTCTACTTTCAGTGTGATTTTGAATATGGGACCATCCTCTCACTAAAGTGGGGGAAAAATTTAGTAATGAAAACACTATCTTTTCGTCCTTAATTTGGGAATACAGATTTTCTTTGATTGAATTAATCTAATTTTTCCTCTAAGGTTAAATGTTGTAATGTGTTGTAACACATTCATTATCCAAGGCATTGAGACATTTATGTCTCTTCCATGTTGACCCTCTTCGTGTCATTCTAGTTCTATGAGAAAGAATGATGAATTCCATGCTCTTAAAAAAAATTGTAGAAAAGACATACTACCCTGAATCCATAGATCCATAATGTATTTGTGGGGGCAACCCTTCCTTCCTATTTCATGTGTAGCTTTAAGTATGACTTAGCATAGGGTTTTTTGAGGAAAGCTCTCATGTCTTAGGAAAAAAATTTGGCTACTTTAACGCAATTTCTTAAAGTAATGGTGTAGAAACCACTTAGTGGTGGGATACATCGATGACATCTTTTGAAAAAAAATTATGGAATGATTTTTATTTTTTCTTGTGGTGTGTTCTCTTCTTGGTGGTGTCATGATGTCCTCCAAGAGTGTATCTACCATCATGACATGATGTAAATGAGGCATCCCATGAGTGATGATTGGAAACCCTTTACTTTTCCTCTCTTGTAGACATTAGGCACAATACTCTCTAAGAAGAAGACCCTACACAAATGAAGCAAAATACCCTTTAATAAAAACTTACATACATGACATTACAAAAGAATTAAATTGTGGTGCCTTATCAATTTTTCAGGAGGATAACTTCATATGGTATGAGAGGCTAAAATGATTTTCCAGTTTGGATAACTCACCTAATGGACAGACCTTCCAACCCAAGTGAACACATATTTTGGGACAACTCACCTAGTAGATAGATTGAGGTTCCACTACCCCATAGTGACATAATTATAGACAAATAGACCCATTCCACATCATGTTGAAATGGTTGAATCCTTTTGTTTATCTCTTAATTTAGTATAAATAAGGGGTTACTTCACATAGTTTCTCCTAGGAAACTTTAGAAGACAATCCTAGAAATTTCAAGTGAGCATTATAGAGAATTTCAAGAGTATTTTCAAAGGAATTTCAAGGAATATTATCAAGATTCTATTACATCAATTCAAGATCATTTCATCATGTCAAGGGTTTAGTGCATTCACGCATGTTGTTGAGATAAGAAAGTTGATGTAGCATTGAAGATCTATTGCAAGGATTATTCACATTTATTCAAGGATCAAGATCTACATTCTTCATGGCCACTTCATGTTAGATAGTAGATTTATCTTCCAAGACAACATCCAAGGTATCAACATTGCATCATTTCATGTTCATGCTTCAATTTCATTATTTCATCATTTGGTTTAATTACCTTTGAGGAGTTTGACTTAGGCAAGTTCCTATTCACTAAAAATCAACATTTTTTTCTCTCCTTGAATGTTTTTTTGCAGATTTATCCTATTAATGCCATTATAAATGAGAGAAAACCACATGAAATCTCACTTTTAATGGAATTAGTAGGGTAGCTTCTACCCATGAAGTCTCCTATGATGTTTTGTGAACAAATCTATTGGCCGCTTCTCTAATTTGAATTTTTTCCTTCTTAACCTATCTTCATACTCCTATCACCTAGTTACAAACTCCAAAACATGTTCTTTACTCACTATCATTTTATGGTAGTGTCATACTCTTTTTTAGTCTCATACCTTCTTTTCGTCTAGAGACCACTTGTGAAGATAACTCTTGCATAATAAAGATAAACAAACTATTATTATGGTTGCTTCCATTGTCTATTATGTTTCCCTTCTCTCTCTAACATGACCAAATGATTGGGCATCCAATTCATAGGTTATCTCATCTAGAAACAAGTTATTGGAATTTTATCATTGCCCTTTTAATCTTTTCCCCCTTTTGGTTCATGAAATGAATAATATTTGGGCTTCTTGAAGAAGATTGTCATGAAATCCTTGTGGATGTCCCAATATCACCTTGCATACCTCACATCACTTTTCTCTTTATAGTTTAAGTACAAGGAAAAGAGAATGTGTATCTTTCTTAGTTTAATGCACACAAAATAACTCTAGAAACCCTATCAAGCACTCCATATCTATTTATGGTAACTCTAAGCCTTTAAGTGACTATCACAGGACTCAGAAAAGACAAATGCATTATCCATATTTGGTTTTAGTCCTTGTGAGACTATACACATTACTTCTTTTCCTTAAACCTTTAGCCACTAACTTTCTTGATTTTTTCCTTATTTAACAGCCTTGATCATCAAACAAAATGTTATATTCACTATCAAATATAACTTACACTTAGTAAATTGTGTTTAACACCTTCAACAAAGTAGATATCATGAATAGGTGTTTTTCCATCTAAAAGCAATGTACCTTTACCTCTGATTTGGATAGTAGTATTGTCTCCAAACTTGAAAAACCTTCCATCATGGTCCTCAAACTTGGTGAATTTTCTCGTCATTGCGCAAACTATTAGATTTTTTCGATTTCAATGACCTTTTCTTTTTGCCTCTAAACTAATTTTGGTTTATCCTACTTATCAATATTTGTAAGATTCATATCAATATTTGTAAGACTCATATTCTTCATGGAATTATCATTAACCCTTTGTTTCCAAATTGATTTTGAATTTTTCTTGTTCTTATTAGAAGTAGTAGGTGTTATATTTATTTTGGGAAAAACATTAGTACTCTTTTACTACACCTTAGAGTTAGGTCTATTGTATTTAGCTATATGACCAAAATTATCACAATTATAGAACATCAAACTACTCAAGATATCAAATGGATTTATACTAAAAAATTTTGATCTCCTTCTTGAAGCAACTTTACAATCATGAGCTTTATGGGTATATTGATTACAAAAAAAGAAATAACAATAAAAATATAGATTGTACTTGAATGGTGTGTTCCTTGTTTTAATAAATGGTTTCATGAACTTCTCATTTCTTATTTTTATGAAATGATCTATACCAGTATCTTAGATTTGGTTATTCTCACCATCTTTTGAAGGAGTTTGAGAGAACTATTTAATTTATTTTATTTGATCATCACAACCATTTTAACCTTAACCTATCCCATAGCCAAGACTATACCTATCATTATAACTCTTTTTCCTTTTGAAGAGCTCTTCCAATCTGTTTGTGCCATCAAACTTATCTAAATTCCTTCTTAATGACAAAATTTCTAAATCCAATCTTTGGATGTCCTTTATATTCACTTCTAACTCAACTTTGGTCACTTCTTCAACCCTTTTACTTTCCTCAAGTTGTACTTTTAAGTTTGTAATCAATTGAGCGATTTTTTAGCCTTGTTCATTAATTTTTTTCCTCATTTAAGGTCTGATTTATTTACATAGTATCCTCCATTTTAAGTATTTTAATCTCTCCTAGAGCACAAATCAATTGTCCCTCAAGGGTATGTGTAGGATCATCATGGAAAAAACATGCCCTTAAGTGGCAAAAAATTCAAAAAAATTAGAGTTAGGAAACTTGCTATAAAAATTTCAATATGCTATCTGTATTATTTCAAAAATATCTAAGAGTAGAATCTATATAAAATTGAATGTAGTTTCTAAACTACCCGGTTTAATTTTTTTTAATAAAATCTATTTGGTGAAAACTTGAAATTTCAATGTAGTAGCACTTAAATTTCAGGGAAACAATAAGAAGTAGGTGCCTATCTGACAACCCTAACCACAATAAAATGATAATATTTTTTTATAAGATTTTAGACATAAGTCTGGGACTCATGTCTAGATGTGATGCATATTTTTTTGTATTTGTTTCCATGTAAATAATTAATTATGAATTTTTTATTACAATTTTTTTAAAATATAAAAACTCATATGTCTGACCACCTTAATTCGGTCAAAAATTCATGAATCATTTTTTTAATCCTATAGTATGCGAAGCATAGAATGTCACACATATATTGGATTCAAAAAATGTGATACTATTTGAAAGCTATAGATTTTTTTCAATCAGGACTTTTTTCATATTTCAAATAGAAAATGAATAATAATTATTAATTAAATTCAAAGTAAAGAATAATTTATATTGGTGGAAAGCTAAGAATCTCCTTTAAAAACCATTTTTTGTTTCATCAATTTTGGGTAAACAAAGTTGTCAACCACATACCCATCATATCGCCACTTTTTGGCCCATCATGATCCTACACATACCCTCAAGATCAACCCCTTCTTCACCATTTTATTCATCATCAAATTCATTTAAACACTTATAATTTTCATTTTCATTTGAACATACAACATCAACCATGATTATAATTTCTTCTTCTTCATCACTAGTCCTTTAAGAGCTACTATCAGTTGTTTCAAAGTCCTTGATTTTGACATCACCTTGATAATCCTAACTAAGTTGTCCCAAACATATTTTACACTCTTACAATGCATGACTTTAACAAGCATCTTATTTTTTAAACCACAAAGAATGACATCCTTAGAGTCTGTATTGCATTCATAAGCCTTCTTCTTAATAGCAATAGAAGGACCTATGTTGAAGACACTATATAACCTTTTTCTACTAGTGTCCATAAATCAAATCTCAAAGAAGACAAGTAAGGCTCAATCATAATACTCCAAAAATAAATATTGGTGCCATCAAACAAAGGTTCTCTTAAGTAGAAGAAACTTCCTAATTAGCAATAGTATTCCACTATCAGGATCAACCCAAGTTGATTAAACTTCTACAAAGAACTTGTTGCTCTGTTACCAATTGTTGGAATACTCAATATCATTGGGAGGGAGGCTGAATTAGTGATGTACATAAATCAAAACATTTAATCAAATTTATTTTTTTAGAAGCACAAACATCAATGGAAACACACAAAGATCACCAGGACACAATATTTATAAGTGGAAAATATTAGAAAGGGAAAACCCATTGCATGAGTTGGTTGGGTTTGAATCTTAAAAATTTGTTCACCATTAGGTTTCACTAACCAAATTATCACTAAATATAGTAGAGAACCAACTCCTTATTAAATATAGGAGCATCAATTCCAATGAGAAAAAAAGAACAAAAATATAGAGTACTACTCTATTTACAATATATTTTAGATTACATAACTACCTTGTTTTATATTCAAACATTAATTACTTCTCCCTCCTTAAAAATAGGTATAATAACTTATTTACTTGAATCCCCTTATCTCAATAAAAAAAAAATAAGACTTGGATTGAAGTATACATGAACAAAGAACTCTTAGCATCTCCCCAAACATATATTGTAATATTCATTCAATGAAAAACTAGATGACACAAAAATAATTTCACACAATCATATCAATTGTTTTGAAAAATCAACCCTAAACAGCACTGGACTCCTATCATGGTTACACAAACTCATACATTGCACTTGTTGTCAATCAACCTTCATTCATTGGTGATTTTATTTAAATCATACTAATCTGTGTAAAGAAAAACATAATGCATTAATATATACTTTTAGTGGCATCATATAAGCCTTCTATATTATGTTAAACATGTCTCCTTTCCTATGTATGTATTTTACAGAAACATGGTATCATTATCTTCAATATAGGCCTACACAACTTAACCTCAATCAAAATGCCACAATGCACTTATAGAAAACACATACCAATGCTACCCCAATGTAGTTACAAAGCTATATGCAACTGAAAAAAAGTCAATGGCATTCATTCGCTTGTCAATGTGAAGGCCTCAAGAAATAGCCATCTTGTAGCTTTAAACCAAGACCCTTGATCTTCTTCCCCTCCAATTCATTAATTAAATTATAGCCATTGATCATCCTTTGAGTGATAAACAAAGATACTTAAACCTATTTATTCAGTTCTATCAAGGATTAGTGGAAAGTTGTCCATGAGCCTAAACCCTCAATGTTGTCACTTAAGTGACTTTTCACCGGATATATGAAGTCAACAATCAAACATAACATAAAGTTAACTTTGAATTGATAACCTTCATAATACATAAACCATAGGTCATTTAAGGCTCTTAGGTTTTTAAATGTGCTTAGCATTTTAGGTTATGTTATATAGAGAAAAAACCTAAAATGAGATTACCACCATAGTACTTCGCCCTTTGTAAGTCTCTCCAATAGATAAGAAATTGAAACAATTTCAACTTTCTTAAAAAGGTAATGAATAAAGTCCAACCCTAATCCTCATAATGATACCAAGAGAGAGGTCATAAACACTGACCAATTTGTAAACTTCTAAGATTGGAATCTACAATGCTCAAAGGAATCCTCATAATGATACCAAGAGAGAGGTCATAAATATTGATGAATTTGCAACCTTCTAAGACTACAATCTACAATGCTCAAAGGCAATGATTCTTTTCAACTACAATCTCTAACCATGCCTCTTCCTTTAACAAACATGATTTTATGCAAAAACTCTTTTACTAAATACCTAGGTTATGAAAGATGGCAATGAAGGATACTTGTGAAAATAAGACTCCATAAGGGTATGTGCAAGATCATCATGGAAAAAACAAGTCCTTAAGTGGCAAAAAAATTAGAAAAATCAAAGTTAGGAAACTTGACATAAAAATTTGAATAAGTTATCTATATTGTTTCAAAAATATATAAGAATAGAATCTATAGAAAATTGAATGTAGTTTCTAAACTACAAGGTTTGTTTAAAAAAATATATATTTGGTGAAATTTTTAAATTTCAATGCAATAGTACTTAAATTTCAAGGAAAAAATAACAAGTAGGTGTTTGTCTGACCACCATAGCCACAATAAAATGATAATATTTTTTTTATAAGATTTTAGATATAATTATAGGACTCATGTCCTAATGTGATGCATATTTTTTTGTAATTTTTTTCCAAGTAAATAATTAATTATGAATTTTTTATTACAAATTTTAAAAAATATAAAAAACTCATATGTCTGACCACCTTACCTTGGTCAAAACTTCATGAAATTCAATTTTTCTTTTTTAAATCCTATAGTATGTGAAGCATAGAATTTGATGCATGTTTTGGATTCAAAAAATGTGATACCATTTGAAAGCTATAGATGTTTTTCAGTTAGTCTATCAATCAAGACTTTAGTCATAATTTGAATAGAAAATGAATAATAATTACTTATTAAATTCAAAGTAAAGCATAATTTATATTAGTGGAAAGCTAAGAATCTCCTTTAAAAACTCTTTTTGTTTCATCAGTTTTGGGTAAAAACAAGGTCGTCAGCCACATACCCATCATATTGCCACATTTTGTCCCATCATGATCCTACACATACCCATTATTGAAAACTCCATGAATGAATGAAGACTCCATGAGAAATAACTCTATCACCATCTCAACATACCTCTGAATAATCAACAATCACATTGTAATGAAACAATTATGTCATGTTCTTCCATTCAATACCCTTTTTATAGAAAAATATGTCATAAAGATGTCATCAAATAAAAAATACCACTACAAGTATGATATAAAGACTTTGCATCAATATCATGAAATTAATAAGTACATACCTTTGAGATGAATGAACAAGTATCCACATACCCTCTATCATATTTGACAACTATGAAAGACATCAGCACCAATGAAAAACATTCACTTTTGCATCAACACCAATGGAAAATCAACTCACACCAAATGCAAATATCATTGACATTGTATGCACCTTTGACATCACATGCATGTTTGACACCTGCACCTTTGACACTATATGCAACTTTGACATCTGCACCTTTGACATTAATTGAAATCAATGACAAACCTTTGATAGTAATGACAAATCCAACCAACATAACTTAGTTTGAATTTCTAGATTAGTAACACTTTGAATTTATCCAAACTAGTGTAAACAAACTCAATTTAGATAAATTGATATAATTAAAATCATTTTTATCATATAGTGTTGTAGACATGTGAAATTGACATTACAAATATTTAATTAAATCATATTTACCCATAAATTAAATAAATCAAGTTTATTTGATTGATCTCCTAAGCTTATCTTTTTAATTAAATAAATCACTTTATTTAATTATCTCCTAAAGTTCATTTAATTAAATACAATGCATTTAATTAAATGGATAGTGTATCAATTTCTTCCTTTTGATTTAAATAAATCTAAGTATCTAAGTATCTAATTCAAAATTCAAAATCACCTAATCATCATCTTAAATTAATTAAACCATGATTAATGCTAATCCTAATCCCTTTTCTCTAATTTTTAACTTGCACATAAATCAATTTAATTGATTTATAAATTCATCATTTTCATTCAAAATGACATCTTTGAGGGAATATTCCTCCAAGTTTGAAAATCCCTCCAAAATGGATTTGTCCTTCCAACAAAGCATTTAAGAGCTCTTGCATGTCTCTTGCACAAGTCAAACTCAACATTTAACTCATCTTTTCATCAAATTTAAATTTCAAATCTCCCCCTCTTGAGCACATTGACCAAAATGTGCTCATTCCTCAACCTCTCACATTTTGACAAGTGGCATCTTGTCATTGGTGGATCTTTAGTCCCACGTCCTCCATGTTTCAAATTAGTCTATCCTTCTTGGTTACAAATAGAGGCCTCCTCTATTGTATTAATCCTCCACAACTCATCCAACTTAGCATTTTCATTTGGATCATCATCCTACATCTTCATATCATTTTCATCATTTAGCTTATCAAGGATTGGGAAAGGGATTCTTTCCAAAAAAGCACCAATCCTGTATGGAATACGTATTCAATGTGTATTTCATGTTTTCAATTAGTTTACTTTGATATTTTTTTTACAATGTTAGACATGTTGAATTATTTCATAAGGACACCACTTTATTTGCTTGCTATGAACTAACATCATATTGATATTTTAAATAAAGTTTAGCTTACAGATTTATGGTGTTACAGATGGCACTAGAAGGAGTGTGGTCATGCCATGATTAATCTCATTTTTACACGATTTCATTAGTTTTTTTTGGCATTTTGATATTGACTAGGTGCATATAAATGTTATTTTTGATAAGAATGTTTTATGTCTACACATAATTTCATGTGGCCAAAAAAAAAAAGATTGTCTACTCCATGATAGGTCGCATCCATTGTTTTAATGTTTTGTTTTTTTGGAATGTTTGAAGTATATTGTGTGACAAATATTGTGTTCACCTAAATTTAATTACTCAAGTTTTGAATATAAGAAGTGTGACTACATTGGTCTGCTGGTTTGAATAAGTGTCTCAATTATTCAAGTCTTTAGGCATGGCAATAAGCTATGTTGTGAGTACGGGATGATAGTACGAGCATCTTGCATGGCCATTTTTTATAAGGGAGGAAAGTGATGGATAGATTTAAACTCCATGCAATGCTTCTTCCTTACAGAAGTCTATAAAGTTCCATTGCTAATTGGACAAATTAGTTGTTAGTCACTTTCAAATTTTTAAATCCATGTTATCAAATGTTTTCCTTGTCTTGGACTTTATCAGGCAGTCAAGCTTGATGTGTGTTAATGTTGTCTGTCAGCTTTCACTTTAAATGTGATATGCAACACTTTCAATGCGTAGATCACATTCAATATTTCTATTCGTTTAGATAATGTTGCTGTCAACTTTGGATTTGTTTATCCATATCTTGTATTCCTTTTGAGTTTATCTCTTATTGTCAGGCCTGAATTTTTTAATTTTGTAACATTGTAGGGTTGGCATTGGGGGACAACGGTTTTTTCTCACATTGCAATGTACTAGTGTAGATGTGGATATCACCTTCCATGGTGTGCTCGACCACCCACAACTCTTCTCCAATGACCATCACTTTATAACACAAGCAATGAAGGACAAAGACATCCACAAAAGTACGCTAAGAATGAGTTTTGGCTGCCCCTGGCCCAGGTGGATCTGCAGATGAAGAGGCCTACCCACTTTGCACCAGTTGAACCATGCCTCACAACACTCTCTATTTCTCACACCTACCAATTGCATTAGTTTGAAAGTTTCTAAAAGCCACTTATTCAGTTTGTTTTTGTGGTGTTTTTCAAACTATTCATAGCTTTGGTCCATGAGGAAGTAACAGAGATTGCGCTCTGCTAGCTTCTTAAAGGATTTTGATTCTTCTAATCATCACTAATGGAACTGTTTCCTATGAGCATCTTTTGGCTAGATCTACAAAGGTCGATTGCAATAAAATGGTGATCTTTCTAAAGTAAAAGTTCAACGCCCTTTCGCTATGGAAATAGTAACTATTGATTTATTCATTATTGTGAGTTAGAAAGACATTTATTTGTTGGTACAAAATGTATAGCTGAGTTATGTAGAGGCAGCATATCTTGTATTCATTATAGTCCCCGAGTTTGCATTTCTTTGACTAAGAAAGTTGTGAAATTTTCCTTTAACCTACCACTTGCATTATAGCCACATTTCCATCAAATTTGTTTTATACATGTCCTACAAGGATGGCATCTCTCTGAGGCATTCTGTTAGAAATTTCTAAAGGTTTATTAAGTTGAATGTCACAATTAGCTAATAAATGTGCATTTTCTTAAAGATTTTATCTCAGATAGTTTATCACTCTTTCTACACTTTGTCAAGATTTGTTAAATACATTGGTCTGCATGTATTTGATCCACAATCAGTTCTTTCGATTTCATTCAAATCTCAAACAAATCTGGATGAGAAATATCAGACATTAAATGAAATAACTGTCACTTGGGTGTAAGGAATAAATGTTTTATACATTGAAAGTTGTTTGAAAGGTAGGTGCTAGTTGCTGCATAATTAATTTGAATCTTTACACAACATATGCATGATTATTGAAAGCAGCTTCTCATTAATTTTGTATTTCTCAGTCAATCTTAATATTGTTGTTTCGATTTTGATTAATCTAATAGATTTATTGGATTAGGTAGGTAGGAGGAGCACCTAACACCAAGGCACACTCTCTTCGGTGGGGACCAAGAGTTGAACATGATTTTGTGGGACCATCACTATGTGTTTTGGAATTTTTGAGGGATACTAGCATAATACTAATTATTGTTTTTTTGGTGTATCTCTGAAGTTTTGCAGCTTAAATTTTTATTTATTGATAGAGTTAGGATTAAACTCACCTCAATCTAAATCTCCTTCAATGACTTTAAGTTTCTGTAAAGTATTTCTAAGCTATATCTAGTGAAGCACAAAGAAAAGAAGATTAGTAAAATTATGCTAAGCATTTGGTTCTTTCATAGTCTGTATTGTTTTTAAGCCATTTGTATTCTATTAAATGCTAATAGTCTTGAAGCAATTGCGGCCTTCATTTATGAATAACATAGTCATTACAAAGACATTTGCAATCAGCAGTTGAGGAATAGTGGGCGTAGCAAAAATTTGGAGTTTAATGATCTGATAAAGAAACTAGAAACTACCATAGCATCAATTTAATTTGAACATATTCTTTTAGTCACAGTAGAGTGGGTGAAGTCATTCAATTCAATAGAGATATTATCACTCAATTAGATGGGGCCATTCTTAAATGCTTTCTTAATAGTATTGAATGATGTACAATACTTAATCTATTTTAAATAACTATATTTGCAAGGTGAAAGAGGGCTTAGAGGAAAATGCTTAACAAGTTATTTTGCAGTAACTATTCAATTAAATTTTTATCTCTTAAACACTTGTTTCAAGGATTATGTTTTCTTGTTTTACAAGTTAAGAAATTGATTGTGTTCAAAATTGTATTCATTATGTTTTTATCATTAATTAATTTAAAATCATACTTCTTATTTGTGATAACTTTATATTTTTTATAGGAGGGACTTGCATAAAATAATTGGTGGCATTGGAATCAAGGAACCACAAGCAAATTTGAGCTAGAAAAGTTGACATTGAACTTGAAACTTGAAAGAGAATTTTTTTAATGCTTGTTGTAATTTCTTAGATCATCCAATTACTATGTTCATTTTTTGTATTAGGCCAACTCACTAGCTTCTAATCTCTTCAAGTTGGGTTAAAATTGAACTTGGAAATTCACTAGACATTGCTTTTTGGGGCTAAAATTGAACAAACAAACTTCAAATTTGATATTTGGTGCTTAAAAAGAAGTCATTATTTCTTTCTATGTCTTAAAATGAACATGTGCTTAGTTTTTTCGTAATTAGTTACTCAAACTAACACCATTGAAAAGACGTATGTGCTTCTCTCGTGCCTCACGGTGATCTTGAGAATCAAAAGGATTTTTGGTGGTCTTTGGTTGGGATAAAGTGATTAACTCCACACTTCTTTTTGGGATTATAATTGAGCTCATCTTGCTAGTGTGAGTGGAACATGTTGCATTTTTTCTCCCTTTGTTTCTAAATAAAGGTTGATCAAACTATGAATATGTTTGCTTGCTTTTGTTTGTCTTAGAGGGCATGCCTTGAAGAAAAGGTAATCATCTAAGAGAACCACTCAATTGGTAACACTCTAAAGCCAAGAATATTTCTAATCGGGATATAAAAGTGGGTATTGGAACAAGGGCTAGTATCACACGGTTGGCTCTGATGAGAAGGGAAACAATGGTCTCTCGCCACGTTGGATCAAATCTTATGAATAGAAATTCTGAACTAAAACCCTTGTTGTAGAAAGGCCGAAATTCCTACCTATTTGTTGGTGCAAGAATAGTCATTTTCAAGCCACCCCAAACTTTTACGGTTTTTAGTAGAAATGGAAAGTATGCCATGGGAGTTTCATGGGTATTGATGCTTGGTTGCCCCAAGAAGTGAGTGTTGTTGAGGGGATCTAATGGGGTCAAGCATCTAACCATTCGCTAAAAATAAGTGTAGCTAGACTTGTCCAAGTGGGTACTCAACCAATAAAGTCTTTTATATCCATAGGGTCATACTTGTTCTTGGTTACAAAACAATTTGATTGTTCAAAAACATTGGGAAACAAACATTCAACATTGCAATCAAAATCTCAAACCCTTTAGCAAAAGCAAATATTCTTGAACAAACTCACATGCTATTACTTGCCCTTGGGATTCATATCCTTAGAGGCTTCTAAGAATTCAGATTTCATCTCAATTTTCTCCTACTAAGGTCAACATTAGGAAACCTTTGCCTTGATTTCCTTGATTTCCCCATAATGCACTTTCTAGGATGAAAGAAAATTAGGATATTGGACATTAAGTTTCAAAAATAATCAAGAAGTGTTTATGGTAAAAATAATTCATTAAACAAAGATCAAATCAATTGGACCCCACACATGTGCTTGTGTATCTTTTGATCATATGGTTTTCATGCAAACATTGGTCTTATGGTTTTTAACTACACTTAGAGAAAAGCATGTTCTTCACTATCTTGGTCTTGTAAACAGGGTTCTCCTTAGGTTCATTTAGGATTAAATCAAACACTTCATCCTCCCCAAAAATTTATCATCTCCATCCCACAAACAACTTTAGAGCTTTGGAAACATCATTTTAGACTTGGGTAAATCATCAAAATTAAAATCATCTTGTTTAGTTAGGAGTATGGGAATGCATTCTTTCTCATACCTCTAGTTAAATCAAAACACCTTTGAAATAGTTCATCCTAAGATAACATATAACATCTTAGGGTTTAAAAGTTCATTATCTAAATAAAACCCTAAGTCTAGCATTGATCCAAAATTCCTAAAAGTTTAGCACCCATATCATTCACCCTTTTCATCATTCATCTCATCATTGGTCCTAAACACCTCAAGGGTCACTTTTGCAACAAGGTCAAAACACAAGAACATGGAATATAAACTTGATCCATACATCATGAATGGTCTAAACCAACCAAACTATCAAAGCCTTACAATTCCAATTGATTATCCAAACCCACATTTATACAATCCATACATAGGATCATTATCCCCTACAAACCTCAATGGTATAACAAATGTGAGTATACCTAGTCAAAAGTTTGGAACCCCTTTCCCGATGGTAGATTTAAATCCAAGTACAAAACTATAAATTTATCAACCAAACACCCAATGCATGAGCCTTCCTCAAAATAACATCATCCCACCAAATCCATGCATGTCAAATGTGAATACACCAAGTACAAGTCTACCAATCATGAATCCACCCTTGGTAAAGTTTGGGATAGATATATTAATGAATCATAGAAATGTTCAAAGTACAAACAATATGTTAACGACTCCATGTATTGGTCCAATCCAAGGTAACACCATGCAAAATAAAAGTTACTGAGATCAAGGAAATGTGATTCCCAAACACAACAATGTTCAATTTCAACCTATAATGCCAAATCTAAATACCATTCCAAATCATAACATTGTCCAAAATCAATTTTTCCATGATTCCATACAAACACCACCAGCATACACTCCAAATCTACTTGAACAAAAGAAAGATCAACTCTATCAAGGGTGTCAAAATCAAAATCAAATTTTGCTAGATCAACTTGCTTCACTTGCCAAATTAGTTGATTCATTGTGCCAAAAACAATCATCATAAGGTCAATTTAGGGTAAAAATATCACAAAGAAACAAATGAAAATATAAACCACTTGGGAGACCAATTGAATCAGTCATACAACAATTGGTACAAGAAAATATCATCAAACTCCCCATTTATGAGGATTATCAAGAGCCCTTAATTAAACCACCAAGGTATAATGAGAAGCACTTTTGTGGCTTTCACAAAATAAAGGGACACACAACATTAGATTGTATTCGACTCAAAAATATCATCCAAGATCTTATTGATCAAAATATAATCACTATTGGGGACAATGATCAAGATCTATCCATCAATGAGCACATTGAAGATATTTATATCTCATCCAAAGATCAAATAAACATATATCAAGAGTCATTTTTCAATCATGATTAAAATCCATCAAAAATACCCAACAATGATCCAATTCAATAAATTTCAACATCACTTGACCCTATGGTTGAATACATTCACAATATCTCTGCTATAATTGTTGAAAACAATGTTCAATACCTATTCATCAATGAGAACATTGAATATGTTTCTACCTCATCCGATGACCAACTCACCATACATCAAGAGCCACTTTTTAGTCATCTATTTCAAGGAGTGTTACAATTATTTGATCCTATTGACATAATGCATGATCCATCGACCACTGATCATGTTGACATGTCTCTACATTGCTCTATGAGTTAGAGTACATATCTCATGAATTTACTCCAAAGCATGATTAAAATCTTTCACCAAGGTCTAGCAACGGTTCTTTCCAAGACATGTGGACCCCCTTTGACCTCATGGTTATAGATACTAAAGGAATCCTCAACTCGACACTTGATCCAAGTCCACTCAAAGATCAAGAAGATATTGAACCACTAACCATGACTAATGAGGATGTCCAAGAACCCTTTGTAAGCAATCCATCCTTTGAAATTGACCCATGTCAAGAATTTGATCCAAAGCATGTCAAAATCAATTTCAAAATCATTCAAAATCAAGAATTCATATCTCCAAGATACTATAATTATCTAATGAACACTCCCCTATCTATACAAGATGTCACAAATGATGATCATATCCACGTAGCATATAATCCTCCATCTACCCATGAGATGCTTTTTGTGGATGGGCATGTAGATGATCTGCATTTAGAACAAGATTCATTTACTCCTGACATTATCACACAAAAAGAGAAGGTTATTGATTCCTATAGTCAAACTAATTAGTTGTCAACATTGGGATTAGATATGTCCAAAATTTAAACAGAGGGAATGATGTATGAAGATACCCATCATCATCCACTCAAGGAAACAAGTCAAGAAAAATAGGACATTCCAGAGTTAGTATAGCAACAAATTGAAACAACATCATTTGTAGTGGTCATTTATCAGGGCATGCTTACTAAACAATAAATCTCAAAACAAGTAGAATCAAGGAATCAAGGTGCTACTACCACCATATTAGGGGAAAATATGTCTCAAGAAAATGTCAACATAGGGAGCATGAAGTGTCCTTATGATGAAATTGATGTCAATACTACAACCAACACATCATGAATCTTCATCCATGTATCACCCCATCCATGAATTGGGACCAACATCAAAAGAAGGATGTGAATAAAATCAAGAAGAACATCATCAAAGAAAAAGAAGCAGAGAAGCATAATGGAAAAATAAAATACACATAGATACCAAAGAATACAAAAAGAGATTATCCCTATCAAAATCTAGTATTCAAAGAAACCATGGGGCGAAATAAAAGAGGGAAAAGTATCAATCAAAGATGTCCACAAAGGAAAAATCAAGCTTTACAAGTGACATACAAAGTGTATCAAATAGTTGGTCCTAATTCCACACACGCTTTTGTATCCACCCATCATTGCTCATCTTCCCAAGTTTGGAGATTCAAAAGTTCCAAACTATCAACCAATCCATCTTTTATTCATAAACACACTCCATCCATGCCTCCATGCATGATATCCAATTCTCACATTGACCATGTACTAGAAGTAGCCCTTCATCATAAGGATTCAGAAGGCACTCTATCACGATGTGTGCACAAAGACAAAGTTAACTCCGATATCAACAAAGCTGATTAGGAATCTCAAAAGTTGTATTCAAGTGCATGTATCTTGGAAAATAAGCTTCTTCAAGTAGGATATTGATGGCACATTATGATAGAAGCATCTACATCGACACCACCAGGTGGTTTAACATGAGCTTAAAATTTGTCATAAAATACAAAATAAAATAAATATATGAAAATCCAAAAAAATAGAAAAAAGATTGAAAACGGTAAAGAAAAAAATAAAATCATCCTCTAGTGAAAACCACTTCAGTGGAACTTTGGGAAGGTACCATAATGAAAACCTGGAAAATAGGCATCATGCGTAGAATCGAGCATCTGCATGCACCAATTCAGATGAAAGCATCTCATCTCATCCATAATAAATCCAACATTCCATCCATCTTATCCATGATAAAAACATTCATCCATGGACCATTTATCTAATCCATTTTCATCCATCTCCATCCATAGTACAAATTATCTTTACCTTGATGAAATTTTGGTGCACTCTTTATGCTTGCTTATGGTAAACATCTTGTCATGGGCCATTTTCATTGATCCTATCCTACCCAACATTATCTGAGCCATGAAGCATTATCAAAATGAGCATTCTTTATTTGAACACCGTATCTTATCACAAGATAATCCTTGGAATTCTTTGTGTTCTTACCATATCCATCCATCCATACATCTATCCAAGCATCCACCTATGGCATTCCATACATTGCTAGACACTAGGGGCAGATATGTACATGTTGCTTTGACAATAAATCTTGGTATGTATCTTCCAACCTATGTGGTGATCCAAACATTGGAAAACGTAGAATCAAATTGGTCAAACCACTTGTGAGCAAAATTCCAAATCATTAGCCCATGGAATATTTTGACAAGAAAATGTTCCTTATCAATCTTCGTCCTTCATGGAACATCAATCCAAACAATAAATATCAATTGCATCTAATTTACACTTCAAACGTGATATCAAATCATCCAAAACATCTTTTGTTTCAAACCAAGCTTCAAAATCCTAATCAATCAAATCCTGGCATTATTGTACATCCTCAGCAATGTTATCATCATCAATCCTGATCAATCAAATCCTTACATTGTTGTGCATCCTCAACAATGTTATCATCATCAATCCCTTATCATCTTGGGATATCCATCCTAATCCTTGTGATTCTTAACACTATCCTTGCATTGTTGTGCATCCTCAACAATGTTATCATCATCAATCCATCAATCCGATCAATCAATCTTAGCTTGGCTTTAACAAAATCCCAAAATACAACATTGATATCATCACATATCCATATCCAAATCATCAAAATCATGCAAAAATCCAAAAACATTCATTAAAAACAAAAAAAAAGTCAAAAACATGGTATCTGAACTATGTCGTCTTTGAGCTTAAACATAGCGAAGGATAAACTTGATTCGATCCATACACTAGATTTTATTAGTTCATATAAATTTGTCCATGCTTGGTTGCTACATGGTCAAGTTTCATTTGTTCATGCTAAAGTGTCCACATTATCCTACACAGATGATAATCAAAAACTTGATTTTATTTAGGTCCTCACACATGATTGTGTAAAATCTCACATCTAACCCCCTGTATAGACCAACAAGTCCCTATAAACTCTAATTAACTAGAGATTTTCTATCCATGACCATAAAATTTAATGCCTAGAATTTGTTTGATTATAAAAATTAATCTATTTATATGCTCATATATATATCCTAAGTAACATTTCCACCCTATAGACCCAAACAAGCAAATAAATGACATTTTAATTCCACCTCACATCCACAATTAAATAAAGTCTTTAGTTTTGATGCCTTATAGTTTTGTCAATGTGTATTACCCTATCACAGTGTTACTTTGTCCACTAATACCATGTGTATTAAAATGGTATTCCCTTGAGGCTTTTAATAGGAAAAAAAATGGAGTAAGTGTTTGACTATCATGCTCTAATGGAAATGAAAAACAAGATTGCTAGACCTCTGCAACAATGATAGAAGGAAAAATATAAGTGTACCCAAAATATAACAATTTCGAATTATGAAAGATGAATCCCTTTAAATTACTTACACACTATATCTTGAAATCTCATTAGCACAACCATCTATCTAACATGATATTACTAAAAATATATACTTATAAAGTAATATTCTATAAAAGTGAGAACGAAAGATGATCATATGAGTTACAATATAATTATGCAACTACCCAACCAAACTAGACATTCCTACAACTAATACAAATATGATTTTTTCCATCTAGTACTAGTACTTCACTCTATTTTATACCGTAGATTACACTTTTAACAATAGAGTACGAAATTGGGTTAAACACCAACCTCTATTACATTTTCCTTCTAGAAACCAGTAACGGTCACACAATTCTTCTACCAATCAAATAATTCAATTTCGTCACAAATTCCTCTATAATGAAAATATCACTCAATCTAATATTTTATGATTTAGGATAATTGGAATGTCCTTCCCACGCTCAAAGTATCATGGGACATATTTGGTTTGCCTTGTGGTTCCAAAATGATTGTGCCAATGAGTCTGCATGTGAAGGTGAATCCGAGGGGAGGCAATTGCGGAGGAAGCAGTTGAACGGAGGCGGGAGGCGGTTGAGTAACTGTATACCACCATTTACATAGGAGAGCGTCGTGGGGGTTCCTGCCGTTGTATTCGTTTACAATGGAAGAAGCTCGTGTTCGATTTGGAGATATAGCCTCTGCAGATGTCAAATTCTGGTTGATGGGCCCAAATAACGAAAAATATGAAAGAAATCCAGTTTTTCTCCATTCTGTGATTCTCCAAAGATCGGAGTATTTCAGAGTCGTGATGTCCGAGCGCTGGTCATCGGGTACCTCCGAAAAATGGTTAAATATTTCTCATAAGTTCGATGACTTTTTAAAATGCATTGAAGTCATGTATGGCGGGCGGGTGTATTTCTCCAATGTTGAAGAATGCCTGGCTATTCTTTTAGTTGCTTCTGAATTGTTGTGTGATGACTGCAGCAACAAATGCATGCAATACTTGGAAGCAGTTCGTTGGAGTGCGGAGCAAGAATCCCAAATTCGAGATGTGCTCTCTTCTCTGGGATTGAAACTTTTGCCAGATTTAGAAGCAAGGCTTGGTAAAGAGGTCGGCGACATTATAACTTATGTGGAAATGATTATCAGGGAAATGTTCGCTATTATTGAAGGCTCCTCGGACAATGCAACAAACCTGGGAATGGCGGAGGAATATATAGCGGGTATCTTGGAGGGAAATGCATGTAGAGATGTTGTGGAAGTATGCGAGCGTGTGTTTTCGAAAGAGTTCGAATCATCCATCTGTTCTCACTCTTTTGAAGTTATTGCGTCGCTCTTTAAACTTACCGAGCTTTGTGATGGAGAAGTTATGGAAGTATGCAGGCGTATGCTTTTGCAAGGCTTCAAATCATCCATCCGTTCTTGTTATATCGATCATTCGAGGGCGTTCTTTAAACATATCGAGCACTGTGATGGAGAGATACTAAAAGCTGCATTCATCGCTTTTTGTGAAGATCCAGAGTTTTTGAAGTATGTCGAGAAGTGCGATAAACAAACACATTACGATTATGGCCGACGAAAACTTGAAGATGTGTTCTACATTATAATCTGGTTTATGAAGGCCATAGGAGACGGAAAGATAATAATTTCAAGAGCTTCTAGAATTTCTTTTCTCAAAACTTGGCTACCAATCATGGGAAACATAATCAAGCGTCTAATGCTTCGCAAACTTGGTGAGTTTGATAGAGCAACGCTTAACGTCATTGAGTGCCTCCCTCCAGTTGATAGGAAAAGTATGTGCGTAGTATGGTTAGAGGCTTACAGGGAGTATGGCATCGACATCACTATGCCGATGAGTTTGTTTAAAAACCTGCACGATGCCCATTACAAATCGACATCAAAGTAGTAGTATACACAGTGTTTTATTCAATCTTTGGATTTTTTTTTTGAGTTTTTGAATTTGGAAAGAGTCTGCGTTGTTTAATGGATTTTAATCACAGAGAAATTAACATACGCATTTTCTTCTATTTGTCGCTGCCTGATACAGTTAATATGGTGATTAAAAAGCTCACTAAATTTTTTAATTTTGTCTTCGACAATCTTTAATAATAAATATTTATTATAGCTTTTCGCAGGCTAATTTATATTCATTATAGCTTATCCTCTGAGTATTTTACTAAAATTTTCTGTAACCAATAAATGTCTTGAACAGGCAACATAATCGAGTGGGCTTGCTTAACATTTGAATATTCTTAGCTAACCCTCCAAAACTCCGCAAATTATTGTTCTTAAATTATGCTCTTGCACAACCCAATTTTTTTATAAACCGGAATCTCTTCCTTTAAATTTGCTACCATCTATCTATACTTCACAGTTATGTACTTTATCATGGATCTCGTAAATACTTTAGAATGTTAATTTTCAACTTTTCTCACACTTTAATACTTTTCTAAACCCATTCCAAACTTCAATTCTTCTCTAATCTGATCATTGTAACCAACGCATGTCAACCTAGCTAAAAGGACAATATATTGCTAAGCACCGTAATTTGCATAATTTTATGCAATCTTCATTATTGTGAGGGAAAAGAAGGGTCTATGTAAATAGTTAATATACGTGTTTAGTTTGTTAATGTTTTTGATTAAAAAAGGATGATTTCTTTTTAGAAAGAAAGATATAGTGATCAGTCATCAACAAGAAATGACAACAAGATGGAACAGAACAACAAGGGGAACTACAACAAATCTAATGTTGTAAACAGAGCATATCAAAGCATAAGGCATCACTCAGTCAGCTCAAGGTTGTTTAAAATATTATTCCAAAGATTTCTGCTGAATCACTATAAAAGAATTTTTTTCTCTAGTTTGTTAATGTTATTTTTGTTTGTTAAATAATTTTAACTAAAGTATTTTTTTCTCTAGTTTGTTAATGTTATTTTTGTTTGTTAAATAATTTTAACTATATTGCTGGAGGATTTGAGTATTGATTTTGAAAGTGTGTAGGGTTAATTTTGTTAGTAATTTTATACAATGGTTGGATTATTGATTATGTATCAAAAGTTTTGTTTTTTATTTTATTGATCAAGATTTAGTATTTTGTGAAATCTTCACTATTTGTATAATTGAAGTTGATTTTTATTTTTAAAATAAATACATGTTAAATATAATTTTAATAAATATTTAACTAACACAATTATAACAATTAACTATAATGTTTCATTCTCGTGAGATGAATTTATTAAACCACTACTCTCCAACTATGAGTCAATAGATTTGATTTGAAAATTACATAATTAAATCTTTGACGTAAATATTCTAATTAAATAAAATCTTAACTATTTATAATTAATCTAATAAATATCTTATAATGTTAATAAAACACAAATCATCATATCATATTATAATCATATAAATAAAAATAAAATGTAGGTGCAATTTTGAATTTTGACAGTGCACTAGATGAATCAAATTAAGTTATATGCAATGAATATGATGGAACAACAAATCAAAAAATTGAAATAGGAAAGTAATAGCAGCAAACAAAAGCCTAAAACAAAGAATTCAATTTGTATAAAATGCCAGAAAATGCAAATTAGAACCTGTGAGGGACTCATTTGCTAGTAAAGGTGAATGGGTCTTGGATAAAGATTTTTGAAATGCTTTTGCTTATTTCTTAGTGAGTTTTAGATGCCAAAAAGTTCAGGTCTATCCTGATAAGGGACTCATTCACAAGTAGGGGTGAATAGGTTCCAAATTAAGGCTTTAAAGAGGTGAAAACTACAATTTTAAGTTATTTTATATGTTTTTTATGCCCAATTTTAAATAGTAACTCTTGTGATAGAAAGTTGTAGAATTTTTTGACCTAATGCAAGTGAAATGAAGAATAAATGATGACCCATATAACAAATTTTGACATACAATAAATACAAATTTATATGATCTAAATGATATGCAAAGTGAATTAATGCAAAGCAAGAAACCCTAAATAAGATCTAATTCATTGCAAGAGAATGCAAATGAATGCACGATCTAACCTAGGATGATCAAAAGATTGCAATGTTCAATAATTCAGGTTCACCAAACTAAAACATAGAAAATGAAGCTCACCATCAATAGGGTATCAATGATAAACCCAATTTTTACAAGGTGTGTGTTTCATTCAATTGTGAGGGCCAAACTGCCAAAATAACCATCAAAAACTGATCCTAACTATTATAGCAACAAAAAGGGGAGTTTTGAGAGCTTGAAATAATGTGTACCTTGTAGAAATCTTTTTTTTAGGTCATAGAGGGCTCATTCTCCTTTAGTGGAAAATGGGTCCCTATCAATGTCCTAAAAATTAACTTTTGGGTTTTATTCCTCTTAGTCTACACTCCCAAATCCTAGGCTTTCACTTCTTCAAGCATTACTAAGGGCTCATTCTCCTTTAGTGGTGAATGGATCCTTTTAGGGTTTCAGGAAACCGACTTCTGGGTTTTGTACTTAGATTTTTGTACTCTTAACTCCTAGGTTTTCACCTTCCAAAATTTTGAAACAAATTTTCTAGCCTTCTTTCTTTGTTCTTGCACTATGAACGACAACTTTCCAACTTGACAACTTTAACAATTTGGCTTCAAACCTCTTCTCCACTTGATTTTCAACCTATAAATCTATAAAAACACATTCAAGAGATGAAAAACTTATTGATTGTTGGTGAATAGGGGTTTGCCTCAATCAAACCCCGTTTAGGTAATTTAAAAAAATGATGAAATAATAAAATTGAAGCATGAAACATGGAACATGCAAGACCTTAAAAGTTGTCTTGGAGTACATGAATCTGCAAACAAACATAAAGTGACCATGAAGAATGTAGATTTTGATCTTAAATAGGATGTAAAACAATGCTTGCCATTAGATCTTCAATGCTACATCAACTATCTTAGTTGAACAACATGCATGAACATACTATGCCTTTGCCATGTGATTATATGATATTGAATTGTTGCAATAAATCTTCAATAATCTTCCCTTGAATTCCTTTGAAATTCTCTTGTAAACTCTATAATGTTCTTGTGAATGTAATCTTGAGTTCTCGTGAAGATCTACGATGAAATTAGGTGAATTAACCCCACATTTATACTGAATCTAGAGATTAACCCCAAAATTCAAATAATTCAAGCTGACACCAGATCTAGGATTGAAAATTATTAGAATCCCAACAAAATTAAATTTAAAAAGGAGTGTCCTGCTTATGGAGGACCCATCTGCCACTAAAGGCGAATGGGTCCTAGCACAAGTTTCTAGAACCTTACTTTGGGGTTGGAAAGAACATCAAAAACCCACTTCAAATGTGCATAAAAAGTGGGGTCCTATGTGGAGAAGACCCATTCACCACTAAAGGAAAATGGATCCGAGCACCATTTTCTAGGATCTCAAATTTACCAAATGAAATGTTATGCAATATCATTATTGGGTGCCGGGATATATATTGAAAAATGTAATTAAGAGAGCTTGAATTTGAATTAAAGGACCAATTAAGCTTTAGTTAAATAGAAATAATTAATGAAACCCTAGATAAGTGTCAAAGTGTAATAAAATAATTTACAACACCCTAAATAAGGTACAATTTAGGTATATTTTATTTAAAAGGGTCGTAGATTCAATGTGAGTGTGTACAATACATTACAACATTAAATCAAAGCATTATTAGGTTAATTTTATATTAAATATTTCCAAATACAAGAAAAAGGGATACTTTTTCCATTAATATAGGACTTGAACAGGTAAAATGTGTGAAACAAGGAATAGAGTAGTCACAAGGAGAGAAGGGAAAACCTAGTAATAGAAACAAGTGTATTAATCTAGATAAACCAAAATAAAAACTTTCCATTTTAGAAAGGAAAGAAGTTTTTAGGTGTATCCTAAGATTAGAAAAGCTACCAAAGAAAGAGTTGTGAGATGGCAGGAATGTGGTGATATTGTTGTAAAGTGACAACTTCTCTAGATGATGCAAATGACAATGAAGAAGACTTGATGATTATATGGGATGAAAATGATGCTCTATAATAGTAGTAGATTCAATCCTACTTCACTATCCATAGATTCAATAGTTGTTTTTTGTTATTGTGTCTGATGGGAATGTGGATGCATCTACACTTTGACCAAACATGGTACAAAGAGAGAGATTCAATTTCACACTTTCCACACTCAAGGACACCTTAGATATATTTAACCAATAAAGGATGGAAAATATATGACAATAAAATATCCTAAGATATGATTTGAAATTAGGACAAATTTTTCACCACCAAGAATAAACTTGGAAAAGAAAATGTTGGAAAACACAATGTGATATGCAAGGAAATGCTAAATGACCTAAAATGACAAAAAAAAATGCAATAGAAAACTATGAAACTGGAAATATGCACATGGGAAACTGAAGGAGGTAGAATGGAGGTCTTGAATCTTGAAAAATCTATTGCTAATGCTAACTGGGACCCATACACCAGTCTGGGAAAATCAGTCCAATTTCAGGGAAAATGTGTCGAAACAAGTTTCTTCCAAAAGGGTACCCAGTTTTGCAAAAATATTCTTCATGCCTATACAATGGGACTCATTCACCAATAGTGGTGAGTTAGTCCACTTCTAATTTTTAGGAAGTTTCAGACTTGATCCTATGCCTCTTGGTCTACCCTATTTTGTTTAATTGATTTTTGGCTCTAAATTTGTAAAAGACCATATGTGGGTCTTCTCCAATCTTCTCTTAAGTGTAATGGAAACTTTAACAACTTGAAAAAATTTCTCCACATTTTCTCCTTGGTAAATCTACAACCTAGTTTTGAAAATCACACACAACAAGAGGGGAAAATGTTGTGGGGTTAGTGAATAGGGGTTTTCCTTGGTCAAATCCCTTGTTGGTAATTAAACCTTGAAATAGAATGAAATATAGAAAGAGAATGATGAATGAACAAAATATGATGTTGCAACTCACCAAACCATTGCAATAAGATGTTGGAATCATGTAAGTAATGTCTCCAATGGATGTAGACTTGGAATCTTGCCTAATGTTGATAGATCTTGAATGAAGCTCTTGCTTGAAACACAAAACCCTACACCATAATTGTTAGCTCTAAATTTTTTTTAAAAAAATCTTTAACATGATGAAAGAAACTTGAAGAGTGCTCTCAAATGTTCAATAATTTTCTCTTGAAATGTCTTGAATGCTCAAGTGTGAATTCTCAAATGCTCATGTGAACTTGAATGATAGTTATGAATAATTGAATGCTTGGGATGAAAATAAGAGAAAGAACCTTGTATTTATACTAAATTATATAATAATTCCTAAAATTACAACACTACAGGCGACCATAGATCTTGGAGAATAAAAACCCACCTAAATTTTAAATAAAATTTGAATTTTGAGTTAAAGGGGACTCATTCGCCAACATAGGAAAATGGATCCCACCTAAGGGAACTCATTCAACCATAATGGAAAATGAATCCCACCTTAGGAATTTGAGGTGGGTTTTTGAGATTTTGATATTTTAAATGCCTTTTGTCAGGGATTATTCTCAAAAAATACATAAATAAGGCCCATGGATGCAAAATGGGCCTAATTAAAGCATAAGAAAGACCAATTACTAATAATAAGCCTATATAAATGTGAAAGTGTGTTACAACACTTTACAACACTCCAAATAAGACAAGAATTGTATTGATTTTGCTTAGCTACTTGATAAAAGCCTAGAAAAGTGGTAATGTGTGTTACAACACTTCAAAACAATTTTGCAAGGCACCATTAAGATTTTATTAGTTCAAAAGGTCCCAAGGCCTAGTGCAAATGTGTTATCCACATTGCAACACTAAATCAAGGCTATATTTAAGCCAAAGTCACAGGGAGGGCCCAAACAAGTTAGAAAAAGTAGAAGGGTTACCTTTTTGGTGATCACAGTTATCAATAATAATCACATTTTATGCTCAATCAAGGCGAAATAATGCTTATGCATAACCTAGTTTGGTTTTAATTTTTTATTTAATTTATGCAATATATTCAAATTTTATCATATAATATTTACAAATCGATGAAATTTTCATTCTTTTCATTCTTTCTCAAATGCAATTTAATTGACATGTGGATAAGCAATCTTCTAGTGTCCACTATTAAATGCATTAGAAGGTAATTTCATTTGTAAAAACTAACTGCTAGGCCCAATTCTTCCTAGTTGAGTTTGAAATGAATATGTGTTGGAAAATATAAATAAAATTCAATTATCCAAGTTATTGGTGGGACAATGGATGTATGCATATCACTCTTTCTCCAACCAATCACTTGAGGATGTTCCAGGAGTCCCAATTGGATTGATTAACAGCCTCACAAGATGAGTCAATTCACAATGAGGAGGACCTAGGAGGGGGATTTCTCATCTTTAAAGGAGCTCACCACCAAACAAATGCTTGGAAAAGAAAATATTGGAAAACACACAGTGATATGCAAATGAATGTTAAATGACTTAGAGAGAGAAGAAAAATGCAATAGAAAACTATGAAATTGGAAATGTGCACCTAGGAAGTCTAGAGATACTGTGAGGATTCTGGATATGTGAAGAGATTGCCAAAAAGTGCTATAGAGGACTAAGACGCTGAAGATGGAATATTAGTCTTCCTACTATTTTTTGGGGCAGATTATAGTCGTCGAATGTCGAAACTAGATATGAAGGAATTTCCAAAAAATATCCTTGGGAGGACTAAGATGCCCAAGGTGGTGTATTAGTCCTATTCTAAATTTTTGCAAACTCTAAATGTGATCCTAAGCTCCAAGGTCTACACTTGCTTCCTTTTCGATCTCAGGTTCTAAAACTTCTGAATTTGACTTGCAGGTGAGTTTCTGTGAAAATGACAACTTTGTGATGCAACTTTGCAACCTCTACAATTTTGCAGTCCAAGTGATCTTCAAGACTTCAACCTAGATATGTAATCACAAATATGCAAGATGGGAAAAAAATATTGTTTTTTAGTAGATGGGGGTTTTCCTTGGTAAAACCCCTTGTTGGTAATTAAACCTTGAAATGAAATAGAAATAATGAAGGAAATGGTGAATGAACAACATGAAATGCTACAAATCACCAAGCCATTATAAATTCTACAAACTTGTGTGTAATAGCTGCAATGGATATGGATCTTGAACCAAAGGAATGATCTCAAGTTGCTTGCTTGAATCAAAATACTACATCACAAATGTTAGCACAACAAGACACATGATGCAATAAAATCTTTGATATGATGCTTGAATCTTGATAATGGCTCTAAATACTTGATAAATCTACTCTTGAATGCTCTTGTGAACTCAATTATACTATGGTGAATTCAATCACAAAATACTTGGATTGAAATGAATGAATGATCCTTGTATTTATACTTATCTATGCTTAATATCCTAAAATTACATTTGTAATGTTGCAGAATTCCACCTAGGAAAAATTCCACATTTTTGCACTTTTCCTAGCATGTATGACACCTTAGAGCATTAATGAAAAAAATATCATGAGTCAAAATTTCACGATTTTGATCCCATGTGGACTTGTGGCCAAGCAATAGAAGTCTGATGACATGTTTCTTGAAAAACTAGGCTTTGGACACCTACACAGTTCGTGAATGTCTATGCAACACACTAGTGTCCTAGTGGTTTTTCAAATTTGAAACTAGGAATCTAGAATCCTAACTATTTTGACACATGTCCTAGTAGTTGTATTTTAGATGTAATGTCTCCTTGCTACCCTTACATGCATTAAAAACCCCTTTCTTACTCTCATTTTGGGTTGGAAGTCATTCATTCAAGCTCTCTCATTACTTTCTCTAGTCTTGAGTTCTCATCATCCTTGATAGAAACACTCTTACAAGTGAAGCCATGCCTGACTGAGGTCCCTCTAGCAGTAAAAAATACCAAGTAAGCAGTCAATGGTGTGTCAGTGTGCTCTAGAGAGGGTCTAGGCTCGTGGGCAATGATCTCTCTCTCTCTTGCTTTCCTTCCTTACTTGTTCATTTAATATCTCACGATGCAGGTTCTACTCCTAAGCTAGTTTTTATTTCACCACATGATTTGCTTACTTCATTTACACTCCTTTCCAACTTGGTTGTCCATGGAGGTGGGAACATCAAAATGGGGGTCTAACTGAGGTAGACCCCTATACAGCCCCAACCTTTTTCCCTTATTCTTTTGTGTGTAGATGCAAAGTAGAGCTTGGAGTGAAGAGTTGGAAATCTAGTGAAAGGTAAGTTGTCTCCAAGAACCCTTACATTTATTTACAAGCTTCCAACTTCCTATTCATTTATTCCACTTAGTACATTCCAAACCTGAGTTTAGAAGTGGAACCTAGTTTTTCCTGCTTGAGCCCCTGAGCCCTCTATTGCATAGGATGCTAGCATGCCTTTTAGATAATATTTTGTCATGCTAGCATCTTGAAACCACACTACTATCTTTTGGTTGAGAGCTTTCTCATCTAAGATAGAAACCTTGGGGTTTCACTCTCTGAAGATCTAAAATAACTTTCTCTGAAACACAATTTAAAGTATACTTCTCTATATTTTCATTGACTTGCTTATGCTGAGGCGTATAATAGTAGTTTTTTCCTTAGTGATATCTTAGGAATAAAGAGACATATGTGCAATGAATCCATTTTGTATCATGTTTTGGTGAACTTGATGTGGAAACGTCAAATCTATTTTTACGATGTCGCATGCTTATGATAATTTATTTTCTGAAGAAGATTTTGATATGTTGGAAGATGCTCTAGATGAGTTATTAGAAGTGCTCTCCCCTATCTATAAATATTCCAAACAAACTCCCCCCTTGCAAGCTGAGGAATTGGTAAATGTGGTTGTGGTCTATATGGCTCCTCTGAGCCCTAAGAAACCTATCATTACATGACCCTAGTTGAACCATCCCCTATGGAGAACTATTCTATCTACGGGATTTCATGTCATAGTGATTCATCAAACTTATATTCAAGGTTCATGAAGGCTATAGACTCTACTTCCTATAATGTGCATGTGTAGGATCATGATGGGCCAAAAAGTGGCAATATGATGGGTATGTGTGTGGTATGTGGCTAATGACTTTCTTTTTACTCAAAATTGATGAAATAAAAAGGGTTTTTAAAGGAGATTCTCAAATCTCCACCAATATAAATTATGCTTTACTTTGAATTTAATAAATAATTAATTATTCATTTTCTATTTGAATTACAACTAAATTCCTAATTGATAGGTTGATTGAAAAACATCTATAGATTTCAAATGGTATCATGTTTTTTGAATTTTAAACATGCTTCACATTCTATGCTTCACATACAATAGGATTAAAATAAATAAAAATGAATATCATGAAGTTTTGACCAAGTGAAGGTGGTCAGACATGCGTGTTTTTTATATTTTTTAAAATTTATAATAAAAAATTCATAATTAATTATTTACTTGGAAAAGAATTACAAAAAATTATGCATCACATTGATAAATTATTCATGTACTTATATCTAAAATATTATAAAAAAATATTATCATTTTATTGTGGTTAGGGTGGTAAGACATACACCTACTTCTTATTTTTTCACTGAAATTTAAGTGCAACTGCATTGAAATTTCAAATTTTCACAAAATAGATTTTTATTTTTAAATAAACCTAATATTTTAGAAACTACATTCAATTTTCTATAGATTATATTCTTACATATTTTAGAAATAGTATAGATAACTTATTCAAATTTTTACGTCAAGTTTCCTAAATCTGATTTTTCTAAAAATTTTGCCACTTAAGGGCTTGTTTTTTCCATGATGATCCTACACATACCCTAATGCTATTGGGAATAAATACAATACAAGGAGAAATAAATAAAACTTGGATCTCCAACCTTCCATTCCTATATCACAACCAACTCAAGTTCCTACTTCTTTACCACCTTCCCAACCAAGCCTTCCTTTAGCGCCTAAACTTGTGATCAAAGCACCAGGTGATTATAGTCTTCTTAAACAACTTTGTGTTACTATGGCTAAGATATCACTTTGGTACTTGCTTCAGACTACTCTAGTTTACTAAGAGATGCTACAGGAAGCCTTGTTAAATATTCTCTTGCCTACCTCTGTTAGGCCTATGGATGTTAATGCATTGTTGGCTCATTCCACCTACAAGAACTCCTACCTCCAGATGTGTAGAAGCAAGAATATCCCTTGATGATTATAATTAATGTTAATAATATTGGTACTAGGTGTACTCTTGCTGACACTAGTTCAACTCTCAATGTTTTTGGTATGGACCTATTGGCTAAAATTAAAGTTGATTCATGTTCTTTAGCAGCCTCTTCCTTGTATATTCATGGGTTTGATAATGCTAGCCACCAACCTCTAGGTATGATAATACTACCTTTGTAGCTAGGCCCCATTACCTTTCCTACATTGGTTTATGTGGTACCTGGCTTGTTACTATACAATATTCTCTTGGGGAGACCCTAGATTCATGCTATGGGTGTTGTGACTTCTACTTTACACAATTCCTTGAAGTTCATCACAAATAATTAGGTGGTTACAATTAAAGTAGATCAATAAGTTGTTCACCTTTGTGAGCTAGTGGTTTTCGATCATGTTTCAATTTTTTCTACTCTTAAGAATGTTATTACATCCTTAACCATTGATGCTATGGCATGTTCTTCATCGATACCCTCTATGGAAGTTGTTCTTACAGTGAGTGTCGACAAAGATGAGCCACCTAAAGAGAAAATATTAAAGACTCCCCTATCCTCCCCTTCATCTTCTCAATCAAATGCTTTCCTTGGTGATGATTGGGGCTCCTTAAATTTCTCTAAGTTCTTCATCACAAAATATAAGGAAATCCTCTCTAGTATAGAATTTCTAGGTACTGCTAACGTAAATATGGATCCTATTCAAGAGACCACTTCTTCCTTTGCCCAGGAGAGTAATCCCACTCTTGCAAAGGAGGTTAACATTTGTGAACTTGGTAAAGAAGGTGGGAATGCTCCTGTAGAGACATTTGACATTCATTGGTGGAATGAAAAACTCTACGTAGAGCTGCCACCCCCTGAAATTCTACAAACTTGTTATGTATTTGGATATGAACTTGCATCTTGATATGGTCATGGGTAGATAGGCATAGGGTATATTGAGCAAGAAATTCAAGTCCCTATCCAGTTTAAGCCAATTCAATGCTATTTTGGTTTGGGATGCTCTATTGAATAGTCTAAACAAAAACCTTGGTGGAGTATTAATATGATTTTAGCTGAGCCATTAAGCTTGGTTCATCCTGAGTTGATAGAAGAAAGGGAGCAAGCCAAGAAAGTTGCTTTAGATGTATTCTCTTTAGATGAAGCACTAGAGGAATTTCTAGGTTCCTATTCCCCGCTGCCTCCTTATCATCACAAGAAACGAAATTCTCATATCGCTTACATAAACAAGCATACTTTAGAGAATCCATTTTGAGTATTGATGAGGAAGACTTTCTATCTAATGTTAGGGAGGAAATTCTGATATCCCATCCCAAAGACCATAGTTCTCTCCTTAAATGAGATACTATTGAGGTTCCTCAGAAGTGTCTCTCTTTCAAGGAAGAAAATGAACACTCTGATGTCTTGCTTTCTCATCCTAATATCTTTTCTTGGACATATGATGATATATCTGGTATTGATGAGTCTATAGTGGTTCACAATATTTTCTTGTGTCTCAAAACCAAGACGGTTAACAAGAAAATCTGAAAAATCAATCCCATGGTGGCATTGATGGTCAAGACTAAGATAGAGAAGTTGTTGAAAGTAGGCTTTATCTGTCCAATTGACTACTCCCCTTGGATTTCAAATATAGTCATCATTAGTAAGCTAGATGATCAATACAAGACAGTGCTAGCTACCCCTTTGGATACTTTCTACTATGTGGCCATACCATTTGGCTCAGAGAATGTGGGAGCATCTTACCAATAGGAAATGACCCTAATATTTCATGATTTTATTTATAAGATCTTAAAAGACTAGATGTTGATGACATCTTGGAGAAATCAATAACCTATTAGGATCATGTGAAGAACCTTCATCTTATCTTCAAAAGCCTTTTACTGTACAAGATGAGACTCAATCCCCATAAGTTTGTCTTCAGCATGGATGTTGGAGACATGCTTCTGGGGTTCATAGTTTCTCACCGTGGAATTGAAGTTGACATAAATAAGATTGATGCCATCATTAACATGCCTCCATCGAGGGATATCACTAACTTGAAAATTTTACAAGGGAAGATTCAACCAATTCATAGATTTATATCTCAGTTGGCTAATTTTACCCTCCCTTTCACTCGTCTAATGAAAAAGGACATTTGCTTCACATTGAATGAGGAGTGTCAGAAAGGCTTTGAGTCAATTGTTACCAATTTTTCACTACAGCTCAATTGGTGGAGCTAATTAATATTTGTTATATCTTAAAGTGAAGATTCAATTATTTTTGCATGTGCATTAAGTGTTGTTTGCACTATATTTATCAAATACCAATTGTGCAAGTGTTTTCAGAAAGCTAAGTTTCAAAAGTATTGATCAATGCTTTACAAATCAAATGGAGTACAAAACTGAGGATACAAATGATTAAGCATATCAAAGTGCTTTCATTTATTTCATGATGCTTTTTACATTACAATACTTCATTTGATTGCAAGAATACAAATATTGTACAAATTTTCATTTTAATCCATTTCTTTCATAATGGAAATGAAAGAAGAAATTAAAAGATCCAGACAAGTCATGGTTTTTAGCTGATTCCATTCATTGTAGAAAGTAAATTCTACAACTAAAGGTAGAAATAAAGAAGCTGATAACATAGAACATATCTATCATTTCCTGTATTTGACCTTCATTTGATGGTTCGAAGCTTTCTCCATTTCAGTTCCATTCCTGATTGTACCTACAAAATATTGAAAAAGGGGTCAATGAAGAGCTCGATATATGACTATACTACAAGCTCTACCAACATAAATGTAATTCACTCCTCGAAATGCATGGAATCAACTACAAGAGAAGTGTAGGAACAAGAGCTGAAAATGGAGTGTCACATCATATATTTTTTATGCTAACATTTTTTTTTCCTTGTGCAAGTATATGAGAAATCATGAATCTGATCAGCTTATGAAGAGATAAAGCATGTGGAGTAAAATAGGCTCCCACAAGGGTAGAGCTCGGCATGCTGCCCCTTGAACATTATAGATGGGGCTAAGTGAAGGAATGCAATCATCATGTTCATCTGAACTATTCATGAAGGAGTAAAACAGAATTGCAGCCATTAAAGCAATTAAGCCTTTTGTTCACTCATAACAATCAAGTAACATATTGTTTTGAAAGCTAGAACAAGTATACATGCTCATAATGGTGATAGTGAGCAGGCATACATCATGCCTTATTAATAAGACACTATTCAATAATGGAGGCACATGAAATAACTTCAAATTCTCATTTGAATGGAATATGACAAGCATTAGGTGATTTACAAGTACTCATTAATTTTTGAATGCAAGTGGGTATGTGCAGGATCATGGTGGGCCAAAAAGTGGCAATATTATGGGTGTGTGGCTGATGAATTTTTTTTGGCCCAAAATTGATGAAACGAAAAGGGTTTTTAAAGGAGATTCTCAGCTTTCCATCAATATAAATTATGTTTTACTTTGAATTTAATAAGTAATTATTATTCATTTTCTATTCAAATTATGACTAAAGTCCTGATTGATAGACTGATTGAAAAACATCTATAGCTTTCAAAGAGTATCACATTTTTTGAGTCCAAAACATGCATCATATTCTATGCTTCACATACTATAGGGTTAAAAAATAAAAAATGAATTTCATGAAGTTTTGACCAAGTTAAGGTGGTTAGACATATGAGTTTTTTATATTTTTTAAAAGTTGTAATAAAAAATTCATAATTAATTATTTACTTGGAAAAGACTTACAAAAAAATATGCATCACATTGGGACATGAGTCCTCTACTTATATGTAAAATATTATAAAAAAATATTATCATTTTATTGTGGTTAGGGTGGTCAGACAAACATCGACTTCTTTTTTTTTCCCTAAAATTTAAGTACTAGTGCATTGAAATTTCAAATTTTCACCAAATATATATTTTTTTTAAATAAACCTAGTAGTTTAAAAACTACATTCAATTTTCTAAAAATTATATTCTTACATATTTTTGATATAATATAGATAACTTATTCAAATTTTTACAACAAGTTGCCTAACTCTAATTTTTCTAATTTTTTTGCCACTTAAGGGCCTATTTTTTCCATGATGATTCTGCACATACCCAAGTATTGCCTTAAATAAAGTTGATATATCAATCTTAAATGCTTTAAAGGAGAAAAAATGCATAGAATAGCTTTTTCTTAATGGAACATAAAAATGCATGAAGATTGCCAAGATAAGGAATAGTGATATCATCTAATCAATGCATGAATAGTATGGGTGAGACACAATTCAAAATTTCTTATTTTATGTCTCGCCAAGGAAATCTTTACATAAGTTTCAAAATAGAAAAAGAGGGGAACATTTAAAGGCTCGATATTTTTTTCTCTTTTCAAATGATGCCTTTCATCATGTTTTTACTGTTTCTATGCAACCATTTTCTATTGGTTATGTGTGCACATGGGTAGTACAACCATCCTTTAGGTGGTAGAAGGAGCAACTTACTTGAGGTACAAAATACAGTGACCAATATGTTTGATAAAGAGAAGCAGATGATACAATGGAGATGACCAATTTCATTTTTGGTTGAGAGTGGAGGGAAACAATCCAAGAGTATACTATTTTTTGCAGGTTTGTTTCCTTATTTTAGCATGTATTTTGAATGGAGGTACAATAAATAAAAGTCATTTCTAGAATGAATAGTGATTAAAAAGGTATGAAGAAGCTTTAAAAGATGTAAGCTGAAGCAAAATAAGATGCCATGAAAGTCACAGTAATGCATAAGAGACTAGGGTAGGAAAACAATCTGTAGATTTAAATCAATTTATGTGTGTAGGATGGTGTTTTCTTAAGAAAGAAAAATGTGCTCCATATAATGTTTTGAGACTTTTAGTAATAACCATGAATAATACATTCATTATTTTGTAGATCTTTGAATGTTTAACCTTGTTGTTTCAAGCAAATACAATACAACATCCTATTTAGTATGCTAGTGCTAGGGTTTTAACCTTGTGAACAAATAATGATAGTCAAATACCCTCAAGCTAGGGTTTCAGTCAAAGGAAAATAAAGTAAACTAGAAATACAAGTGGATCAATCATTCTTACATAGAGATAAACTTTTCAAAGTTTTTTTGATAGAGATTAGAATGTAAATGAAATGATCATGGGTCAAACTCTAGTTTTGAATGTGTAACAAGATACTGAGATTTTCTGTTATTTCTAACATACCCATATTTTTTTTTAAAATGAAATTTGTATTTGAGTGAAAAAATACCCATCTGAGTTTTTGTCTCAGAAATGTAGATTTCTTCAAAGTAACATTTACCCATATGAGTTTTATTTTAGAAATACAAAAGAGAGAAAATTTTATCATTGGTTGAGCCCAAAAAAGTTCTAGAATGCCTCGTTTGAGAATGAGTATCCATGGCCTAGAGAGAGATTTTAGCTCTTAGAATGGTCACCATTTCACAGAAGAGGACAAGACCATTATAGTTTTCCACCAAATCTAAAATACCTGAAGCAAATAACAATCACAATGCATGGGAATCTTTACAAAATTCTAGATTCAAGTCTACATGGTGTGGCCTGTGTGATGGCCTATGAATTTACAAATAGAATCATCTTTTTATAGATGAAGCTTTCATAAGATTTCTTTTGAACATAAATAAGTGAACACAGAGCTAAATCTTACCATTCATGCCTGTAGAGGACCAAACAAGATGGCGACCCAGCTCTCACAGAGCTTCCAAATGCAAGGTCAAGGTCACTCTAATGGTGGCCAGTGAGGAAGGAGAACACAAAGATATAAGAGATTTCTTAGAAAACACATCTATGGTCATGGCCTTAAGGAAAAAACTATTCAAAATAACAAGGAAGCTCAATAGAGCTTAAGAATATGGTTACCAAAAGACGCTTGTGAAAATTTTACAGAGACAACAATAATGGAGCTTGAGATTCCTTAAAAAAAATGAAACCCTAGCTCACAGGGTGGTGGCATGTAGAGGCATTCTCTCCAAATACTTCACTCTCAAAAAGATGTGAAATGATAGGGATCCTTTTTTTTTGTTACATAGGGTTTTCCCCAACCCTAATTCGACTTAGGAGATATTTTGCCTTAGTTTATGAAATGATAATTGTCTAAATCAAAAATGCATCATGGTGGTAAACATTTATATATGCCTAAGTCCCTTAGGATGCGGTTGTAACACATTATCTTTATAAATTCCTTAGGTAAAGCTTATGACTTAGGTTTTTGTTTTCAAATTGATTTTATAGAAACCAATTACAATGTAAGGATAATATGAATTATTTTTTATAATTTTTTCGAAGAAAAATCAAATTGTATTGGAGAGATAAGTTTATAAGTTTTGCAAAAGATTCTAGATCTTTAATTGCAAAAATAGATCAAACTAAGAAGATATAAAATGTGCAAATCATGTAAAGCAAGGATAAAACAATGCTTTACAAATTATTTTATTTCTTTGCTATTTTTAGTAGATTGGTGATTAAATTTTCTCTTGGTCAGATTTGAGCTTCATGGTGAAGAGATAAGGTGTTTTTTTTTTACTTTTAAAGCAAAGAAGACCTATTTTTAGGTGCTTTTCAATATGGACATGCAAAAAGTGCTACTTTTCCACTTTTGTACCACATTTTTGGCCAGTTTTTGATGCTTTTCCTTGAGCTTTCTTCTTGAGCTCGAGTGAGGGTTTTGAGATATATCTTGAAGGAAAACTTAGTGTTTTTCTAAGTTTCGATTATTGTTTCTTGATTTGATACACACTCTGAGAGATTGTAAACTTTTTGTACTTAGTTTTAGACTTTGGTATACTCCTTCAGTTAAATAAAAGTAGCTTTCCTAGTATCTCCAATTTATGTTTCTCTTTGTAGTTTTAGTATGATGTCTAGACATTGTGATTTTGTTTATAGATCCTTTTCGTGTCCTATTATTGTAGATCATTGATATAGAAAGTTCATTTAATGCAAGTTTCATGTTGTGTTTAAGTCTAGACCTTCATGCAATTCAATAATGTACTAGGTGTTCATGGGAGATTGTGAATTCATTGTTGTTTTCTAAAGACTGTTTGTGGCTAGAATATCAAAGTCACCATTATGTTTTGGAATCATATTAGATAATTTTTACATTTCAGTCATACATTTTATCCCTTTTCCCAAAAAATCACTTAGAATAGGATTCATCATTCGGAGAACCAACTCACTCTGGAGATTCCCTTTTCACATAGATCACCCATATCTAAAAAGTTTTTCCATGTTTCAATAGATAGTTTGACTTCTATAAATATAACAAAGGGTGAATATCTAATTGAAAAAAGTTTTTGGCATGCCTAGTGGGACTCTAAAAATCAATTTTAGAGAAGTTATTAATATTCTAAAGTTACTGTTTGGTGTATGCAACAAGTTATTTAGCCTTTTGGAGGCTTGTTTCAATATACTTGGTGAATCTGTTTCTATTTTTTGCATGCAAACATAGTGCAACCTACACATGCGAAAAGTACAAACTAGATCAATTTTTGCACCTTTCGAATACCAGCAGTTATCCCCACCATGAAGGAGAGGCGGAATAGTAAAGGGAATATTTGAAACACCTGTGAGGTTGAAATCAACACCTCCTATTTTCAACTCTTTGGTTTTATCACTAGGAGTTCATGTTCCCATAACGGAAGCATTGCCAATGGTAGCACCAAGACAACACCTGTTTGTAGCTTTTAATGGAGGCAACCCATTAAGTATTAACCAACATGATGATATCCTAGTTGCAGCCTTCAAGATCCTTCCATACTTTACTAAAGAAGATCACACAATGTCGGTTGATCACATTCGAGATGTCACCACCTTATGCTCAGTTAACAACATCACTCAGGAGAACATAGCATTAAGGTTTTTGGTCACGTCACTGAAAGGAAAAGCATTGTAGTGATTTAGAGGCCTTCAACCAAACTCAATAGCAACATGGGATAAGTTGGGGGATGGATTACATTGACAGTTCAAAGATAAGTTAGATCACCTGTCCCTATTAGAACAACTAATCATAATTAAAAGAGAATCACCTAAGCATTTGGTGGATTTAAATTAATGATTCCAATGATCCTGGGATTGAATTCTTGTAACGGTAAAACCCACACCTCAACATGCTTTTTTTTTTTCCTAAAATCTTTGAATAGAAAAATTTTAGTCATGATTCAATCTATGGGTGGGCATACACTCCCAAATGCTCATGACATCACCATTAGGGTGGAGAATTATAGGCTGGAGAAATATCCCCTAGGCCTCCTATGCCCCTATTCCCTGAAATATAGCAGCCTATTCCTATTGCCTTACCCCCTTTAGCTATTGTACCACATGTACTAGCAATAGGATACCATGTTGCAGCACCTGAACCTACTCTCCCAGCCCAATCCCAAGAGCTTCAAGAGATAAAAATTATACTTAAGACCTTCGGGAATGATCTCATGAACATAAAGAAACAAGTTTTCTAGGAACATAAGCCTTATCAAGCCCCTTATTAGCAAAAATAGACAAGCTTTTCAAAATGATTATCAAGACCTAAAAAGGAATTTTAATCCTAGACCTTTCTATCCCTTTAACCCCAATGTTGCTAGTTCATTAAAGGAACTTGTACCACAAAACAACATTTCCTAGGATTGTGATTGGTGTTATCCAAGAAATCAACCCCGTAACCAATTAGCATGCATGAATGTCATGAGAAATTAGGCCTTAAAGGTCCAAAATATCTATGTTGGTTCAGAAAATGCTGCATAATAGAATCAGCAACAAGATAACCTTGAAGTTTCCTTGCCAAACTAGCAAAGTTCTAAGCTTTTTGGCATGAATGGTCAAGGCCAACAAATTCTCCTATTTTAGCCAACACTAGATCAAAAAAGAGAGCCATGGATTTGGGGTAGCAAGCTGGAAATTCAAAGCAACAACCTATGTCTTCAAATATTGATGTTGTAGCATAATCTAAAGTGCATATTTTGTAGAGAGGCCAATAAATACCTAGCCAGGAATAGTCCAAAACATAGTTGCAGCCTATGCAAAAGTCAAATGATGTTGATGATAAAAAAAGACAACAGAAGGTATCTCCTACTTCTTTCAATATAGTTGAACATCTCAGAAAGGCTACTATCAACATGTTAGAATCAGATGATTTGCACATTCTAGGTCAAAAAAGTTTTTGCAAGATGCTTTAGCTGAGCTTTCTATTTCTAATAATGCTAATCAAGGAGGTGCTAAAGTTGTGCTTGCAAATGATTTGGAGATTAAGAATGAGCAAAAAAATAAAGTGGTAAAGCCTCCCCCATTTTACTTAAGTCTGATTATTGGTGATAAGATAGTACATAATTGTATGGTAGATTCTGGTGCAAGTAGTTCAGTTATGCCTAAGACTTTAGCTGATAAGCTGGGTCTTGTTTATGAGCCTAGCCCTGAGAAGGGCGTAGTTCAGTTGGATGGATATTCTATTAAAACTACTAGTATAATAAAAAAATTATCCCTTACTTTGCATGCATCCCCAAATTTTGCAATTCATCAGGATATACATGTTATTGATTTGCTACCCCACTTTGCCATTTTCCTCTCAAGGGATTTTACAGCCAAGCTCGGTGGGTTTTTTTCCTCTGATTGGTCTTTTTTTTTTTAGAACAAGGTATGGTAAAAAAAGTGACCATAAAGTTTGAGCTAGGTATGTGCAGGATCATCATGGAAAAAACAGGCCCTTAAGTGGTAAAAAAATTAGAAAAATCAGAGTTAGGCAGCTTGACATAAAAATTTGAATAAGTTATCTATATTATTTCAAAATATGTAAGAATAGAATCTGTAGCAAATTGAATGTAGTTTCTAAACTACTAGGTTTGTTTAAATATATATATATATATATATATGGATGGTGAAAATTTGAAATTTCAATACAGTAGTACTTAAATTTTAGGAAAAAGATAAGAAGTAGGTGTCTTTTGACCACCTTAACCATAATAAAATGATAATATTTTTTTATAACATTTTAGATATAAGTAGAGGACTCATGTCTCGATATGATGCATATTTTTTGTAATTTTTTTCCAAGTAAATAATTAATTATGAATTTTTTATTACAACTTTAAAAAAATATATAAACTCTTATGTCTAACCACTTTAACTTGGTCAAAACTTCATGAAATTCATTTTTTCTTTTTCTAATCCTATAGTATGCAAAGCATAGAATGTGACACATGTTTTGGATTCAAAAAATGTGATACCATTTGAAAGCTATAGATGTTTTTCAATCAGCCTATCAATCAGGACTATAGTCATAATTCGAATAGAAAATGAATAATAATTACTTATTAAATTCAAAATAAAGCACAATTTATATTAGTGGAAAGTTGAGAATCTCTTTTAAAAAAACTTTTCATTTCATCAATTTTGGGTAAAAAAAATCATCAGCCACATACCCATCATATTGCCACTTTTTCGCCCAGCATAATCCTGCACATACCCAGCCTCTACCCAAAGACCATATCAAACCGTATTCTCTGAATCCTATAAAAGCTAACCTTTACATCACCCCTATACTGGAGGAAAAACCATGACCTCAAACTGCATCACCCCTATAGAAAATGTGAATCTAGATGAATGGGCAGCCAAATATCATGAGCTTGATCCTTTCCAACACATATATGAGATAGTATTAGGATTTTATATGATTCGTGAACCTAATTTTCATATGCCTAATTTTTTTAAAGTGGAAGGACAACCTATAGAGATAGAAAATGAGCTTTGGAAGCTTTATTTTGATGGCTCAAGAAGTAGTGTAGGATTTGGTGGTGGAGCTATACTGGTTTCACCAGATGGAAACAATCATTATTCAGCTTTCAGGTTTGCTTTCAGTTGTTCAAATAATGTCGTTGAATATGAAGCATTAGTGCATGGCCTAGAATGGGCCTGAAAGAGGTATTAAATGATTACGTATTTATGGTGATTCAAAGTTAATAGTAAATCAAGTCAAAAATTTGAATGCTTCAAAGAATGATTTACTTAAGAAATATAAGTATCATGTATGAGATTTAATGGAATATTTTAATGCTCTTAATATCATTTCAGTTCCTAGAAATGAAAATAAACACGATGATAGGCATGTTGCCATTGGAGCCCAATTTGATATTCTGAATGAGATTCATAAGGTAGAGGCACACTAATACGTAAATATTGTAGTCAAACCTTCTATACCTAACAATAATGTGGCTTGGTAGGTTTTTGACAACAATGAGCAAATTGCAATTTTTTTAATTGTTGAAGCTAAGTTCACAGATGGAAACCAACAAAAGTGGCAGTAGCAATATGATGACTAGATTGTGCAATTAAAGACAAACAAACTTCCAAAAGGGCTAGTAACCCTAGAATCCATTTTCAACTCAAATGAATAGGTACAAAAAGATAAGTGTAGCATGATTGTTAAAGAAAAACACTATGAGGCAATTGAAATTTTTAGAGGTAAACTTCTCAAATTGGGAAAGGTATGTAATAAGGAAGAGCAACAAGATTTTATTTTGTTATGCTAGAAATTTAGTGATGTTTTTGCTTTGGAGTATAGGGATTTAAAAGGTCTTGATCCAAAGCTAGCCCAGCATACTATCGAACTAGAACCTGATGCAAAATCTATGAGGAAAAAATAAAGACCTCTTAATCCCAAATTAGAACACCTTATGAAGGTTGAATTGAATAAGCTGATTGAGAGTGTTATTATTTTTCCTATCAAACATACTTCTTGGGTTTCAAACTTAGTTCCAGTTAGGAAGAAAAGTGGGGAAATAATATTGTGTGTTGATTTCTGAGATTTAAATAAAGTGTCACTGAAGGATCATTATCCACTCCCTTCCATGGAGCAAATTTTTTAGGTAGTTTCTAGTTCCAACAGATTTTCTTTGCTAGATGGGTATTCAGGTTATAACCAAATTATGGTAAAACAAGAGGATCATTTCAAAACAACATTTACAACTAAATGGGACACAATGGCCTACAAAAAGATTCCTTTTAGCTTATCTAATGTTGGAGCAAAATTTCAACAAGCGATGGACATGGCCTTTCATGGCCTCATGAAAAATTTCATTCTAGTATATTTAGATGATATTGTACTATTTTTTCAAAAAATTCCAATGAACATCTTAATCATTTAGAACATATTTTTTAGAGATGCAGAGAGCTCAGAGTATCTCTCAATCCAAAAAAGTGTATTTTTTCTTTACACAAAGGTAAACTTGTTGGACACATTGTTTTGAAGCAAGGTATTTCTATAGAGCCTAAACGAGTCTCTGCTATTCTTGAATTACCATTACCAACTCACAAGAAAGGCTTACAAAGCTTTCTTGGAAGGATTAATTTTGTGAGAAGATTCGTACCAAATATCGCAACTTTGTTGTAACCTCTCATTGCTATGTTAAAAAGGAATGTGCCTTTCAGTTGGACCAAAGAAGGTAAGAGGAGCTTTAAGAAGAGTAAAGAAGCCCTTGTAGTTGATCCTACTCTCATTAATCCAAATTATGAAAAATATTTCATTCTTTATGCCTTTAGAGGGGTAGATACTATTTCATCTATGTTGTGCTAGCAAAACGATGAAGGCTTGGAGTAGCCTGTGGCATTTTTCAGCTAGGTATTACATGATTATGAGTTGAAGTATTATTTTGTTGAGAAGAATGTTTCTGTTGTTGTGAGAAGTCTCAAAAAATTTAGGATTATGTTATCAAATAGTAAAATTCATTTATGGGTTGCTCATTCAACTGTTACAGACTTCTTACTTAACTGTGAAATTAATTATCCAAGCATGTTGGTTGGATAACCAAGGAGATGGAGTTTGATGTTGACATTAAGATAACCAAGCTTATCAAGGGCAAGGGTTTGTGTGAATAGACCACATAAAATATATTAGGAAACAACTTAAAAGAAGCTAAAAGTGTTGATATACTACTAAACAATGACAATGAAGTTATTGTCTTAGTTCTTGTTGCTAACTGGGTGCAGCAAATGACACACTATTTACAAATTGGTGAGTGCCCCAAAGGTTTGGATATAGAAAAAGGAAGGTATTATAGATTAAAAGCCATTCCTTTCACAATTATTGATGGAATTCTTTACAAGGGAGACTTTTAGGGTGTTTTATTAAGATGCATTCATCCTGATCAAATTGACAAGTTGTTTGCAAAATTTCATGATGGGCCTTCTAAAGGCCACTTTGCTACAACAAAAATAGCCCTAAAAATTATGCAGGTTGGTTATTATTGGCCAAATCTATTTAAGGACACTATTGCTTGTGTCCGAAGATGTGAAAAATGTGCTTTATTTTCTGGAAAGCAAAGGTTGGCAACCCTACCTTTGCATCCCATTTAGGTGGAGCATCCCTTTTCCAAATGGGGTTTAGACTTTATTGCGCCAATCAAGCCACCCTCAAATGTGGTTCATAAGTGGATTCTTACAGCAACAGATTACTTCACTAAGTGGACCGAAGTTGTTGCTTTTAAAGAAGCAAATGAGACATTAGTTCTTAATTTCTATCAAGACTTGGTGTCAAGATTTGGTACCCCAAATTCAATAATCTTTGACAATGGTTTGGATTTTATCGGTTTGAGAATTTTTGATTGGTTAGTTAGGAATAACATTTATTTGAACTCATCGTCTAACTATTATCTACAGGGTAATGGGCAAGTAGAATCTACAAATAATAATTTGATCAAGATAATCAAGAAAACTATAGAAGACAACCAATAGACATGGCCCATGAAAAGCTTAAGTTAGCCCTTTGGGCTGATAGGGTGACTCCTAAAAGGGCTACTGGTTATTCTCCTTATGTACTTGCTTATGGAAAAGAAGCTAAGTTACCTATTTCTATTGAATTACCTACTTTGAGCTTTGTTAAAGAGATGGAATTGTTGAATGAATAGCCTCTTGAAGTAAGATTTGCACAATTGATAGAGCTCGAAGAAACTAGAAAAGAAGCAATGAGGCAGCTTGAAATACATCAGGCTCAGATGAAGAGCACTTTTGACAAAATTTCAAGGCCATGAGATTTCATCATTGGTGGTCTAGTTTTTAAGTGGAATGAATATAAGAATAAACATGGATGGCATTCCAAATTTGATGCAATTTTGGACAAGCCTTATGTGATCACGGAGTGCAAGGAGCACAATTCTTTCCAACTTTATAAGTTGACTAGAGAGTTGTTGTCTATCCCAATTAATGGGATCCACCTCAAGAATTTCCTCTCAGATAAGTTCTATCTTGTAAATAAGTAGAGTAGTTGTTGCAAATAAGTGCTTCACACACATTTCTTTTCAGTAGTTTTCTTTTCCCTAAGCATTGTTGCATATGTTTGGTTGGCCATCAGGACCTATTTGTCTGCTTTTTTGCATTGTTTGTTTTTGTTTTGTTGTTGTTTGGAGTGTTCTCTGTTCAAATTTCTAAGTTTCATGAGGGGCCAAATTAACTTTGCACCCAATGGAGTTTTAAAGAGTGATTGATCTAATGCTTAGCTAGCAAGCTTTAAGTGAAAATCACCAAAATGTTACCAATTTTTCATCATAGCTCAATTGGTGGAATTGATTAATTTTTGTTATATCTTCAAGTGAAGATTCAATTATTTTTGCATCTGCATCAAGTGTTTTTTACACTATATTTATCAAATACCAGTTGTGCAAGTTTTTTGTGAAAGTTGAGTTTTAGAAGTATTGCTCAATGCTTTACAAATCAAATGGAGTACAAAACTGAGTATACAAATGATTAAGCATATCAAAATTCTTTCATTTATTTCATGATGCTTTTCACATTGTAATTCTTCATTTGATTGCAAGAATACAAATGATTGTACAAATTTTCATTTTGATGAATTTCTTTCAGAATGGAAATGAAAGAAGAAATTAAAAGATCCACACAAGCTATGGTTTTTAGCTGATTCCATTCATTGTAGAAAGTAAATTCTACAACTAAAGGTAGAAAGGAAGAAGCATGTAACATAGAACATATCCGTCATTTCCTATATTTGATCTTAAGTTGATGGTTTGAAGCTTTCTCCATTTCGTTTCCGTTCCTGACTGTACTTGCAAAAGATTGGAAAAGGGGTCAAATAAGAGTTTAGGATATGAACTATACTACAATATCTACCAACAGAAATATAATGAACTCCTAGAAATGCATGGAATCAACTAAAAGAGAAGTGTAGGAACAAGAGCTCAAATTGGAGTGTCACATCATATATTTTTTATGCTAACATTGTTTGTTTCCTTGTGCAGGTATAGGAGAATCATGGAGTTGATCATCTTATGAAGACATAAAGAATGTGGAGTAAAATAGGCTCCCACAAGGGTAGAGCTTGGCATGATGCCCCTTGAACATTATAGATGGGGCTAAGTGAAGGAATGCAATCATCATGTTCATTTGAACTATTCATGAAGGAGTAAAACAAAATTACAGCCATTAAAGCAATTAAGCCTTTTGTTCATTCATAACAATCAAGTAACATACCATTTTGAAAGCTACAACAACTATACATGCTCATAATGGTGATAGTGAATAGGCATACATAATGCCTTATTAGTAAGAAACTATTCAATAATGGAAGCATGTGAAAGAACTTCATATTCTCATTTGAACAGAAGATGACAAGCATCGGGTGACTTACAAGTACTCGCTAATGTCTGAATGCAAGTATTGCATTAAATCAAGTTGATATATCAATCTTAAATGCTTTAAAGGAGAAAAAATGCATAGAACAACCTTTTCTTAATGGAACATAAAAATGCATGAAGAGTGCCAAGATAAGGAAAAATGATATCATTTAATCAATGCATGAATAGTACAGGTGAGAAACAATTATGAATTTCTTATTTTATGTCTTGCCAAGGAAATATTTACATAATGTTCAAAACATACAAACAGGAAAACATTTAAATGCTTGATATTGTTTTCTCTTTTAAAATGATGCCTTTCATCATGTTTTTATTGCTGCTATGCAACCATTTTCTGTTGGTTGTGTGTGCACATGGGTAGTACAACCATCCTTCAGGTGGTAGAAGGAGCAACTTACTTGAGGTACAAAAATACAATGACTAGTATGTTTAATAAATAGAATTGGATGATATAATGGAGATGACCAATTTCATTTTTTGCTGAGAGTGGAGGGAAATAGTCCAAGAGTACACTATTTTTTGAAGGTTTATTTCCTCATTTAACATGTATTTTGAATGGAGGTACAACAAATAAAAGTCATTTCTAGAATGAAACAAAGTATGAAGAAGCTTTAAAAGATGTAAGTTGAAGCAACATAAGGTGCCATGAATGTCACAGTAATGCAAAAGAGACTAGAGCAGGAAAATAATCTACATATTTAAATCATTTTTTGTGTCCAGGATGTTTTTTTTTAAAAGGAAAATGTGCTCCATATAATGTTTTGAGACTTTCAGTAATACCCATGAAGAATACATTCATATTTTTGCATATCTTTGAATGTTTAACCTTGTTGTTTCAAGAAGATACAATACAACATCTTATTCAATATGCCAGTGCTAGGGTTTTAACCCTGTGAACAAATAATGATAGTCAAATACCCTCGAGCTAGGGTTTTAATCAAAGGAAAATACAGTAAATTGGAAATACAACTGGAGTAGTCATGCTTACATAGAGACAAGCTTTTTGAAGTATTTTCAACAAAGATCAGAATGCAAATGAAATGCTCATGGATCAAACTCTAGTCTTGAATGTGTAACAAGATACCCAGATTCTTCACTATTTTCAGCATACCCACATTGGGTTTTTGAAAAAAATGCAGTTTGTATTTGAATGAAAAAATACCCATGAGTTTTTGTCTCAGAAATGCACATTTCTTCAAAGTAACATTTACCCATATCAGTTTTGTTTCAAAAATACAAAAGAGGTAAAATGTGATCATGGGTCGAGCCCATAAAAGTTCCAGAATGCTTAGTTTGAGCATGAGTGGTTGCGGCCTAGAGAGAGCTTAACAATATGCTTACCATTAGAGGCTTGTACAAATTTGACATAGATAGCAACAATGTAGCTTGATATTCCTTCAAAAAAACCAAAACCCTAGCTCACATTGCAGCGGCATGCAGATGCATTCTCTCCAACGACTTCACTCTCAAAAAGATGTGAAATGATAGGGATCCTTTGTTTTTGTTACTTAGGGTTTTCCCCAACTCTAATTGGACTTAGGAGATATTTTGCCTTAGTTCTATGAAATGATAATTGTCTAAGTCAAAAATGTGTCATGGTGGTCAACATTTATATATGCCTAAGTTCCTTAGGATGTGGTTGTAATGCATTATCTTTATAAATGCCTTTGGTAAAACTTATCACTTAGGTTTTTGTTTTCAAATTGATTTTATAGAAATCAATTACAATGTAAGGATAATATGCATTATTTTTTCTAATTTTTTTTTAGAAAAATCAAATTGTATTAGAGAGATAAGTTTATAATTTTTGCAAAAGATTCTATATCTTTAATTTCAAAAATAGATCAAATTGAGAAGATACAATATCTGCAAATCATGTAAAGCAAGGATAAAGCAATGCTTTATAAATTATTTTATTTCTTTGCTATTTTTAGCAGATTGGTGATTGAATTTTCTCTTGGTTGGATTTGAGCTTCATGGTAAAGAGAGAAGGTGTTTTTTTTGCTTAATAGCAAAGTAGACCTATTTTTAGGTGCTTTTCAAGATGCACATGCAAAATGTGTGACTTTTCCACTTTTGTGCCACATTTTTGGGCAGTTTTTGATTCTTTTCCTTGAGCTTTCTTCTTGAGCTCAGATTAGGGTTTTCAGATATATCTTGAAGGAAAACTTAATGTTTTTCTAAGTTTAGATTATTGTTTCTTGATTTAATACACACTCTAAGAGCTTATAAAATTTTTGTAATCAGTTTCAAACTTTGGCATACTCCTTCAATTCAATAAAAGCAACATTCCTATCTCCAATTTATGTTTCTATTTTTAGTTTTAGTATGATGTCTACATTATGATTTTGTTTACAGATCCTTTTCATATCCTATTATTGCAAATCATTGATAAATAAATTTCATTTAATGTACGTTGCATGTTGTGTTTAAGTCTAGACCTTCATGCAAATCAATTATGTACCTGGTGTTCAATGGAGATTGTAAAATCATTGTTATTTTCTAAAGACTCTTTGTGGGTAGAATATAAAAGTCACCATTAGTTTTTGGAATCATATTAGATAAGTTTTACATTTCAGTCATACCTTCTATCTCTTTTCACATAGATCACCCACATCTGAAAAGGGTTTCCATGTTTCAACAGATAGTTTGATTTTTGCAAATCTAACAAAGGGTGTATATCTGATTGACAACATCAATCAAATCATATTTGGCCAATCCTTTTGTATTGATGTTGGCTATGCAAGATAGGCCCTTTTTTCTTTACCTTTCTACGTCACCATATGCTTTGGCAGCTTTGCTGGCTCAATATGATGGCACAGGGAAAGAGAGTGTGGTCTACTACAACAACTATGTCCTAGTTGATTACAAAACTTGTTATTCCTCAATGGAGAAGAAATGCCTTACTCTTGTATTTCTTTTGCAGAATTTGAGACACTACCTTCTTCATGCTGAAATGCATGCCATAGTAAAAATAGATATCTTGAAGCATTTTTTCTATAGTGTTTTCTATAGTGTTGAACTTGCTGGGAGATTAGCAAAGTGGGCTATGTTGCTTTCTGAGTTCAATATAAAGTTCATTACTTATAAATCAATAAAGGGTCAAGTGGTTGCTGATCAATTGGAATACACTCCCTCATCTAACTCCTTCCCTTGGTTCGACATGTTTCTTGACAAAAATATTTTGACAATTAATTATGACCTTGAATGGAAGATTTATTTCGATGGATCAAGGTGTCAGACTAGTTCTACAGTGGGTGTGGTCTTGATATCCCTTGAAGGTAAACTAGTCCCTCTAATCCTTTTGATTATATTTTCCTTACACCAATAATACTGTAGAGTACAAAGCCCTCATTGCTAGCCTACATGTTGTGATTACACTAAGAATTAAACATCTTTGTATATTAGGTGATTTTGAGCTTATTGTGAATCCGATTATAGGAACCTATCAAGCTAAACAAAGTAAGTTTTACTAGTACTGAGACCTATCTATTTCCTTGCTCGATCATTTTTCCTCTTTCACAATAGACAGTGTCCTTAGGAGAGAAAATAGACATGTCGATGCCATGGAAAGTGTTGCTTCCTTGGTACCTTCAAAAGATGATACAAAAGAATACCACTTCATATTTTAGGTCCTATGGACCCCTATAGCTTCCGATCAACCTAAATATGAATCTCTTATGTGTACTCATGTAGACTCAAGAGAATGGTTCTCTAGTACCTACAATTACTTGAAGATAGGAAACTTTCCCGATGATGCAACAAAAAATGATCACACTCATATATGAAAGCTTTCACCCTATTAAATTGCATTTTATATGATGTTCTTTATCAAAAATCCTATATTGGCTTGCTTCTTAGGTGTCCCACTAAAGTGAAAATACCCCTTTCCCTTGAGGAAGCCCATTTAGGCTCCAGGGGTGGAAATTTCGGTGGTAGATCCTTGGCAAGAAGATTGATACACAAGGGGTACTATTAGAAAAAAAGGGAACAAGATTCCTTTGATTTTGTCAAAAAGTGCCTTCAATGTCAACATAGTCATCATATTCATGCACCTAATCAAGAGTTACAAAATCAAACCTCTCCTTGGATGTTCACAAAATGGGGGTTGGACATCATTGGAAACATATCATGTCCTTATTCCAAGGGACATACCTTTATTATTACCATTGTGAATTACTTCACAAAATGGGTCAAAGCTATCCCACTTCGATCCACAAAAACTAAAGCTATCTATAGTTTTCTCATGAACAACATTATTTCTCATTTTAGATTTCTTGCTACACTTTTTTTTTATAATGGTACACCACTCAAGAATAAGGAAGTAAAACAATTCTTGGAGAAATTTCATATCAAACATAAGTTTTCTACACTATATTATCCACACTCCAATAGTCAAGCAGAAGTGTCTAACAAAACTCTTGAACTCATTCTTCACAAAATAGTCAATAAGCATGGTAAGGATTGGAATATTCAATTAGTGTACACTTTGTGGGCATATCGTATGAGTGTCTATACGGTAATGAGAACAACACCCTACAACCTTGTGTATGGTGGTGAAGCTATCATGCCTTTGGAGTTGCAAATTTCATCCTTATGGGTTTCCCTTAAAGGGTTAATGATGATGAAACCTACTAAGTTAACTACTTGCATAAACTGGAGATGCTTGACAAGTGTCATCTATAGGCCCTCAAACATCTTAAAACTTATCAACAATTGTTAACAAGAAAATATAATCAGAGTGTACTTCCTAGGACCTTTAAGCTAGGAGACTTGGTTCTCTGTGAAAACTAGCAAAATGTAAATGCACCGCCTGATCAAAGAAGGAAATTTAGTCCAAACTAGTTAGGCCCTTACATTGTGATCTTTGTGTATCATTTAGGTGCTTATGGATTATCGTCTAAAAATGGAATGCCTCTAAAAGAGCCCATTTATGTGATGCATCTTTGTTGATACAATGCATAGTGTCCTATGTGTAATCTGTGTGGTGTTCTCTCTATGAATGGGTATTAGCACTACATATATTGACATTATTCATTAACACATTTTGAAAAAAAAAATTATGTTATGATGTTATGATGTGTGTGTGTGCATTTCATACATACATGTATCCTACTATGTTGTCTATATATGCATTACATTGTATCTTTTAAGGCAAATAGATAGCCATTTTATTTAATTAACATACAACCATGTTTGTTTATTGAATCATGTTAGCATCTAATGTAAACATACATCCATAGAAGTGTATAACATCCATAGCATAAACATACATGAAAATAAAAAGCACACACATCCAAATAAACAATGCCATGATACCAGAATCGATATGTAAATATATATGCATGTATGTATCAAATGTCATGTACATGTATCCGGCCACTAGTATAGAAAAATGAGTAGCTGCTAAATATATGTCTATACAAAAGATCTACAAGTATGTATGCATGTGTATGTATCTCACTAGAAAAATGATGTACAAAATGATGAGCCCCTATCACTGTGGCTCATGGCTCCTAGAGCCCTCTAGCTCTGGAAACTAATCTAGTACACTTGGGAGAGGCTATACAGTAGTCATGGAGTAGGATCGATGCGAGCGTGATACAGACAAAGTTGCTTGCATCCCCTAGATCTCTCCCTGTAAGGAGACTATAGTAATCTCCACCTTCCTCATCTCATTGCATAGACCCTAAAACTCTATCGAGGTCATAGATATCAACTACCCACCAAGGTCATTGAGATGGATATGGAGGGCATCACATGCCTGCTGAAAAATGTCATCACTCTTGACTACCAGGTCTCTCTCATCAAGTGCCATCTACAACTCACCAACATCTAGTCATGTTGTCCCTGAATACTCATCAGCTCCATAGCCAGTTGCATGATCTCCATGCCTTGCTCCTCATAGGGAGTCCTCAGGCATGCTAGAAGCATAAAAGTGGGGGCATGTCATCCCATAGATACCAGTTGGAAATCCTCAAGAACTGTCCCCTGGATCAGCATGTCAGGGACTACCTCCGAAATACATTGAACCATTAGCACAATCCATCCCTGTGCATCCATTGCAACCACAAAGAAAGAAACAGAAATTACTATCACATGGCATGTATGTATATTGTAAATAGAAAAATAAAAATCATGACAAATATAAACAATGTAGTATGTATATCTAGATCCCTTGGCTGCCATGTAGGATTAGGGTGAGGGTCAGTGCTGGGGCCTATACTGCCAATATCGGTGGTTACTCTTGGTGATGCTAAGATCATTGATACTAGAATAATAGGAGTTGGTGGTGCCGAAGAGACAAGGACAGCTATAGGTGGGTCTAATATCCTCTGCTACTTTGGTCTCTAAGGTGCTACCTCCTCCTCTTGTGCCCTATCCTCCTCCCTACCATCTTGTCGGTTCCCTCTCCATTTGTCCTACAAGAGCTAGGGAGGAAAATCCTCATATGGACTAGGGTACCCTTGTCGAACATAGGAGCAAGATGGTGTCTCTCCCACCACTACACAAAATCAACAACTACAATGACATTATCTACTGCCACTATGGGAAGAAAATCCTATTTGGGCTCATCATCATCAGAGCAGACAACATTAGTGATGGTAGGGAAACTATGATCCCTAACCCTTGCTACAATCCTATATTCCCTAGCATAAGTGAACAAATCTAGTAGAATTGTTTGAGGATGGAAATGTTGTTGCATGACCCTACTTTAGTAGTAAATTACTATGATGTAAACGCAGTGACCTACCAAAAATGGTTGTGCTACAAGTTCCTTAGATACCTGCCATCATCCACCCATCAGAGAAATTGGTAGGTCTCCATTGAACCTCATTTGTAGCAATAGTGTCGAACTATAGCCACCAAAACTATAGATCACCAAATTTCCACTGGCATGTCATATCATACCAGTAGGCCATGGGAATGTGATATGATTGTTCCTAGGGAAAACTTATTGTCCAGGTGCACATGATGTGGGAAAAGTCCCACACCTGCAAAAGTGTGCACACAATGAGGCTACAATACTCATAGTGAACATATCAGCCCAACTCCTAGTAAAGGTGCACCAACATGCTACACCCCCAGTAAAAAATTGTCTAATGCTCAACCATCTCTCTGATAGTATGGACAAGGCCCCCATTCAAGTGTGAGCCTCACCCATCCATCATGATCTGGAATACCAAGGTTACAACCATAACTCAACACAAAAATGGTGTAGTGCTCCTTGCCTTGTCATAATAGTGTGTATATGTGTGGCTCGAGTCATTCCACTATCTATCCTCATTAAGTATTAGAGGATACCCTCCCTCTTCTCCTATGCCAATTTGGTATTGTCTAGGGCCACCTACCACCCAGGGATGGGTAGTTTGAGGATCTGCTAGATATCCTTGAGTGTGATGGTAACCTCCCCACAAGGCAACTAGAAAGATGATGTGGTGGCATCCCACTACTCCATTAGGGCTGTAAGCATCCTCTTGTGGTATCACATCTCTGGCATGGTGAATTTATTTCAGAGACCGACTTTCTCAAGGTGTGTGACCTCGCCATCTATTAGATGGTCCCTCTACTCATGAATGAGTTGGTATGCTCACCCACCGAGGTGCTCCTCAATCTCCAAGTACTCTTACAAAAATTGAAAATTTTAAGTCAGAACATCGAATTCCATTATGAAAACAAAAAGTTACTTAAGATCTATGTGCATTGTGCTAACCTCTATGTCGTGTATGTGTCCTTAACTACCTTGACCACCTCGAGGATGCCAACATGTCCCTAAGATGACAACATGGAGTCAGGACCCAGGTGTAGACTATGGACGACAATGTGTTTTTATGACGTGGGCACAGAAAAAAGATGCCTGCACACCTCGCCGACTAGAAAAGTACAAAAAAAAAGCTAAATTTCACAAAAAAAGGCTCAAAGGCCTACCTAGTCCATCTTGTGACCCTCGGCAATGTCCTCGCATAGCTACTCCAACCTCGACACCTCATACTCCATCCTGCTAGGAATTTTTCTAGCTTTTCTCTCAAAAAAGTCAACAATTTTCTTGTAGTGAATAGTGAAAATTACACTTCTAGGGTCCCACCTAGGTATACATAGGCCCCTCGGGGCCCCTTTTTCCTAGAATTTGTGGTTCCTTGATTTCTCTATAATTTACCCCACCAAGTTGGGGGAAAACTTAGGAGGGGGCATGTAATCACCTCGTGATCATATTTTTCTTCCAAATTGATGAATTTTTTGTTGATCATTCTTCTATCCATTGTAGCTTCTTACAATTTTTTGAGGTTGACATATAATTTGATTTTCTAGGTTGAAGTATTCAACAAAATTTCATGAGTGTTTTGTCACTGTTTGTTGAGCTTGTCTATTGAGGCCACCTTTGGTACTAGTTAGATTAACTTTGGTGGACTCTATGGTCCCATTTTTTCTAGGCATGTAAATCCATAAAATTCAAATTTTGGGTGAAATTTTTCTTCTCTACTTTAGTGAGGTTGATTTTTTATAAAATTGAGCCCACTAAAGCTGGAGAAAAATGTCATTTCATAGAATTGTACCTAGGGGAAATTCCACAATTTTTCATGTTTACTAGCATTTATGACACCTTAGAGCATTAATGACAAAAATACCATTAGTCAAAATTTTGCTGACCCCATGCGAATTTGTGGTTGAGAAATAGAAGTGTGATGACACGTTTCAAAAAAATCTAGGCTTTGGATGCCTCTGTAGCATGCTGACATCTACGTAACATGCTAGCATCCTAGCATTTTTTTGAGTTTGAATCTAGGAATTTGAAATCTTGACTCTTTTGACACATTTCCTGGTGGTTGTATTTCAAATGTAACAACTCTTTGTCACCCTTGCATGCATTAAAAACCCTTTTCTTGCTCTCATTTATGGTTGGAAGTAATTCATTCAAGCTCTCTCATTACTTGCTCTAGTCTTGAGTTCTCTTTATCCTTGATAGTAGCATTCTCACAACTGAAGCCATGCTAGACTTGTTAATTTCTTGCATAACCACCCCCTTTTTTTTTGTCAAAATGGGTCCCCCTTTGTGTTTTTTTGTCCTTTCCATTTTTGTTCTAGTCTTAGGAGTTGTTCTTTTTCCTCCTAAAACCTTGTTCCTTTTGTCTAGTGGATGCAAAACCAGAATGGAAACTGGACTTAGAACTTTGTGACGGTTCCATGTCTGGATTCGGTTCCAGCCCTGGCCCCATTCTTGCCTTGTTCGTTTTCTTTATCTATTTTGTTCTCCTTGAACTCTTAGGTTCATTTCTCCCTTTATTTTTCTTTATTTTTCTTGTGGTTTCTTTTCCTCCTTGCAGAAGTAGAACCAAAAATAGAACCAAACTTGGAACTTTGAAAAAAGTTTCAAATCCAACTTTGGTTTCAATCCTACTATTGCTGATTTTCTTTTGTTTTTTCCCCATTTTTGTCTTGTTTGGGATAGGGTTTCATTTTGATCCCATTTCCTTTTTTTTTCTTTTCTCTTTTTTCTGGCATCAGTGTTCTTTCCTTTGGTGGGAGCAGAATCAAAATAAGAACTAAATCTGAAACTATTGAAAATTTCTAGATCTAGTTTTGGTTTTATTTCTACCCCCATTCCTTTGTTGTTGTTTTCTTTGTTGCAAAGCCAAAATTAAAACTATATTGGAATGTTGAGCTTACTTTAAGTTCCTAATTCTATTTCAAGTATGCTTTTTCTTTCACTTTACCTTTGATGTATGTAGATGTTGTGTACTCACCCCCATCTTGATTCTACGCCTGACCAAGTGCATTAATTACATTAATTATAGCCTCCTAACACATGTGAAAAGAATTTTAAACTTTAATCAAGGTTAATTGGCTCATTATCATTAAAGCCTAAGTTTTATATGGAACTAGAGCCAAGAAAGTATGAATGAGGAGCATGATTTGGTCGAGGGCAAGTGTCTACACATGGAATTGGATCAAGTTTCATTCTATTTGGTAGCGTTATGAGGTAGGTGGGTTTTTTCCTGCATTCTATTTTTTTGTTTTCCCATATCCTATTTGTGGTGTTTGTATCGCGTTCATGAGACCTTTCTCATGAATCTTCACCTATTTATGTTTGTGTTTCGCTTTCTTTTTTGGTTTTTGTTTTGTTTTTCCTTTCATTTCCTATTTTCTTTTTTTCTTTTCTCATTTGTTTTTGTTGTTCTACTATCGTTTCCCCCTTTTGGTGGTATCTGTACTATCGTTCCCTAGTTTCTCTTAAGGTTTCATATTTGAAAGATCTCATGTGCATTAAAAGGTTGGAAATCTTTTTCATGACCCTTATGATCTTATTTATGTGTCGTTTCAATGGCTTTCATGTTGTGTTTTTGATGCCCTAATTTCTTGAGTAGATGGGTTGTTAAAACTAGGGTTTGCATGCCATCTCTTTGCATATCGTGCCCTAGGTAGCTTGATCCCACCCCTATTTTGTCAATGATGAAGTTGTACCATTATTCTAAGTCTCACTATGCCTTCTTGTGACCTTGACCCAATTCATTACAAGCATTTGGATATATTTGCTTCATGCTTAATGATAAGGTGGTAGAAGTGGAGAAAATAACAAACTTAATTCATGAGTATGTTCATAAGAGTTTAGGTCTTATTTTGATCCTACTATTGATGAGGTTTTGTCTCCATTCCACATCCTTTTCTTTTGGTAGAAGTGAAACTGGAATGGGAAATGTACTTGGAACTATTGAATGATTCTAGGTCTGGTTTTTGTTCTAATCCCAAGATTGATTCTAATAATGACCCCAACCCTAGTCCTTCCTTTGTTAGAAGCCACCATTCATAATCTCTTCTTGGTTCTGCCTCCAATAAGTTTCAAGTTTCACTAAGTATGAGAGGCTCCCTAGGGAAGGACAAGGCAACATCAAGGCGTAATCTTCTGATGTTGATTTTCATGCTTTCTATTTGTCTAATCCAGGGTTGTTTTGCAAGAGTAAGAAATTTCAAGAGCATTTGGAGAATTTTCATAGATGGAGGGCTAGGTTGTTGAGGGTTCAAGGAAAGTGAAGACTAAGAAGATAAAGGTGGAGAAGTTTCCCTATACCTTGAGATACAAGTACAAGAATCCTACTCTCACTGCAAGCAAGTTATACTCTGATTGGGCTGATATTACCTATACTAATCTAGGTTCATTCAACTATGAGGAGTTGTTGATAGACACTTTCTCTAAAAATGAAATTGGGAGAACTTTGAAGATAGCCCAATCCAAGCTGGCACATGTCACTATTTTCCCACTATCAATCCAGTGTTTGGAGCTTATAATCACAACTATAGGGGCTTACAACCCTACAACAAGGAAATGCATGGAAATTCAAGGCAATGTAATCATTGATCTCTACCCAAAAATGATGAAATTTATGTTTAATGCACCTACTGCTCAGGGCCCTAATCAATCGAATGAGGCAGAGGCATTGCAATTGTTCAACAACCATAGAAGAACTGATAGGGTTCACATGAACATGAAATGGTTAAAGGTTGAAAGGAAGTCTCTAACTAAAGTGCTAGATCAACCCAAGAGGTGAGACTTCTATAAGGACATTGATGAATTCATCATGATTTTGTCTAGGGTATTTGGAGAAAGAGATTTTGCATGCTTAAAGCAGTGTATGTTTCCTTTTATTGAGGAAATTTTGAGTGGAAAGCAACAATATTTTTGGGCAATGATCTTTTCAGACAACCTACACAATCAAATTATCAAGGTGAATCAAACAAAGACCTTCTTCATGACTTCATATGTTGTATATACTACTACAAGAATCGGTATATTTCTTGGATTGAATGTAGTAGGAACATTAGGGGAACCTATTGTAAAGAAGAAGGCATGGGATCATTATGATCAATTAACCTTGCAAACATTAGAGCTGCATTATAGAAGGGTTAATGATGCATTCCTTTATGTCATCATTAACCAGTTGACTGGAGATGCTAGATACTAGTTGGGTAGAGATACCATGGCTTTCATTGTTGAATGGGGACATTGGTATATCCAATACACCAAGTTCTCTTAATTTCAGTTGACAGGATTGGATGCACATCCTCACCTACTCCCAAGATGTTGCAATGATAGGATTGTCCTCATGGAATTCATATATCAAGCCTTGGCAGTCAATGGTAAGTTGCAGTAAAACACAAAATAGGATGCCGCAAGTTTCCCATGAATTTTGGAGAGTATAGTTGTTCCCATATTGTGGCTACAAAAGTAGGATGTGATGAGTTGAGTCACTTATGGTTGGGATTGTATACATCCCGAAAGAATTTTGATCAAAAACATAGGATGAATGGTTTGCTTCCTACTATTTTTGAGAAGCATTTTAATATATTGGAAGATTTTTGGATGGATTTGCAAGATGATTATGATGTCAGAAAGAGAAGCTATGAAAGGCTTCCTATTCCATTGATGATTGAGTTTGGAGTAAAAGAGGACATTCCTCATACATTATCTAATGATGGTGCGGTTTTGGATCTTGGCTATGAGGTAGAAAAAATTGGTACCAACAACTTGGAGCCCATCAATTGGGATGAAGAAGAATTTATTGACATTAGATATATTTCTAGGATAGCAATGGATAGAAGTATCTAATGGGTAGTGATAAGGATAAAGGAGCTAGAGACTTAAACTTCAATATTGGAGGTGTTGAGGAAGAGAATGTTTTGATTGAGGAGGATCAATGGAAATTGTTTGGGGATGCTAAGAGAGAAGAAGATGCCAAAGCACAAGCTAAGGAACTTGCAAAGTAGCAAGAATTTTATACTAAAGCACAAGCTGATGCACTAGAAAAATAACAAAAATTAGAAGCTAAGGCCAAATTTGAAGGGCCTGCAAGGCAGCAACAACAAAAAGAAGTTTTGGGATATGGAGCCTAATCAGACTCTAAGGTTAAATTTTCCCCACTTTTATTGGTGTGGTTTCCCCCCAATTATTTAACAAGGTCAACGGGTAGTGCCCCTTGTAGGGTCCAGGGCAACTATAAAGGCATCAGGTGTTATTTTTTCTATTGGCCGACATTAAAAACCTTATTTTTATAATTGACATAAGTCTTGATAAAAATTTAAGGGTTTGGGTTCTCTTGAAATTGTATTGTAGCATTTGTAGCGGTATTGAGTTGCAAGTATTATTGGTTGTAATTGGTTTGATTTACTGGATAATGATATTGGACTCTCTATTGGTGGACATAGCCCAAGTTTGGGTGAACCACATTAAATATTTTCTCTTGTTATTATTTCTATGATTTTGATTCCTCTATTTAATATTTATTTGCATGCAATTGATATTTTCTACATACAATTCCTTACAAGTTGTATCAGAGCATGTTGTGTTTGATTATCATCTGCAGGAAGGTCTCACGGTTAAGTGGGAGCAATGGTGGACAAGGGTAAATTGAAGGTAGATAAATTCAAATGGAAGAACTATTAGTTATGAAATATGCAGATGGAGAATTATCTCTATCAGAAGGATTTGTGGAGGCCATTAGGAACAACCAAGAACTGGTAGGAATGAGTGATGAGGAATGGAATCTTCTAGACAAAAAGACACTGGGAGCCATTCATTTATGGCTAGCACAATCAGTGGAATTCAATATTAAAACAACAAATAAAACTCAAGAGTTGATGGAAACCCTAGCGAAGTTATATGAAAATTCTTCCACTTCAAATAAGGTATTTCTCATGAAGCATTTATTTAATATGAAAATGGGAGAAGTTGGGTTAGTTGTTGATCATTTAAATGGGTTTAATATAGTGACTAGTCAATTAACTTGTGTAAATGTAAACTTTAATAAAGAATTTAGGGCTCTTTTGATTCTCTGTTCTTTGCCTAAAAGTTGGAATAGCTTGGTCATGTTTGTTAGTAATTTTTTTTTTGGTTCGAATACATTGAAATTTGATGATGTTCTTCATATTATTTTGAGCGATGAAATTCGTAGGAAAAGCTCAGGTGGAACATCCACATCAACTAGTGTTTTGAATGCATAAAGCAAGGGAAAAACAAAGGAGAGAGGAAACAATTTTGGAAGTCATGGGAAGTCACAAGGAAAATCAAAAGACTAAAGGTCCTGATCTAGAGACAAGAGGGATTGTTGGTACTGTGGTAAGCTGAGTCATTTAAAGAAAGATTGTTGGTCTTGGAAAAATAAAGGAGACAAAAAGGAAGGAAATAAAGAGGAAAATGTGGTAAGTAATAAATCTAATGAGGATGCTTTGATTCTTTTCCTTGATAATGCTAAGATTCTTGGGTGTTGGATATAGGGGTTTCATTTCATGCTACGCTCCATAAAAGCTATTTTATTGATTATGTCCAAGGGGATTTTGGGCTAGTTTATTTGGGGGATAATGAACCCTGTCAGATTTTTGGAAAGGGAAGAATCAAGATTAAGTTATAGAATGGGAATCATTGGCTACTACATGAGGTAAGGCACGTTCCAAAGTTAAAAATAAATTTAATTTTAGTAGGGAAACTAGATGATGAAGGTTGTGTTGTTACATTTAGTGATAAAAAATGGAAGGTTACAAAAGGTTCCTTAGTGGTAGCAAAAGGTGTAAAAGTAGGCACCTTATATCTTTGTAAAGGTCATACTGTTCCTTCTACTTTAGCTATTGCAGATAAAAATCAATGTTCAAGAATAGTTGTTGTAGTTCAACAAGCATAAAAATAGACAATTGCTATGGATTCTGAATGAACACTATGGCATAATAGACTTGGGAATGTGAGTGCAAAAGGTATGAAATTACTTCATTCAAAGAATGTTTTACCAAGTCTGAAATGTGTTAATATGGATTTCTATGAAATTTGTGTGTATGGAAAACAAAAGAGAGTTAGTTTTCTCAAGGATGGGAAGCAAAAGAAAGATGTGAAATTGGAGCTTGTGCATACAGATGTATGGGAACCAGCACAAGTATCTTCTTTCAGTGTCTCTCTATATTATGTTAGTTTTATTTGATGATGCAACAAGGGAGGTATGGATTTATTTCCTTAGGCAGAAATCTGATGTATTTGAAACTTTTAAGAAGAAATGGAAAAGCTTGGTTGAGAATGAGACGGGTAAAAATTTAAAATGTCTCAGATCTAATAATGGTGGTGAGTATTGCAGAAAATATTTTGAAGATTATTGTTCCTCAAATGGTATTCATAGGATGAAAATGATTCCAAGGACTCCATAGGAAAATGGAGTAGCTAAGTGCATGAACAGAACAATAATGAAGCATGCACAGACTAATAGAGGTCCTTCAATTCCCTCCGTTGTGGTATTCTAGAGGAATCATGGATAGGTAAGAAGGTGAGTTATTATTTTCTCAATACCTTCAGTTGTGAAGCATTTTCACATGTAGATTCTAAAAATACAACCAAGCTGGATGCAAAATCAAAGATATGTATATTTGTTGGATATGGCATTGATAAATTTGGTTATAGGATTTGGGATTTTGAAAATCAAAAAATTGTTAGAAGAAGGGATATCAAATTCAATAAGAAAGTGTTGTACAAAGATTAGTTGCAGTAGCATGAGAAGAAAGAAAATGATTATGTAGTGTTTGATGATACACCAAATAGCAATGTTCCAATGGTTCCTCATTCTCCGCAACAACAACAACAACAAATACCACAAACTCTAGTGAATGTTAGATGATCTTCAAGGATAATTAGACCTCTAGAAATATTTTCTCCCTCTTTGTATTCTATTTTGTTAACAGATGCTAGTGAACCTAAAGGGTATAATGAAGCTATGTAGGTAGATACAAAGGTTCAATGGAAGCATGCAATGGAAGAAGAAATGGGCTCCTTGCTAAAAAATGAGACTTGGGAATTATGGAAGTTACCTGTAGGTAAAAAGGATTTACCAAACAAATGGGTTTACAGGTTGAAAGAGGAAGATGGAGGTAAGAACATATTTAAAGCAAGGTTAGCTATAAAAGGATTTGCATAGAAAAAGGGCATTGATTTTGTTGAGATTTTTTCTCCAGTTGTTAATATGACTTCTATTCGTACTGTATTAAGTATTGTGGCTATTGAATATTTTCATTTGGAACAATTAGGTGTGAAAATTTCCTTTCTTCATGATGATTTGGAGGAGGAGATATCTATGGAACAACCCCAAATATTTGAGGTCAAAGAAAAGGATAAATTGGTATGCAAATTGAAGAAGAGTTTTTATGGCTTGAAACAAGCACCTCAGCAATGGTACTTGAAATTTGATAGTTTTATGGCTAATCAAGGCTACAACAGGTGTAATTATAACCATTGTGTTTATTTTAAGAGGTTGGAAAAAGATAGCTACATTATTTTATGTTTATATGTTGATGACATGCTTGTAGTGGGGTCTAACATGGATCACATAAGTGAGTTAAAACAACAGTTAGCAAAATCATTTGCTATGAAGGATTTGGGGGCAACAAAAAAAATCCTTGGTATGAGAATTTGTAGAGATAGGAATAACAGAAAATTGACTCTATCTTAGGCTGGTTATGTTGAAAAGGTGTTGCAGAGATTCCACATGGAGAATGCAAAAGCTATTAGCACACCTTTGCCTCGTCATTTGAAATTGACTAAGGAGATGTGTCCAAAGACACAAGAGGAGGAATATAAAATGTCCAAGGTACCATATGCTTCAGTTGTAGGAAGTTTAATGTATGCCATGGTATGTACGAGACCAAATATTGCACATGTTGTTTGATTTGTAACTAGGTATATGAGTAATCACAGATTGGAGCATTGGAATGCAGTAAAATGGGTTCTTAGGTATTTTAGAGGTAAATCCAATAATCTTTTGTGTTTTGGGGGCAATAATACTTATTTAGAAGGTTACGTAGACTCAAATTTGGTAGGGGATACTAATACCAGGAAGAGTAAGTGGGGCAGTAGTAATCTCATAGTTGCAAAAAGTGGTTTCTGTATCTACCACAAAGGCAGATTATGTAGCTGCAACAGAGGCAAGTAAGGAGATGATATGGCTATAATCTTTCATGGAAGAATTGGGAGAACAACAGGCCAACAATTATTTGTTTATGGATAGCCAAAGTGCCATACATATTGCAAAGAATTATGCCTTGCATTCAAAGAGAAAACACATATAGTTGAGGTATAACTTCATTCGGTCAGTGTTGGATGATGGATAGTTAAGGTTGGAAAAGATACATACAGATGAAAATCTAGTGGATATGTTTACCAAGGAAATGCCAAGGGAGAAGTTGAGCTCCTCTTTAGCTTCGGTTGGTCTTCAAGACTAAAAATAGTAAAATATGAACAATAGGATCCAAGGTGCTTATTTCTAGGGGGAGCTACAGGGTTAGTAGTGTTATGATCAGTCTCCAAGTGGGAGATTGTTGGTATATGAAGCCTAATCAGACTCAAAGGATAAATTTTCCCCATTTTTATTGGCATAGTTTCCCCCCAATTATTTAACGAGGTTAAGGGACAGCACCCCTTACAGGGGTTTGGGGACAGCACTCCCAAGATGGGGTCAAGGGGCAACACCCCTTGCAGGGTCCAAGGGTATCTATAAAGGTGTCAGGTGATATTTTTTCTATTGGCTAACATAAAAAACCCTATTTTTGTAACCGAAATAAGTCTTGATAAAAGGATAAGGGTATCAATTATGTTGTCATTGTATTGTAGCATTTGCAACAGTATTGAGTTGCAAGGATTATTGGTTGTAATTGGTTCAATTTACTAGATAATAATATTGGACTCTTTGTTGGTGGATGTGGCCCAAGTTTGGGTGAACCATGTTAAATATTGTCTCTTGTTATTATTTATGTGTTTTTCATTCCTCTTTTTAATCTTTATTTGTATGTAATTGATATTTTTTTAATACAATTCCTTACAAGAAGTAGAGCTGAAACTCAAAGAGGAAAGAGATAAGTTAGATTTGTTGCAAAAAATCCAAGAATTGGAAGAATAAAACACTCAACAAAGAAGGGAGAGAGAAGCCCTTGAAGAAAATTTTAACACTATAGAAGAAGCTTGAAGAAAGAAGGATGAAGAGGAGCTCTTGCTAAAGAAGTTGGAAGAAAAATAACAAGCTAAGAATCAACAAGAGGTAGAAAAAATGTGGGATAGAGTCAAAGAATTAGAGAAACAAAGAGATGAAATGTATGAGTAGATGAGATTAGAGGAGGAAAGGGAGAAGGTTGAAACTGAAAGGATTGAAAAAGAAGCTGCGAAAAAGGAGCAACAACAAGAGGTTGATTCTCAACCTAAGGAAACCATTCTGAAACATCTCTCCTCTACCACTACTTCCTCAAAACAAGTGGTTACTACTCTTGCTACCCCAACATGTTTAGAGCTTAACTTGGAGAAAAATAAAATAGTCCAGTGCTAGCCTTTGAACTTGGATGACATGATGAAAGAGATTTAGAAGTAGAGGCCTAAGAAAAAGTCTAGGGTCCTTCACTCCACCAGGTTGACTGATTTTGGAGAGATTGTGGTTGAGTGTGCCATTCCAATGGTAGATAAGGATAGATTTGAGATCGAGTTAAGTGATTATTAGCTAGGGACTATAAACTTGGGAAGGCTTACAAGAAATCAACAAATGGATTTAACTAATATTGTGGCATCTTATACCATGTCAAGAATGGTGAAGGACAAGAAAAGAAAATATGATGTTAAGGATCAATTAGAACAATTACATAAGTTCTTAAAATACTTATCATCTCCTATTTCTGTAAAATATGTTGCTCCTACAACGCCCATTTTGTTAAGAAAGAGGTTGATGACCTTTTTCAAATGAGAAGCAAGGTAGGGATGCTAGATATATGGATTGATAGATTGAATCATGAAGTGGAGGAGTTTCTTGTTCAAATTCGTAAAGCTCACGATGATTCATTGGAGTTGGTTAGCGACATGAATTCACATGTTGAGGATCTTGGGAGACAAGAGGAAGAGTATAGAAAACATACAAATAAGTTGTCAAGACAAACTTTGTTGGAATAGTCCATCCTTGAGGAGGATAATGTAGAATTTATTGAAAATACCATGAGCATTATTAGGTTATAGTCCTCAATCATTTTTTATCATAGGAATGAGGTACAATAGGATAGAAAATATTTGAATGAAAAAATTGAGGAGTTGGGAGCAGTCATTGCTATGCTTGTAAATGAGGAAATCCCTCTGAAAGATGGCCTCCCTCTTGATAAAATTAAGGAAAAATGGAATAGTAGGTTTGAGGAGGAAATGTACAAGGGGGATGATGGTGCTAACTTGTTGATTGATAGACTTATGGATATCAAGGAGTAGATAAACACTATTAGAAGAGAACTTATTAAACTTGGGTATATGTAATAGTTTGCTTCTACAGAATTGAAAAGGATAAAGTTTTTAGATAGTAGGGTGGACAAGCTAGATGAAGATATGCTCGAACAAGTGTTTACTAATTATGATGAGTATATGCTTGAGTAGAAAATGCAGGAATAAAGTGGCAGTGGAATGTTCTGTTCCTAATGGGCACCTAATGACATGGTTGGCTAGACAACTCTCTCTATTTCTATCTTATTTTGTAGGATCTTGACATGACTTCAAATGGAGATTCCCAGTAGTTCTACATTCCCTCTTTTTTCATCATATTTTGATACAAAGTCACCAACAAGTGAACTAAAGATCAGCAGAGTAGTCATCCCATGGAGCTCCAATGATCCCCTAAATTTTTGGATCTCATTCTTTTGACTGGAGAAATTAGTGTTAGGGCTAGTCTATATGTAGTTTTTTTCTCCATGCTGTAAAGGTTAGCTAATTGAAGGAAGATGAGGAGCCTAAGGAGAAAGAAGAACTTTTACAATTTCATAAACTTTTAATAGTTTTATGCAAAGACACTTGGATATTTTTATAGTTTTCAATATAGTTTTATGTTATTTTCAAGTTTCAATCTTAAAGGTGATGTCAATGAAAAATAGTCATTCTTATGTCGGTGAATGTTGTGCATAAATGTCTCTTATTTGGTGAAAATCAATAGAAGATTCCTAATTCGAGGCTATTTTCATTGAGTTATCTATAAATTATGAGGTTTTCTATGTTCATTGATCTATGAATTTTAATGATGAGCTGATGATATGTTCTTGTTAATTTTGAAGTTTATGAATGTGAATGAGTTGTATATCTTGATTTTGCACTATGAATGAATGAAAAGGTATAGATTATTCTATAGATTGTATCATTTTATGGTTTAGTTGTTTGGAAATAATGCTCATTGTGAAGTTTCTATGTTTGAATTGAAGGAAATTTACATTCATGTTTTTTTTCCTAAGCTCTATCATATCTTTTGATATTTGTTTACTCCCCCCAAATGGAGATTAATTTTCATGATGTGGTTTGTATCCCTTTTACTAGCAGGCCCCTTGAAAATTATAGTTTCACATGCCACTAAACGACATCAGTAGAATTGAGAACCAATTATAAAGACCTTGGAAGATAGGTTGCTTTAGGTTATCCATGTTTTTCAGGAGAGATAGGGTAGAAATATTTTGTTTAATGTTGCTATGTTACATTGACCATCAATAGATATAGGGATAGGAGGGATTGAAGGAAAAAACTTGCTCAAATTGGGTCATTCTCAGTAGAAAGGTTTAAAACAGTTCTTAGATCAACTACAAATCCAAAACCATTAGTTGAATTCCAATCCCCTATTAGACCCAAAGCTCATAGATTTTTTATCCCATTGTTAACACCACCACTTACTCCACCTGAGTTTCTACCAACACCACAAGTGGCATAGCCAAATCCACCACCAACACCACCTATTGTGTCTTTTGCCAACAATCCTTCACCACTAGGAGTCATTCCTAGTGGCATACACGAAATGATAAAGAACCCAAAGAAATTCTACCCCAAGAATGCTCATGGTGAATCAAGAAGTGTTGAAGAGTAGATACATGCATTCAAAGATTCCTATACCCATGCTCAGATTTCCTACCATGATGTTGCATGTAGGTTGTTTCCTCATTCATTGGGAGACATGGCTTATAACTCGTATTTGAATCTTCCTATTGGTTCAATCTTGAGCTAGACAAATTTAGAAGATGCATTCATAAACTAATTTTGAGTTTATGTTGATCCTGCAATCTTGTATCATCAATTTTCCACCATTAGGAAAGAGCCACATAAAGTTTTACCCCTATTTAATACCAGATTTACAAAGATGTACATGAGGTTGCAAGATCCATACTTGGTGACTGAAAATATTTCTATCCAAGCTTACCTAAAGGAAATAGATCCCTTGATTAGCCTATTTTTGTAGAGAACATACCTCGTAAATGATATTGAATCTCTTTCCAAAGTTTACCACCTTTCTATTAAGCTCCAACAAGAGATTAGTTCACAATTAGGAGGTCTAGGGGGGATTTAGCCTTCTTTAGGATACTCCAAAATGCCTAATCCTACCTCATTGTTTAATATAGTCCTAGGAATGTCTTATTCTACATATGGACCTTTAACTGAGCTATAGGCCGCATCTCAAAAACTATTCTTTAATGGAAAAAACTCTGACCACTATCAGCAAGTTCAAAATTCCCATAATGAAGTTGGTGTTGGACTTGTTGTTGCACCAAAATATTGACCTGTCAATGCTCGATACAAGCTTTAGTTAAGAACCACAAGAGGTAGTTAGACAATATCACAAACCCAAGAATTATTGTTCCATGGAATACCAAGGGTTACACCTCGAAACAATCCGCCCCAAGCAAAAGTGTGGGGTTTGAACCTGTCACTAGCTCTGATACTAAAAAAGATAGACCTGTTAATGCCCTATACAAGATTTGGTTAAGAACCACAGGAGGTAGTTAGACCATGTCACAAACCCAAGCATTAGTGTTTCAAGGAAGACCAAGGGTCACACCTTGCAACAATCCCCCCTCGCACAAGTGCGAGGTTTGAACTTGTGACCAACTTTGATACCAATTGTTGGACTTGTCGTTGCACCAAAAGATTGACTTGTCAATGCCGGATACAAGCTTTGGTTAAGAACCACACGAGGTGGTTAGACCATTTCACAAACCTAAGCATTAGTGATGCAAGGAAGACCAAGGGTCACACCTTGCATAGTTGGAGGATCTAATTCCATGGCACATATGTCACCTATAGACACTACAAAAAGTGAATGTACTACTCACCTGACCACAAAGTTAGAGACCCTTAAGAAGACATTGTCTTAGGTGAATAATGAGATGGAACAACTTGAATACAAGCCCCCTCAAAATTAAAACCAAAACTAGAATTACCAAAACCAAGGAGAGTATTCCAATGAAGGTAATTATTCCAACTAGAACTCCAATCAGAAATAGAATTCCAATCAAAACCAAAGGAACTTTCAAAATTAGAATTCGCCCAATAAAAATCACTAGAACCAAAATAGGGAGTACAATCAAAGATCCAGTAACAAAAAAAAATTGAATACTAGGCCTAAAAATGGGGGAGTTTCCCATAACTATCAAGCTGGAGATGATAAACTAGACACTGCAAATGTTGCAGATCTCAATTTTATGACAAATTGGTGTAGGCTACATGACATTGCAACACATTCTAAGGTTAAATGCTTAGAGATGGAGAAGATGGTTAAGATTGCACAAGTTGATGCCCCATTGCAAGGTGCTTCCAACAAGAATGGAAGATCCATAGATCCAACCATGGCTTATGAAATTTTTTATTAAGAACCACCTTTCCCCAAAGAAAGAGGAAAATGAACCAGAGGAGGATATATATGATGCTCAATCCTTCCAATCCAAAGGAGGTCATTTTCTGAGAAATCAAAATAAAGGACCATTCACCACATCTACTCCTCTGAATACCATAGTTCCACCCAATCAGAATGCTGACAATAACCCGCCTCCACTAAAAGGCCCACTTGAATTTAAAATTAAAGGTAACTCATCTTTTGTTCCTAAGTATCAAACAAAAAAAGACATGGAATTTGATTTTATTGTAGAGATGCAAAAAAAAGACTTTGTTGTCATTATTTGATATTCTAAAGTGGTGCCCTGCTCAACAAGATATTGTGTTGAGAGTGTTGGAAGAGGTAGACAAGTTAAAAGGAAAGAATAAGGTGACTCCAACCAATGAAATGAATGCGGCCTTGTACAAAGGTAAGATAAGAACCCCACCATTCCTTCTAAGCCCAAGAATCTTTAGAAAGAATTTTCACAACTGCCTCTTAGATTTTGGAGCATCAGGTAATTTCATATAATTTTCCATTTGTAAAAAGTTAGGTTTGAATCCAATTCAAACTCACAAGAAGGTAATTCAACTAGATTAAACTAAGGTTAATGTGCTAGGAGAACTAAAAAAATATTCATGTGTAGGTTGGATTAGACTGATAGATCCAAACTTATATGGATATTCAGGTGGTTGACATCCCTAAAACATATGGCATGCTTCTAAGCTGAGACCTAATGAAAATCATTGAGGGATATCTATCTTTATAATTTTCACACATGTGGCTTCCATGGAAAGGGGTAGCAACACAAATTAGGATTGAAAGTGAGCCTCATCTCAAACATATGATTACTGAGGTAGCTTACTTTGAAACCGAGATAGGAGTTTATAGGAGAGAGGAAATCATGACCTTTTAAATGTTCAATCTTGATGACTGGCAACCTTTAGAGCATAGTGATCCCATGACCACCATAAACTAGAAGGTTTTAATTAGAAAACTGCAACAAGCTAGGTTGGTTCTAGGAGAATAAGTTGATCTATGGAGCATACTACTCCCTAACTAGTGCATAATTCATTACCAAAGTCATTATGAGGTTACATATCAACCTTGTGTCAACATTTTAAACCATGTCTATCTATCTAGGGAAACTTGTGAAAACCACACTAAAACACGCTTTAATCAATTTTCATTTGAGGCAAGGGATGCCACTATTTTAACATGAACCCATACTACATAGGAAGAAGTCTTTCTCCCAATTGGAGAGGCTCATGTTTCATGTTCTTCCTTGGGAAATGAGGTTGTAGAATCTTATAAGTTACCTGATACACCCACCCCTTCCAACCTTCCAATTCTCAAAGGTTTGCTAAAGAAAATGATTGACTATGATATCACTGATCAAGATTAGATTTGAGAAGAATTTTCTACACAAGTTATAAATTCTGATGAAACCTCTTATGGTTTTCATTCACATCACCCACTATGCCCATAAGTATTAAACTAGTCTAAGTTGCTACCCATGTCTTGTGAACAATTACCCCCAACTCATCCTATGAAAGAAGTACCTACCTCAGATCATTTTGTATGCTTAAATTCAATGGTTCTAAGTCTGAATCAAGGAGTGGAGCAAGAGTTGAACTAAAAAACCTAAAAGGGAAAACATACTTTGCTTCTTACATGTTGCAATTTGGTTGTATCAATAATGTGGCAGAGTATGATGCACTAGCTAGAGGACTAATGTTTGCACACCTAAGAAAATTTACAGCTCTCACAGTCATGGGTGATTCTAAGGTTATTATCAAGAAAATTTGCAGTCAATACACATGCAACAACAAGAGGTTGCCTACACACAAGAAAAAAATATGTAATTTGATAGAGGATTTTGATGCCTTTGGGATCAAATTGATTCCCAGAGAGGACAACTAGATTGTCGATGCACTTGATGTTGCTATCAATACCTTGGAGCCCATAAAAGATTCCAAGTTGAAGATATTTTCAATAGAGTTAGTCTCAAACCTAGCCATTCCATATAATGCTCAAATTTTTTTATTTCTTTGATGATGACCAGCATATACTTTCCTTCTTTGCAAGTTTGAATGTCTTTGAAGGGTAGATTATTGATGAATCAGATAGAGATCAGGGAGAGTGGGATCCAAAAACATGTGATGTAGAAGGGATAATGAATCTAAAAACAAACAACATTCCTAAGGGAATGGTAGCATTGGAGAGGATCTTTGAGTCTGATCCTTGAGCCTGTGAAAAACTACCTATTGAAATTGATGGAGGGAAGTATGAGTCAATTAACATGGTAGATTCGGGCCTTGAGAAGAATGTGTTCATTAGAAAAACTTTCCCAAAACACATTCGAGAGAAGATCTTGGAAACATTAAAAACATATATATCAACAATTTCTTGGGGATATGAAGACTTGAGAACTTTTGATATGTCAGTAATGACACATACTATCCCCCTGAAGCCTAAATCAAATCCTTTCCTCCAAAAGTAGTGCCTAGTTAATGCTCTGATCGAGCCCTTAATTCAGAAAGAAGTGATTTTTTTTTTGTATGCAAGTATAACCTTTCTACTGAGGCATTCCACTTGGGTCATGTTAGTGAATGAAAGAGAAATCAATTATGAATTTAGTAGTGACTCTAAAACCAGATTTTCACTGATACAAATCTGCTAATAGCTCTAAAAGCACACATTTTCATTTGTGGCTTTCTATGAATTTTATTGAGGTACAACTCCCTCACAAGATCTTCAAGGAATTATACTATCCTAAATAAATTGCATGTTCTTTTAACCAGAAAGTCGAAAAGGTGACGAACGCTAAATCATAAATATGAAATTAGTGTGGGCGCAGAAACACGGCCAACTATAATCAATTCAAAGATTGAAAATAATGACCATCAAATCAAATTAATATAATGAGATCATATTGCAATAAATTGAAGGTAAATAGCCTATTTTTCAAAGAAAATATGACTAATTGTATGCATAACACACAAGTTAACATACTTTTAAATCTTTCAATTTATAATACATAGATTACAAAGTATTGTAGACTGTTATTAATGACATTTCTCCTCAAAAAGACCCCCAAATGTATCTAGGAATATTTTTCTTTTCCAAGAAAAGTCCTCTCATCAATGTTCTTCTTCTAATTTATAATGTGTCCAAATCCATTCAAACATGTGCTAAAGATGCTACTAGATTAGTGGCTTCTTGTATCCCGAGCATTTATTAGGAAGTTAATTAAATGATTGGAAAATTTTACAAGAATGGATATTGGCAGAGGAAATTGATCGTCACTTGAGTAGCAACCGCCAAAGGACCAATCATTACATTAGTTTTAAATGCAAAACTTAAGGAAATAAATCGATAATATGTGTGAGCTATCTAATGAAGAATTTGCAACTTAATTGACACAAGCTAGTCATAAATGTGAATTAAATTCATATCTCATCAATCTTGAGTTGAATATGACAATGTCTAGTCAAAATTATAGAAATTCAAGTAACATCATCTCTTTCCCAACATCAATTACATCCACTATGACAAGCTCCCAAAGTGATGGAAGTTCTATGAGTGATTCCATTGTTATGGAGGAGATTGAGTGGGATCCTTTGTTCAAGCATGTTTTTGATCAACTGAAATAGGTCTTTGTAGTGCAGAGTGACGTGGAAGATGTTGATGTTATTGCAGCTTTGGGCTTCATACTTCCTTAATTATTTGTGATTATTTAATGACAACATATCTCTAAGATGTTCGACCTCCTTTGTAATTATTATTTATTATTTGTAATTATTTTTATGGTGGCCGACCTTGTCCTTGAAAAGGTACGACCCCTCTAAGCAACATGTATATATAGAAAGTCACTTTCTCTCATTTGTGCATCAAGAAAAGTTTGATCTCCTTCTCCATTAAGCGCAAGTTCTTGAAGAAGGGTAGTGAAAATTCATATAGGGGTAGATTGTGAGTCTATTCAAATGCAGATTGAAGGGAAGATTATTAGTGTGTGTTACAACCATTGTTTGTGCTATTTATTGGCCTTGTGTGTGGCCTCATTGTAAAGATACTTGTTTCCATTGCTCATATATATAAAAGTTATATTTGTTGTTGGGTTTTTCTCCCTCAAGAGGATGGTTTTCCTAGGGTACCTGCTATGTTATTTTATTTGATTTTGAATTAATTTTCTATGCATTAAATTTGATAATAAAAACTAGCATGGTATCAGAGCGAGTTTGAAAAAGATTGTGATCAATTTCTTATTACAACGATACTCTTTTCTCTTTCTCATTATTTTCTATCTCTATCCCTTCATCAAGATGGTGAACGATCTTAAGATTGAGGATAGACTTGAGGGAGCATCAAATTTCACTTCATGGAGATCCATAATTATGCTCACCTTAGAGGAAAACGAATTGGTTGAGTTTGTGGAGAGCAAAGTTACCGAACCTATGGATGAGGAAGAGAATGATCAATGGAGGAAGAAATATATCAAGGTGAAGAAGATGTTAGTTGATTCCATGAAGGATCATATCGTTCGCATCATATCTAAGATGAAGATGACAAGGGAGATGTTTAAGTCCTTGGAGGAGATGTATGCTATCAACAACACAAGTCATGCACTTGCATTGAAGCAACAACTTCATCATGTGAAGATGACAGAAGGAGAATCTATCATCACTTCATGAAGTTTTCTAAATTGAGAGATCAACTCTCTTATATTGGTCATTTTATTGATGTCAAGGATTTGACCATGCTTTCCCTTAATGGTATTCCTTCATCTTGGGAGTCTTACATTCAAGGAATCAGTACAAGATTGAAACTTCCCAAGTTTGATCACTTGAGGGCAGATTGTATTCAAGAAAAGTCTAGGTTGGCTATGAGAGGTATTGGTCGAAGCTCTACAAATGAACACATCCTTGTTCTTTCCACTCAATCCTCGAAGAAGAAATAGAAAGGTGTAAATAAAGGATATTTCAAGAGGAATAGAGATAAAGGAGTTGATGGTGCTCCTCCATTCAAGAAGAAGTGGGACCTCTCCAAAGTCCAATGTTTTTGTTGTGACATGTTTGGTCACTATGCAAAGGATTGCCCCACTAGTCCTAATCAACATGCTTCATTTGTAGATGTGGATGAGATCTCTCCTCAGAAGGATATTAGGGAATTTCTATTCTAAGCCATGGGCCTATGTTCAAGCTGTGAAGGTTGTGTGCTTATCTCTATGCAAGAGCAATGTATCTTACTGTGTCCAATATTTGCATCCATCAAAATATTTAAAGGGATAAGTATTATTTGTTTGCCAAGTTATATCATTTAGTTGGATCTTTTAATTAGTAAAGAGAGATAGTGGTTTCTCTTGAATTATGTTCACTAGCATAAGATTTTTTGAAGATTTCATTTATTGCATGTTGGTTGTGAACATTTCTGAGTGACTCTAAAATAAAAAGAGAATTGTAATTTCATTGGTATCATTCTCTAATGCGTGAACTGTGATAGAGCCTTGAACTCTTAGAGAGAGTTGGTTCGACATGCTAACTACATATTGCATTCAACAAATCTATAGTTGTGCAAATTTTTTTTTGTTGTGCTGAGTTTGGCACTCTCCAAAGGAGTAAAAGATGGAAGAAAGAGTTATATCAAAATTAAATAAAGATAATTTTCTTTATCCCTTCATTCTAATCTTTTGATATATTTCTCTTATAGGTTGATTCATTTATGTTTTAATATTGCTCATAAATTATTATGTATTTATGCTATAACCTGAGATGGTAAACCTTGTATGATTCTAGCCTTGATATTTCCTTGGATAATTATAAACTATTAGTAATCCCTCTCTAAAATGCTTTCAGGGAATTTCTAGGAGCAAGAAGGTGATGAGAGATTTCTTAGTGATGAAAATCTTGAGGCATCTTGTGAGGAAGTCATGATGACCAAAGAAATTATCAAGCGTGAAGTCACAACTTGCAACCATGAGACTGAGTTGGTGGCTAGAGGGAGTTCACTTCCAGAAGTCTTCTTTGTAATCTCTAAAGCAAGGATCAAGAGGGAGTTTTGTGACTCACTAAGAAGAAGTGAAGGTTGTAGTGTTGCAAGGCCAAGTGTTAAATCCTTGAAAGACCTCTTCAGTTCTTGAGATCAAAATTACACAAGATAGTCATCTGGATTTGATATTGGTAGCTCCACAAACTTATTCAGAATAATGTACTATGAGGTCAAGGAGATATACCCTGAACTCTATACTAGACCAGAGGTGTGCACTGAGGGAAGTGTTGCAGGAAATCTTGGATGAAGAGGCCAGAAGGTTGATGCAAGTGCTTGAAGATTTAGAGGGAGCCTATTGGAAGAAGATGTGAAACATATCCTCAAATACTTGCATGTCACAGGTTGATATGGGTTGACATATTCTTTAGGTATGGACTTGGAGTTACATGGCTATACTGATTCTGATTGGGCAGGGTGTGTCACTGGTAGAAATAGAACCTCTGGATGTTGCTTCAATTTGGGATCTATGATGATCTCCTGATGTAGCAAGAAGTAGTCATCAGTGGCATTGAGTGTCGTGGAGGTCATATACATTGTAGCATGTGTGGCAATTTGAGAAGAAGTGTGGCTTCAGAAGCTCCTTGCAAGATTGGTTGGACAATCATTGGAGCTGACTATCATCCATTGTGTTCATTAAGCTATCTAGAGTCTTCTATCAATACAGTGTTTCATGACAAAACTAAACATGTTATTGAGGAAAGCATTTAAGTTGAAGTATATCATCACTGATGAGTAGATGACAAACATTCTCACCAAGCCTCTCTCTAGGATAAAGTTTGTGTACTTTCGAGATAAGGTTGGTATGGTGGAGAATACAACCTTAACTAAGAAGGAGTCTCAGTATCAGTGATCCTCATTAATGATTTCTTCTCTTTGAGAGAAGTTTAAGGTGAAATACCTTGATTAATGAGTTCTTCTCTATGAGAAAATTTCAAGGTGAAATCCCTTGATTAATAATTTCTCTACGAGAGAAGTTCGAGGTGAAATCCCTTGATTAATGAGTTCCTTTTTTTGAGAGAAGTTGGAGGTAAAATCCCTTGATTAATGAGTTCTTCTCCATAAGAGAAGTTCAAGGTGAAATCCCTTGATTCCACCCTCTGGGAGAGTCATCGTAGATGTCATGTGTGTGACTCCATGACAACATCATGTGAAAGAGTATGTGATGATTCCTCTCATACTTGTGTTTTCACCCTCTGGGAGAGCCATGGTGAAAGTCATGTTTAGGTGAAAACATCACACAAGTGATGAAAACTTGTACATACCATACATGGTTGTAGAAATTATGGTTGATATCATGATGAGGTGATATCTGATATCACAATGAGGTGATATGTGATATCACAATGAGGTGATATCATTTCTTTTCCACATATGATTGTATCCATTGTGTTTGGCATCATGATGAGGTGATGTGTTTTGTGGAGTAAGAAGTATTCCTCCCTAGCTAAGAGGGAGTGTTGATGTTATTGCAGCTTCGGGCTTCATACTTCCTTAATTATTTGTGATTATTTAATGACAACATATCTCTAAGATGGCCGACCTCCTTTGTAATTATTATTTATTATTTGTAATTATTTTTATGGTGACCGACCTTGTCCTTGAAAAGGTGCAACCCCTCTAAGCAACATGTATATATAGAAGGTCACTTTCTCTCATTTTTGCATCAAGAAAAGTTTGATCTCCTTCTCCATTAAGTATGAGTTCTTCAAGAAGAGTAGTGTGAATTCATATAGGAGCAGATTGTGAGTCTATTCAAGTGTAGATTGAAGGGAAGATTATTAGTATGTGTTACAACCATTGCTAGTGTTTTTTATTGGCCTTGTGTGTGGTCTCATTGTAAATATACTTGTTTCCATTTCTCATATATATAAGAGTTATATTTGTTGCTAGGTTTTTATCCCTCAAGAGAAGGGTTTTCCTAGGGTATCTATGGTGTCATTGTGTCTGATTTTGAATTAATTTTCTATACATTAAATCTGATCATAAAAACTAATAGAAGAAGAGGTGCTTCAAAGCATTCTGGGAAAGTCATTTCTAATCCAAGCTCACGTTCACAATACTATCATGCTAGAGATATTTATTTATACTATATTGTTAGGAATTTTGGCCATCGAGACTAGGGCATGAGCGCATTGGAGTGCCTGGTGAGGCCTTAGTTCCATCACCATGTCAGAGTGGTGATAAATGGACTCAGCTACTACCCATGGACTGGGCTGGTAGTTGATGCCATTTGCATTGCATCATCCATTCAAGATGAGACTCTACAAGAAGTTGTGGCATTACTGTGTATTGGCGTGGTGAGAAATGATCTAGGGTTGTTTGTGTAGTTCCTCTAGTCGCATGAGAGCTTGCTTTCACTTGCTCAATTGGAGTGCCTGCAAGTTGTTATCAAGGGCATTCATGTCCCAATGTTCACTCTGTGCACCTAAAACCTTCTCTATCTACCTCTTTTTGTATATTCCAATCTAGGTTTTTCCTTTGAATAAAGTGATAATAGCTTTTCTAGTCTAATGTAAAAACAATCTTATATATAAAAAAAATATATCCTTTGGCATCATCTATGTGTCACATTTCTTGTTTTCTATTCATGCTATGCTGGAAAATAATGGTCTCCTTTTATATAATATCATGATCAAGTAATTGTACTGGAAATAATTCATTTTCAATTTGCAAAATTCTTCATAGGCAACAAAACAAGTGGTTAACATAAGTTAAGAAAACCCCACCCAGGTTCAAAATAATGTAGAAAATTCTTCCTAAGGCATAACTTGCAATTGAACTCTCCATCTTTTGACTTGTGACTTAAATTTTTCGTACATTACAATTTGGGAAGTAAAAGGGGTCAAACGTGACAAGGAAAACCTGTCATATGAAGGGTACGTAAGCTAGACAGTGAAATAAGATGTTCAACAAAATTCACAAAACACCACCTAAGTTTGAAATGGAAGACAAAAGACTGCTGAAAGATAAGTTTAATTTATGACTTAGGAAAAATATGAAGATGACCTTCTAAATAGAAATTCAAGGGAAAACTCTATAGGTAACATTGGATCTAGCTAGGAACAAGGACTATAAGGATGAAGCAATGAACCTAGAATCATAAATATAGACAGGTCATAATTCCATTGGGCATGGAGTCATGGAGGATAAAAACCAAAACAAACCAAACCTAAGTGAAATAAGGACAAAAGCACCTAGACTACTAGCACACCAAAATTTTGACTATGTGCATGGTAGGACAACCATACCTCAGAAAATTCTAGGGACAATCGTGAGAATCGATTGGCAGTTTAAGAGAAATAGTTGCATGTACGAATTAACACCATGTGATTGAAAACTACATGTACACCTATCCGCCAAGTTACAATTGTCGCTGCCCAATAAACAAAGTCAACACTCTTTAAGGAATTCTTGAACAATGCCTTCCTTTCAAAAAGAAAAGCTTGATTACACTTCCCACTAATCAAATGGCTAACATTAATACTCCCCTATGTATGCTTACTTTAATTTTCCCATACCACACTCGCTTCATAATTTTTTTGCACATTTTTCACCCAACCTTCTAAAAAAGAATAAAAAAATCCCCAAATTGGGCATCCTACATATAAGTTATGAAACTCATGGTTACCATGTGCAGAAACAATCACATTGTCCAAAGTCTCAACATTATCACTTGTAGTTTGTAGACAATAGAATTTATCAAATTCCATCACTGATCTAGTAGTCATAAGTTTTCTTCCAATTTCATCCACCCCACCAATTCATCCTAATAAAGCTACTTGTTCTTCCAAACTCTCACTAGTGCACTTGAACACTCCACAAACAACTTGTGATTCAGATTTTACCTTTGGGAGTTGAACTTGACCTTTCCCTTCAGTTGAGAGATTAGCATTTCCCTCTTTTGATTTCTTCTCATGATCAACTATAGCTTGGAGAAAATAATCTCCTTCTTTCATCATTAATTGATCTTCCAAAGTTATAAAAAGAGGATTATCATAGATTTCAAATTCTTCATAAGAAAGAGAGGATAATGATGAGTTGAATACAATTCCTCCTTTTGAGAACTACCCTTCTTATTGTCATCTTCTTCTAATCATAAACATAACTCTTTATTTCCTACTTCTTTGAAAAGGAATGATTCATATTAAAGAGAACAAACGGAATATGATTCCAAACCTTTCAATCTAACTTTTGAAGGAGATAGTTTTCCAAGAGGGGAGGTTGAAGTTAATGGTGGCTTTATTGGAAGTTCTTCATCCTCATCATGTTTAGATGAGCTATAATCACTTTTAGCTGCAACATAAGCACATAAGTTCAAAGACAAACTAGAACATGGGTGATTATGCTTTTCATTAGGCTGAAGTAGATTATCAAGGACTGTTAGATTCATTTTCTCCATAGTAGGTTTTCTTTTAATTGGAGGCCTAGAAAAGGTTTTGCAGCTATTCTCAACCTTCATGTCTAAATATGCTTTGCACTTTCCCACTGCAATGAAATAATCTTCAACCTTCACTGCCTCTTGTTGAGCTTGCTCAATTCCTTGGATCTTCTCTCTTTTCAAAAGAAATTGTTTATCTAGTTCCAGGGTAGAAATGAATATGTGATATTGAATCTCTGTGTTGAGATTTTATGGAGAAAGAGTTTTTTGGAGAGGCTAGTTGAAATTGTAGATGAAATCCCTCATCATCTCAACTCTATCCTTCATAATCTGAAAAAAGTGATGTAGGGTGGCTGCAAGATTAGTTGAGATCCCCTAGTGTTGGAGAAATTTTGTCCTCAGGACATGAAAACCAGTGACACTTCCCCTTTCCAATCCTCTAAACCATTTGGTAGCTTTCTCAATCAAGCTCTAGATAAAAATTCTTACAAACACATCCTCATCTTGAATTCCTAAAACTGGGCTCATAGCTATCATAGCTAGAATATGCTCTTTAGGATCTTTCCATTGTGACCTGAGAATTTGGGAAATCCTTTGCGAGACATTTTTGGTAAATCATGATATTAGGGTAAAGCAAGGGGGCCAACTTGGTTACACCAGGGATTTGAAGCCATAAAAATAAACAAAGTTGTCAACTCACCTGAGAGTAAGATTAGGAAAGGGAGGTAACTGTGGTGGATGGGCTAGAGGTGGATTCTGAGGCTAATGTGCATGTGGGTTCCCTAGCTAATGTGGAGGTGGATTGGGTTGGTGATTACAATGATGAGGTGGGTAATCATAATATTCAAATATTAGTCTTGGAGGAGGCTCAATCATAGGTATAGGTGGTCATCAAGCCTGATCTTATTCTTCTTCTTCCAAGACAAATTTTATCCGCATGTAATTTACTATGCTTCATTTGTATCTCCACATGAACATATTTAATTTTGATATGGTGTCCTCTTGTTTAGCTCCAACCCAATCTAAATCTAGCTACAAAATAGGAAATAAATCATTATGCTAAAGTACCATCTTGCTACATGACATAAGGATGATCGTCATGCTTCTAACTAATTTCCCTCATAGAGTCACCAAAAATCTATTAGCGAATGAAAAAAAACTCAATTATGAATTTAGTAGTGACTCAAAACCTATATTTGCACTGATACGGATCTACTAACAGCTCTGAAAGCACACAATTTCTTTTGTGGCTTTCTCTAAATTTTATCAATATACAACTCCATCACAAGATCTTCAAGGAACTATACAATCCTAAATAAATTGCATGTTCTTTTAAACAAAAAGTAGAAAAGGTGGCAAACACTAAATCATAAATATGAAATTAGTGTTGGGGCAGAAACACATCCAACTATAATCAATTCAAAGATTGAAAATAATGACCATCAAATCAAATTAATATAATTAGATCAGACTGTAATAAATGGAAAGTAAATAGCCTATTCTTCAAAGAAAATATGACTAATCATATGCATAACACACAAGTTAACATAATTTTAAATCTATCAATTTATAATACATAGATTACAAACTATTGCAAATTGTCATTAATGACATTCCTCCTCAAAAATAGCCCTAGATGTATCAGGTAATTTTTATAATCCGAAAAAATTCTCCTCATTAATGTCCTTCCTCTAATTTATAATGTGGCCAAATCCATTCAATCAGACACTAAAGATGCTACTAGATTAGTGGATTCTTGTATCTCAAGCATTTATTAGAAAGTTAATAACACAATTGGAATTTTTTCCATGAATGGATATCAGTAGATGAAATTGATCACCACTTGTGTAGTAGTTTCCAAAGGACTAATCATTACATCAGTTTTAAATGCAATGCTTAAGGAAATCAAGTTGTAGACTGTGTGAGTTTTCCAATAAAGAATTTGCAACTTAATTGACACAAGCTAGTCATAAATGTTAATTAAATTCACATCTCATCAATCTTGAATTGAATACATAAATTTCTAGCCAAAATTCTATAAATTCAAGTAACATCATCTCTTTCCCAACATCAATTGCATCCAATATGGCAAGCTCCCAAAGTAATGGAATTTTCCCAAATGATAACATCATTCTAGAGGAGATTGAGTGCAATCCTCTATTCACGCATGTTTTTGATTGACTAAACGAGGTGCTTGTAGTGTAGGGTGAAGTGGAAGAAGAGCTACTTCAAAGCATCTTGGGAAAGGAATTTCTAAGCCAAGCCCACATTCACAATACTATCATGCTAGAAAGATTTATTTATACTTTTTTCAAGGCTTTTGGCTATAAAGACTGGGGCGTGACGGTAATGGAGTATCTAGTGAGGCTTGAGCTCCATCACCATGTTAGGGTAATTGAGTAGGAGGTGTGAGGGTAATGAAGTTTATTTCACCTACTCAATTGGAACACCTACAAGTTGTTACTGAGGGCATTCGTGTCATGATGTTCACTCTATGCACCTAAAACCTTCTTTGTCTACCTCTTTTTGTATGTACCAATCTAGTTTTTTCCTTTGAATAAAGTGATAATATCTTTTCCAATGTAATGTAAAAATGATCTTATATATAAATAAAAAAATATCCTTTGGTATCATTTGTGTTTCATATTGCTATTTTTTTGTTCATGTTGTGCTTGAAAATAATGGTCTCCTTTTATATAATATCCTAATCAAGTAATTAGACTAGCAATAATTCAATTTCAATTTACAAAATTCTTCATAGGCGACAAAACAACTCATTCGCATAACTTAAGAAAACCCTACCCAAGTTCAAAATAACTGCAAGGGAAGTCTCCAAATTTTAACTTGTGACTTAATTTTTTTATATTTTGCACTGTGGGAAGTAAAAGGGGTCAAACGTGACAAGGAAAACCCACTGTAAGAAAGGTAAGTATGCTAGGCAATGAAATAAGAGGTTTGAAAAACTTCACAAAACACTACCTGAGTTCAAAATGGAAAAAAAAAGACTGCCAAAATCTAGGTTTAATTTATGACTTGGGAAAAAAATGAAGATGACCTTCTAAATAGATATTGAAGGGAAAAATCTATAGGTAATAGGTTACTAACTTGGTTCTCATTCATAAAAAGAGCGGAGAGATCAGGTTATGTGTTGATTTTAGAAACCTTAGCAAAGCATCTAAGAAAGACAATTATCCTCTTCCTTCTCTAGATGAGGTACTACAACTAGTAAATGGTTCTCAAATGATGTCATTCTTGGATGTATATTCAGGATACAATCAAGTAATGGTCAAATATGATGATAGGATGAAAACTAACTTCACTACCAAGTGGGGGACATTTACTTATTGGAGGATGCCATTTGGTCTGATTAATGTTGGAGCCACTTTTCAGCAAGGAATAGATGTAGCATTCAAGGTTTTGGTCGGTAAGTGTATTATAATATATGTGGATGATTTGATCGTGTTTTCAAACAATAGAGAAAACCATGCTGTAGATCTATCAAAGGTCCTTCAAAAATGCATAAGCTATGGAATCTCCCTTAATCCAAAAAGGTGTGTTTAGAGCCTCAGAAGGAAAATTACTAGGCTACATAATATCAGAGAAGGGAATTTCAATTGACCCAAACAAAGTGGAATCCATTCTGAAATTGACCATACCTCATAGCAAAAAGGAGATGAGATCCTTTTTTAGGAAGATAAACTTTGTACGAAAATTCATAACTGGGTTTGCAAAGATCGTCAAACCCCTCAATGAAATGATGAAGAAATATGCTAAGATTGAGTGGAGAAATGAGGCTACATATACATTCTCATAGATTAAATAGTCAATTTAAGAGGCACCAATTCTAACTAGCCGTAATTATTTGAAGCCTTTTATATAGACTCTTTTCCATTTGATCATTCTTGTGCTACTATTTTGACACAACAAAAAGGTGAGGGAGATGAAAGGTTGATTTATTTTATGAGTTCTCTAATCAAGAATGTTTAAGTTAAATATCCACCTTTGGAGAAATAGGATTTTGCATTGGTGTGAGCTATCAAGAAGTTCTTGCACTATATCATCCTCAGTCAAATTATTGCCATAGTCCCTGACCTTCTTGTAAAGTCCCTTCTTATGGAGAGTGAACTAGGGGAGAAACAAGGGAAGTAGATGGAAATCTTACAAGAATTTGACCTAGAAATCCATTTGATGAAGCTAGTTTGAGGACAAGGCTTATCCAATGCAATGACAGATGTTGATGCTAAGATTACCTGTCAGCAGTATATGATACAATCATTTACAAATGATCCTTGGTACATTGATTTGATTTTTCTATTGCTAAATAATAAATGCCCAGATGGGATGAACACCACTCAGAGGAGAGAACTTAGGATGAAGATTTCCCATTACATGCTCAAATGGGGAGCTTTATACCAAAGAAACTTTGAGGGTGTCTATCTATTCTACCTTGATCAATAGCAAGCGAAACAAGCCATAATGGAATTTCATGGCAGGCATGGTACTAGACATGGTTCTGTCGATTACATGGCTCACCAAATTTTGAGATCAGGTTACTATTGGCCCATGTGTTCCATGATGCTCATCAACATGCAAGGACATTTCATACATGTTAGACTTCTACATCTAGGGAAAGTAATCTAGAAATGCCTCTACATCCCATATATGAGGTAAGGCCATTTTCCCAATGGGAATTAGACTTTGTAGGTGTGATTAATCCCAACTCTTTTGCAAGTCACAAATTTATTTCTTATGTCAACCAATTACTATACACGTTGGATTGAAGGTCAACCTTGTAAGAACACAACCACCGATGTTGTCATCAAATTTCTTAACAAATGCATCGTAACTAGGTTTGGAGTACCGTTTTCCCTAGTATGTGGGAATGGACTTGCTTTCTCTTCCCTCGAATTTATTGAATGGGAATATGAGAATAAGATATTTATAAGAGTATGTGCAGGATCATCATGGAAAAAATAGGCCCTTAAGTGGTAAAAAATTTAGAAAAATCAGAGTTAGGCAACTTGACGTAAAAATTTGAATAAGTTATCTATATTATTTCAAGAATCTGTAAGAATAAAATCTATAGAAAATTGAATCTAGTTTCTAAATTACAAGGTTTTTTTTTTTTTTTAAATCTATTTAGTGAAAATTTGAAATTTCAATGTACTAGTACTTAAATTTTAGGGAAAAAATAAGAAGTAGGTGTTTATCTGACCACCCTAACCATAATAAAATGATAATAGTTTTTTTATAATATTTTAGATATAAGTAGAGGACTCATGTCCTGATGTGATACATATTTTTTTGTAATTTTTTTCTAAGTAAATAATTAATTATGAATTTTTTATTACAAAGTTCTAAAAATATTAAAAACTTGTATGTCGACCACCTTAACTTGGTCAAAAACTCATAATTTTTTTTTTTTAATCCTATACTATGTGAAGCATAGAATGTGACACATGTTTCAGATTCAAAAAATGTGATACCGTTTGAAAGCTATAGATGTTTTTCAATCAGCCTATCAATCAAGACTTTAGTCATAATTCAAATAGAAAATGAATAATAATTATTTATTAAATTCAAAGTAAAGAATAATTTATATTGGTGGAAAGCTGAGAATCTCCTTTAAAAATTCTTTTCATTTATCAATTTTGGGTAAAAAAAAGTCGTTAGCCACATGGGCCATCATATCAGTTACATATCGCCACATTTTGGCCCATCATGATCCTAGACATACCCTTAAAGTATTCTAATTACAACCCGCACATGAATGGAGTAACTAAGTCTACAAATAAAAATCTATTTGAAGTAATTAAGAAGTTGTTAGAGAGTAATCCTTGGGACTGGCATACTCAATTGAGATTTCCATTATGGGTAGATAGAACCCAAATTAAGGCCACCCTAGGAAAATCACCATTGAAGTTGGTCTATGACCAAGAATAAGTCTTTCCTATCCATCTACAGATACATGTTCTCAAGTTTACACAAGAATTATATTCAAATGATGAAAGGATGGAGGTTAGGCTAACCAGTTTATTAAATTTGGAAGAGCAAAGAGATGTTGCTTTACAACGGTTTTTTAAACATCAATTTGTTGTCAAATCTTGGTTTGAAAAAAGAGCAAAGATCAAATCTTTTAGGATATTAGACTTGGTGCTACTATGGAATAAATCCAAAGAAAAGAAAGGGGACCATCAAAATTTTGATAGGATTTGGTTGGGTCCTTATAAAATTGTCAAGATCCTCAGCGAAAATTCCTTTCTATTAAATACTTTAACGGGAGAGCATGTTCCTTTTCCTGTCAATGGGTAGTTTGTCAAACACTATTTTGGCCCATGAGGGTTTGATGTTTTGATTGGTTGTACATATGGAATTAGTTGGACCATTTTTATTTTTTTTTTGTTTTGTTCTATTCTTTTTGTTTATATACTTTTTTTGTGTCTTGTGGTGATTTCCATTTTTCTCTATTTCAAAGTACAAAGTGGTATATTCATTATATGTGAAAGGTACTAGGAGAGAAGCTGGTTTAGGTATTTTCAGGTATGTCTCTAAATTATTTTTTTCTCAAGACCTATGTCTTGTATTATTTTTAAGTAGCAACCTAAAAGGTTAAGAAAAAATAGGTGTATTGTAAGTAATCTCATTAACCCACAATTGAATTTGTCAAAATTATATAGTAACATTTATTTATATGGAGGTCTATTTGTCTTGGTATAATTTTATTTTTTATTTAAGTGAAAAATTAGAGTCTTGACATTGTCATGAAATCCATTGTAGTTCTCAACCCAAATTTTAGAATGATATATTTGAGTATTGAAAAAAATGAAAAGAGAAATGACTCAAGTAAGCCTATGCAAAGAACATAAAATAGAACTATTCATTGGTGGAAAAAATCAATACGAAAAGGGTAATTCAAGTATCTCTATCGAGGCTATGAACACCTAGCTAGCAGTACAACAATGTTTTGAGAGAACTAGAGATATATCCATTGGGGTTATGGACGCATGTTTGGTAGCAGAGCAATGCCTAGGGTATCATTGTATGATATCCATAGGGATTCAACTCACGTACCATAATATTTGATATAATTATTTTAGGAAGAGAAGAACCTTTGTGGGGATAGATAGACCATGAATGCACACACTTAAATTCAATGTGGTTTCTTTTGATTTACATTTGAGATTCTAGCTCAACCTTGTTTTCCATAACTGATCATACTAAAGTTTAAAGTTTAGAATGTTCATGAATCATAGGTTCTGGGTGACTAAATTCTTCAGTATCTTGAAAATAGGTAAGCCATTAAATTCCTAGTTGAGTTGCCATTTGTTATGCCTTGCATAACCACCCCATTTTGTTTTGGTCAAAATGGGTCCCCTTTGTGTTTGTTTGTCCTTGAAATTTTCTTTGGGTCTTAGGAGTTGTTATTTTTCCTCCTAAGTCCTTGTTCCTTTTGTCTAGCGGATGTAGAACCAGAATGAAAACTGGACTCATAACTTTATGAAGGTTCCAAGTCTAGATTTAGCTCTAGTCTCAGCCCCATTCTATCCTTGTTGGTTTTCTTTGTTTGTTTGGTTCTCCTTGCACTCTTGGGTTTGTTTCTCCTTTGAGTTGTCTTTTTTTTGCTCATGATTTCTTTTCCTACTTGCAGAAGCAGAACCAAAAATAGAACCAAACTTGGAACTTTGTAAAAATTTCTAGATTCGGTTTTGGTTCTGATCTTGCTCCTGCTGGTTTTATTTTGTTTTGGCTCCATTTGTGTCTTGTTTGGATGGGGTTTCATTCAAGTCCCATTTCCTTTTCTTTTTTTTTTCTTTTCTCTTTTTTCTAGCATCAGTGTTTGTTCCTTTGGTGGGAGCGAAACTAGAAGTAGAACCAAACCTAGAACTATTAAAAAGTTTCAGATCTAGTTTTGGTTTCATTTCTAGCCCCATTCCTTTGTTATCGCTTCCATTGCCATGGGGCAAAAACCAAAACTAGAATAGAATGTAGAGCTTACTTTAAGTTCCTGATTCCATTTTAACTCTGCTTCCACTTCTGCTTTACCTTTGACATATGCAGATGTTGTGTACTCATCCCCATCTCAATTTTGTGCTTGACCAACCACAATAATTGCATTAATTATAGCCTCCTCATATGCACAAAAATAATTTTAAACCTTAATCAATGTTAATTGGATCATTATCATTATAGCCCAAGTTGTTTTAGCAAACCAAAGTTGAGAAAGCATCAATGAGGAGCATGATTTGGTCAAGGGAAAGTGTCTGCAACTAGATTTAGATTGAGTTTCATCCTATTTGGTAGTGTTCTGAGATAGGTGGGACTTTTTCCTTTGTTCTATTTTGTTTGTTTTCCCATTTCCTATTCATGGTATTTGTCACTTGTTCACAAGACCTTTCTCATGAATCTTTTCCTATTTGTGTTTGTGTTTCACTTGCTTTTTTTGTTTTTGTTTTATTTTTTCTTTTGTTTCTTATTTTCTTTTTGTCTTTTCGCATTGATTTATGTTGTTTTGTTGTTGTTTTCCCATTTTGGTGGTATCCATACTACTATGCCCTATTTTTATTAGGTTTTCATATTTGATGGATCTGATGTGCTTAAAAAGGTTGTAAATCTATTTCATGACCCTTTTGATCTTATTTTCATGTCAGGTTTTTGATGCCCTAATTTATTGAGTCAACAGGTTATGCAAACTAGGGTTTGTGTGCTATCTCTTTGCATATCGTACCCTAGGTGGCTCAATCCCACCGCTATTTTGGAAATGATAATGTCACACCTTTATTTTAAGTCTTGTTGTATCTTCTTGTGACCTTGTCCCAAGTTGTTACAAGTGTTTGTCTATATTTGCTCCATGTTTAATGATAAGGTGGCAGAAGTGTAGCCAAGAAAGAACTTAACTCATGAGTATGTGTGTAAGATTAGGTTTGATTTTGATCCAACTCCTGATGAGGTTTTTCCTCCCTTCCACATCCTTTTCTTTTGGTAGAAGTAGAACCAAAATGGGAAATGTACTTGGAAGTATTGAATGGTTCTTGGTCCAATTTCCATTTCGATCCAGGTTCTGATTCTGATATTGAACCCAACCCTAGTCTTGACTTTTTCAGAAGCCACCATTCCTAATATCTTCCTAGATCCACCTCTGATAAGTTTCAAGTCTCACTGAGTATGCGAGGCTACGTAGGGAAGGACATGGAAATTTAAGGGGTAATCTTCTAATGTTGATTTTCATGCTTTCTATTGGTCTAATCTAGGGTTGCTTTTTAGGAGTAAGCAATATTAGGAGCGTCTGGAGAAGCTTCATAGATGGAGGGCCAGGTTGTTGAGGGTTCAAGGAAAGTGAAGCCTAAGAAGATAAAGGTGGAGAAACTTCCCTATACCTTGAGATACAAGCACAAGAATCCTACTCTCACTGCAAATAAGTTAGACTCAAATTGGGTGGATATTTCCAATACTAATCCAGGTCTGTTCAATTATGAGGAGTTGTTGATAGACACTTTCTTTGAAGATGCAATTGGGATAACTTTGAAGATAGACCAATCTGGACTTGCACATGTGACTATTTTCCCACTATTAGTCCAATGTTCGGAGCTTATAATCATAGCAGTAAGGGCTTAAAATCTTGCAACAAGGAAATGTGTGGACATTCAAGGCAATGTAATCATTGATCTCTCCCCATAAATGATGAAATTTATGTTCAATACACCTACTCCTCAGGGCCCTAAGCAACTAAATGAGGCAGAGTAATTGCAATTGTTTAGCAACCATAAAGAAACCAATAGGGCTCACATGAACAAGAAGTGGTTAAAGGTTGAAAAGAAGTCTCTAAAAAAAGTGTCAAATCAGCCCAAGAGGGGAGACTTCCATAAGGATATTGATGACTTCATCATGATATTGTCCAGGATATTTGGGAAAAGAGATTTTCCATGCTTCAAGTAGTGGATGTTTCCTTTTATTAAGGAATTTTTTAGTGGAAAGCAACAATTTGATTTGAAAATGATCTTGTTGGACAACTTGCACAATCAAATGATCAATGTGAATCAAACAAATACCTTCTTCATGACTTCATATGTTGTATATGTTGTTGCAAGAATGGGTATATTTCTTGGATTGAATGTAGTAGGAACATTAGGTGAAGCTCTTGGATAGAAGAAGGAATGAGATAATTATGAACAATTAACCTTGCAAACATTAGAGTTGCATTATAGAAGGGTTAATGATGCATTCCTTTATGTCATCATTAACTAGTTGACTAGAGATTATGGATATTGGTTGAGTAGAGATGCCATGGATTTCATTGCTGAATGGAGATGTTGGTATATCTAATACCCCAAGTTCTCTTAGTTCTAGTTGGTAGGATTTAATGGAAATCCTCACTTACTCCCAAGATGTTGCAATGACAGGATTTTCCTCATGGAATTCATATATCAAGCCTTGGAAGTCTATGGAAAGTTTGCAAGAAAACACAAAATAGGATGCCACAAGTTTCCCATGAAGTTGGGTGAATACATGTGTGCTAATATTGTTGTTGCAAAAGTAGTATGTGTTGAGTTGATTCACTTAAGGTTGGGATTGCATACATCTCAAAAGCATTTTAATCCAAAACATAAGATGAATGGTTTGCTTCCTACTATTTTTGAGAACCATTTTAATAAATTGGAAAAAATTTGGATAAATTTACAAGATGAGTATGATGTCAGAAAGAGAAGCTATGAAAGGCTTCCTATTCCATTAATGATTGAGAATGGAGTAAAAGAGGAAATTCCTAATACATTATATGATGATTGTGTGGTTTTAGATCCCGACTATGAGGTAGAAAACATTGGTACCAAGAAACCAAGAACTTGGACCCCATTAATTGGGATGAAAAGGAATTTATTGACATTAGATGGATTTCCAGGACAATAATGGATATAAGTATCTAATGGGTAGTGATGAGGATAAAGGATCTAGAGGCTCAAACTTCAAACAAGAGGAAAGCACAAGGTACCCAAGGATACAAGAGAAAAAAGAGGAGATAAGCTCCTAAAGATCAATTAGAATACTTCCCTCCTAGCTCTGGAGGAGAGGCTGATCTAAAAGTACCTACCCTAGATACTCATGAGCCACAATGAGAAGAAGCTACCACTACTAGTGAAGGAACTTCATCTCAACCTCTCCTTCTAGAAGAGTCCACTAGGGATGCACCTCAAGGAAGCCTTCATGATCAGGCTAAAAAGGAGAAGGAAATGGAGGTTGTAATTCATGATATTAACTATGATTCAAAGGGCACATAGTCAGATGATGAGCTTGCCAAAGTTGTGTTTGTTGATAACATTAGAGGTGTTGAGGAAGAGTATATTTTGACTAAGGAGGATCAATGGAAATTTCTTGAGGATTCTAAGAGAGAAGAAGATTCCAAAGAACAAGCTAAGTAACTTTTAAAACAACAAGAAGTTGATACTAAAGCACAAGTTGATGCATTGGCCAAACGACATGAATTAGAAGCTAGGGCCAAAGATGAAGGGATTGCAAGAAAGTAGCAAAAAAATGAAGTAGAGATTAAACTCAAAGAGGAAAGAGATAAGTTAGATCCATTGAAAAAATTCCACAAATTGGAATAAGAAAAGGCTCAACAAAGAAGTGAGACAGAAGTCGTTGAAGCCAAGTTTAAGGCTATAGAATAATCCTGAAGAAAGAAGGATGAAGAGGATCTCTTGCTCAAGAAGTTGGAAATAGAAGAACAATCTAAGCATCAACACAAGGTAGAAAAAATGTGGGATAGAGTCAAATAATTAGAGAAACAAAGAGATGAAATGTATGAGTAGAGGAGATTAGAGGAGGAAAGGGAGAAGGCTAAAACTGAAAGGCTTGCAAAAGAAGTTGCGGAAAAGGAGCAACAACAAGAGGTTGATTCTCAACCTAAGGAAAACATTATGAAACTGCTCTCCTCTACCACTATTTCTTCCTCACAACAACTGGTTACTGCTCTTGCTACCACAACATGGTTGAAGATTAACTTGGAGAAAAAGAAAATAGTCCAGCCCCAACATTTGAACTAGGATGACATGATGAAAGAGATTGAGAAGGAGAGGCCTAAGAAAAAGGCTAGTGTCCTTCACTCCACCAAGATGAATGATGTTGGAGAGATTGCGGCTGAGTGTTCCATTCTAAAGTTAGATAAGGATAGATTTGAGATCAAGTTAAGTGATTAACAACTAGGCACTATAAACTTGGGAAATCCTACAAGAAATTGGCTAATGGATTTAATTGATATTGCGACATCTTCTACCACTTCAAGAATGGTGAAGGATAAGAAAAGGAAAGATGAGCTTAAGGCTCAATTAGATCAATTACATAAGTTCTTAAAATACTTATCATTTCTTGTTTTTGTACAATTTGTTGCTCCTACAAAACCCATTTTGTTAAGTAAGAAAGAGACTAGTGAACTTGTTGAAATGAGAAGCAAGGTAGGGATGCTAGATAGATGGATTGATAGACTGAATCATGAAGTAGAGTTGCTTGTTAAATTTCATAAACCTCATGATGATGCATTGGAGTTTCTTAGTGAGATGAATTCACATGTCGAGGATCTTGGGAGACAAGAGGAAGAGTATAGAGAAAATACAAAGAAGTTGAAGGACATCAATAAGTTCTCAAGATAAACTTTGCTGGAATAGTCCATCCTTGAGGAGGATAATGCAGAATTTATTGAAAAGACCATCAGAATTATTAGGTTTCGGTCCTAAATCATTTTTTATCATAGGAACAAGGTACAACAGGATGGAAAATATTTGAATGAAAAAATTGAGGAGTTGGGAGCAGTCATTGCTATGCCTATAAATGAGGAAATCCCTTTGAAAGATGACCTCCCTCTTGATAAACTTAAGGAAAAATGACATAGTAGGTTTGAGGAGGCAATACACAAGGGGGATGATGGTGATGACTTGTTGATTGATAGACATGGATATCAAGGAGGAGAAAAAGGCTGCTAGAAGATAACTTATTAAACTTGGGGATATGCAATAGTTTTCTTCTACAAAATTGAAAAGGATAAATTTTGTAGATAGTTGGGTGGATGCGCCAGATGAAGATAAGCTCCAACAAGTGTTTACTAATTATTATGATATATGCTTGAGCAGAAAACATAGGAATAAAGTGGCAATGGAATGTTCTATTCCTAATGGACACCTATGACATGGTCAGTTGGAAAGCTCTCTCTCTCTCTCTTATTTTGTAGCATCTTGACATGACTTCAATTGTCGATTCCCAATAGTTCTACCTTTCCTATTTATGCATTGGATTTTGATACAAAGTCACCAACAAGTGAACTAAAGATCAATAGGGAAATCATCCCATGCAACTCCAATGATTCCCTAAACTTGTGGATCTCATTCTTTTGACTGGAGGAACTAGTGTTAGGGCTATTCTATATGTAGTTTTGTTCTCCATGTTGTAAAGTTCAACTAATTGAAGGAATACTAGCAGCCTAAGGAGAAAGCTAGGAGAATTTTTTTAGTTTCAGGATCATTTTATAGTTTTATGCATTTAGACACTTAAATATTTTTATATTTTTCAATATATAGTTATATGTTATTTCAAGTTTCAATATTAATGGTGATGTCAATGAACAATATTCATTCATATTCCATCGAATGTTGTGAATACATATCTCTTATTTGGTGAAAATAAATTGAAGATTCAAAATTTGAGGCTATTTCCATTGAGTTATCTATGAATGAGGTTTTATGTGTTCATTGATCTATTAATTTTCATGATGAGTTGATGATATGTTCTTGTTAATTTTGAAGTTTATAAATGGTGAATGATATGTATAACTTGAATTTTCACTATGAATGAATGCAATGGTATAGATTATGCTATAGATTGTATCATTTTATGGTTTAGTTGTTTGGAAATAATACTCATTATGAGGTTTGTATGTCTGAATTGAATGAAATTTAAATTCATGATTTGTTGTCCTGAGCTCTATCCTATCTTTTGATATTTTTTTACACCCCCCAAATGTAGATTAATTTGCATGATGTGGTTTGTATCCCTTTTACTAGTAGGCTCCTTGAACATTAGGGTGATCCCACAAAGCTGGTTTACAATTTCTAGGAGATTTTTATTTTTGTTGAAATCACATATTTTTAGAAAATATAATGATTTAATCCTTAAAAGGTTTCATTTAAAGCATTCCAATTGAAGAGGGTTTGATCAAACTACCTTATATAAAACCCCCTTCGATAGAACCCTGCTAGTTTTAAACCATACCTATAACGGAGTCTCATTTACACCTATCAAAATGTTGATAAAAAACCTCTTTTGATTTACCTTTTGGGGAATCAAATGAATTCATTTAAACTTTTTTTTTGTAAGTACATAGTCCTTATTATAATCTTCTAAAAAAAGTATAATTTTAAATAAATTTAATTTAATTATTATATTTATTTTTTATTTCTTGTGAATGTAGGTTTTTCATCGAAAATCAAGCTCTTTGTGATGCACATGTAGAAAAATAGAATATTATCAAAAAAAAATTAAAAATATGAGTGCACCAAATATTGAAGTCCTTGAACCAACTATTTTTTTTTTGAATTTGATACATACAAAAAAAGTTGTGTTACACGGTTCACCTATGTCTGAATTGTAACTGGTTTGACTTAGAAACTTGATTAAGGAAAAAATATATATAATAAAATACTATGAAACCAATTAGAAGCACTAGATATCATAGTTACAAATCTAAGTTAAAAAAAAATAGAATTTTATCCTTCATGGAAAAAAAATTGTGTTATATGGTGAGCGTCACTCCTTAAAAATGTTGTTTACTGAAAAAAAAATTGTTTTCTAAGGATATGGAAAAAGAAACTTGCAATCTGATTCCAATTTTTTTTGAAAAAATATATTTAGAATCTATAAAAAAAAATGCCACAAATCACTAGTTTTCATCATCTTCAAATTCCTCACAGGTTTAGCCATTATAGGGTGCTTGAAAGTGAAGATTTACTTAGAAAAAATCAGTTCAGCATCCAGTTTGGCCAAAAATTGTAAACCAGTATTTTAGGATCACCCATTACAGTTGCATAGTCCACTAAATGACATCAACACAGTTGAGAACCAACTACAAAAATATTGGAAGATAGGTTGCTTTAGGTTATTTATCTTTTTTAGGAGAGATAGGGGAGAAATATTATGTTTAACTTTTCTATGTTACATTGACCATCAATAGGACTAAGGTCCCTCTAGTAGCAATAGCTCTCAAGGAAGCACTCAACAGTGCATTTGTGTGCTCCAGAGAGGGTCTAGGATTGTGGGTTACTATCTCTCTCTCTTACTTTCCTTGTTCATTTACTATCTCGTGGTACAAGTTCTACTCTTGAGTAGGTTTTTATTTCACCATAAGCTTTACTTACTTCATTTACACTCCTTTCCAACTTGGCTATTTGTGGAGGTGGGAACATGAAAATGAGTTTTTGACTAAGGTAGGCCCCTATACAACCCCAAGCTTTTCCCCTTGTCCTTCTATGTGTAGGTGAAAAGTGGAGCTTGGAGTGAAGAGTTGGATGTCCAGTGAAAGGTAAGCTCTCTCCAAGTCCCCTTACATTTATATACAAGCTTTTGAATTCATGTTCATTTATTTCACTCAGTACATTCCAAACCTAAGTTTAGAAGTGCAACCTGGTTTTGTCCACTTGAGCCACTGAGGCATATGTTTCTTAGGATGCTAGCATGACTTTTAGATAATAGCATGCCATGCGAGCATCCTAAAATTGCACCATTTTCTTTTGGCCGAGAGCTCACTCATCAAAGGTACAAACCTTGAGGATTCACTCTCTCAAGATATGAAATAAATTTCCCTGAAACACAACTTGGAGTATACTTCTCTATATTTTTATTGACTTGCTTATGCTAAGGTGTATAAGATTAGTTTGTTCTCTGGTGATCTCTTGAGAAAAAATATACATGTGTGCAATGAATCCATCTTATATCACAACATCACACCAAGCCGACATATGAATTCATTAAATAAAGGCGGCTAAATCCTACCAAAATTTAAAATTAAATCCTGAAAATGACTCAAGGGGGACTAAGATGCCTTAGGAGGTGTCTTTGTCTCAAGCCATGAAACTTGGGGCACAAACACCAAAAATGGGACCTATTTAAAATGCCTCAAAATAAGGGTCCCAAGACCTTTTGGGGACAAAGACACCATAGGTGGCATTTTATTCCTGACCTAAAAATTAGGCACACATAGATGGAGTTATTAAATTATCATTTATGCATTAGAGAATGTCGAGATTAACCAAAAATAGATGTAATTCATAGGGCTTGTGGACATAAAATAGGACCAATTAAGCCATAAAAAAGCATAAATAAAGCAAGGTGGGCCCAAGAAAATGTGAAAATGAAAAAGGTAATAATTTTACTACACTACATTTAGCCCCCACTTTAGTGAGAGGATGAACTTGCTTCAAAATCACACTAAATTAGCCAACCACTCAATCAAGAGGGGTTCAAATGTGCAAATTCTAGTAAGATAGGATGATAATAATCAAGAGGGTAGCTAAGTCCCTAGGATCAAGATCCTATGGAAAACCAACATAGGAAGAAAAGAACATGCTTGCTAATGATATATGAAGCCATAACTAGACCAGAGTCATACACCACCAAAGAAAAGAGAAAGGAAAAAGGAAAACTACAATGGATCAAGCTTTGATTGGTTGTCGAACATGGTGGACTGGGTCTAGGATGTTTTTCCAAAAAGAAATTTTAAAAGTGGAACATGTTATCCACTATGCAAACAAAACGTATGCTCACAAGGGCTAGTGAAGCTAGGTGTCCACTAGGTGAGGCCTAATGAGCCTATCAAATCCATACCTCCATGCCTTTAATAAGGTACCCAAATGCATACTCACAAGGGCTAGTGAAGCTAGGTGTTCACTAGGTGAGCCCCAAGGGACCATATCAAAGCCACACCTCTATGACTCTAATAAGGTACAAAAATGCATGCTCATAAGGGCTAGTCAAGCTAGGTGTTCACTAGCTGAGCCCCAAGGGACCATATCAAATCCATACCTCCATGACTTTAATAAGGTACAAAAATGCATGCTCAAATGGGCTAGTGAAGCTAGGTCATCACTACGTGAGCCTTAGGAAGTCTACATCAAATCCATAACTCCATGACTTTAATAAGGCCAAAGGGAAAATACAACAAGAAAAAGGGATGCTCAAAGGGATTTTTCTTAGTTCATGTGAGGTGTTACTATTATGGGACATTATTCCTAATGTCTCCAAGAGAGGATTAATCAAAGGATAAAAGATTCACCACTTAAGAGATGCAGTGTGTTGTATCACCACTAAGGGGAATATAATATGCTAAGATAGATCATGCTCTTGAAGGAAATTACTCTTAATGTCACCACAAAGAGAAGAACACATCACATGAAATAAGAAAATTGCATCAAAGAACATGAAAAAGAAAAAAAATGCAATTGAAATCATGCGAAGATAATGCCAATGTATGCCCTCACTTTAAAGAAATTGCTAATACCATACTATGAGAAATTAATTTAAAGTATCCAAAAGATATAAAAGGAAAAGAGGGTTTCCCCCCAAAACATGTAAGGGATCTATGGATTCAAGGTCAGTAGTTGTCTTTGTTGCAATAACATTAGAGAGCTTGAAACTATCATCATTCACCAAATAGACATAGAACTAGAAGAATGACATAAAGAGAGTGAAAAAAAAGAACAATAAATCCTTTTGGGTCAACATGGAAGAGACATAGGGTGTCTCAATTCCTTGGATCATCCCCGAAAGGAAAACACAAGACAAAAAGGGAAAATGAAAAGCAAAGAAAAGATAGTGAAAAATCCTTTTGGGTCAACATGAAGGAGACATGAATGTCTTGATGCCTTGTGTCATCCCCAAAAATAAAATACAACAAAAAAAAGTAAACAGAAAAGTAAAGATAAAAGATCAATGAAATGAAAATTTATATGACATATAGAAGAATGAACATAGAGAGAAATATCAAACAAAACATCATAGGGTATCATGTTATGCACATGTAGAGAAAATAAAATAAAATGAAAAAGACTAGTAACGCATAGGCAATTCAACCTAAAGCAAGTCACCCACCTCTCACTCTCAATTTGTATAAGTAGAAGGTAGATAACGAGCCTAAGGGACAACAAAAAATGCATTACTAGGACAAGGCCATCTACTTCTTGCCTCCACTAAATCAAAGACAAGAATGGACCGAGGTAGGTGATGAGAAGGATCATGTAATAGTGAGAATAGAGTATTCTAAAACTATTACATGATAAGAAAGGTGGAGAAGGATAAGCTATGCAATCACTTGATGGAAATCATTGTCATTGAAGTGAAAGTTTTGCAATAGTAACTTGAATGCATGGAACTCATTAGTACTATGTCCAAGAGTTTGATTATATGCACAATGTTAGACTTTTGCATCTCTAGGATAAAGAACTAATCTATTCATAGGTGGTATTGTTATAATTCCTTTGTTGAGAAGCAGTTGTAGGGTTGATGGAAGAAGTTGGGTCCACAAAATGCTCAAAAAGTGGAAGTGTTTTTGTTGTTTTTCAAAATTTGTCACACTTGGACTGAAAATTTGAGGCACTTACACAATGAATCTTTAAAAAAAGTTAGTAATATGAAATTTATTATTTTTAATCTAGTTTTCAAATATGTAAATTATTCAAATACTGAGATTATAGAAATTAAATTTTGATATATAAAAACCACTTTTTAAGTCCCTTTTTTTTACCATACCATGCATGTGTACGAACACCAATTTTTGACCCAAATAAGAGTATTTTTCTAATTCCTTTTGGGGAAAGAAAGCTAACAAAATGAATATTGATGAGGAAACTTTTTTGTAATTTAAAAAAAAAAAAAAAATTATTGAATTTTTATTGGCCTTAATTGTTGTTTTTAAAAATCAATGTGTATGGACAACATAATTGGACCTAAACTAAAAAAAAATTGAATCTTTTTTTAAATTATGTAGATAATTGGCTAAAGATTGATGCCATATAATTTTTTTACAAGAAACTTAACCAAAAAAAATTTATTGAAAAACAAAAAAGCCTAATATTTCAAGTTTAAGGACTAATTTTCTTAAAAATTAATTAAAAAATAACAAACATAATCCAATATTAATAAAAATTATATATTTGGAAACTAGACATCATGTTCTCTAATGGGTTTTAATTTATAGATTGATTCAGAAAAAAGGTCCATCAACCATATTCCCAAAGTTGGACATTCTTCTTCAATCTACCTTAATTTTTTAGTTGCAAGTCAAAGGCTAAGGCTATGATTTCCAAGCCTTTCCCGATCCTAAAACCAAGGCTACATGTGGTTTGGGAATTCATTTTTTTAATAACATGTACGCATTATTTAAATGAAATGCGTAAGTGTTTCATAACGCATACATGTTACCTATTTACCCATTGGGTAAAGGTAACACATATGCATGCATTATGTAACATGTATGTGTTCCTAAAATAGAACACATATGTGTTTTATAACATGTACAAATTTCTTATGTAGTCATTTCTTCTTGATTTGGAAAATACTGATAAAACATGATTTTTCTTGAAAATTTCTTTTTTGTAGTAGGATCTGAAAGTGCCATTTTCTACATTTTTTAATTGCAAATTTGTTTTGTGAATGGCATATTCTATTCAGATTTTTGGAGGAGACAAGTGCATGTTGAATTTTTTGAACTGAAATCAAGTACAAGAACATTTTACAAGAAGATTTTGAAAAAGATAACTTTTTGATGTATTCATGATGTTTTTGTACTTCAAAGTTTATAGAAGAAAGGATCTTCATACTACATAGTTTTATTTGAATATTTGAAGGAGATGGGAATTTGAAAATAGGTTACTAGAATCATTTTTTTCTCATCAAAGAGGGTTTGGTAACCATGGGATCAAATAAAAGACAAAGAAAAAAATGTAGAAAGTTAATGACACTTGAAGAAATTCAAGAAAATAAAGAAATGGAGGCAAAAAGACAAAGGGATAGAAGAGAAAGGATTTGTCAAATGAAAAATTTGGAAGCATCTAGTTCCATGAATTTTGAAGAGGAAACCATGAATGATGAAATGAATGTAGATGATGCAAATATGGAGATGGTGAATATGGAAGAAATTGCAATTATGCAGACAAACCCAACTATGCCTTAAACTTCAAATTTGAATGATATGGAAATAATACCTATGCAAACAACTTTGGGTATGTCTTCAAATCCACCTCCCAATGATATGAAAAATTCACCTATTCAAACAATCTATCGAGGTATGTTTTCAAACCCAAGTCTTGATTATATTGATCTTGGTTGTTTAAATGAAGCTGGATACACCATTGATGATATAATTAATTCTAGGGTTGAAGCAATGCAATAATTAAAAAATTGATGAAATTATATCGTATGAGAATGCAAATGAGATTGAAATCTCTCATATTTATGAAAATGAGAATGAAATCCCTTTTATGTTTGAAGATGAAAATGAAACCCCTTGCATAAATGAAAATGAAACCCCTTGTATGGATGAATGTGAAAATGTTTTTTTACAATTGAAAAAGAAGTGCTAGATAGCCTTCATGGTAAATTTTCTTGGAGACAAATTATAACTTATGGAAATAGAAAATATAAAATATTTTTTATAGAAAGAAATTAGGATTTCAATGTCAACTCATGGTGCAATTGATGAGAATGTCAAAAATGAGAAAAGTGATGAAAAAATTAGGTATTTTTGTAAAACCAAAAAGAAAGATGATTTAGTAGAACAAGTCATATCTAGTGTTGCTAATGCTATTGATTTTATAGGTAAGAAAATTTGATCTAAAGATAAGAATGTGGCTCGTCATGCAATAACAACTTCTCTAGTTAATAAAACAACTTCAAATAAAAGAATGTTAAGTAAGATTACTAAATCTATAAAAGTAAATCGTAAAACTTTGATAAGAGCTGCTAAAAGAAGAGAAAGTATTCAAAAGGATCCAATTAATCAATTGTGAAGTTTTAGTGGTAGACTCCCAAGATCAAACATGAAATTAACTAATGAAATTAAATATTTAATCAAATATTTTTGGCATGATAATACAAGAGTATCACCTAACATTAGAGATGTCTTAAAATTAAGGGTGAGTTCCAAAATTCATGAACCTCATCCAAAGAATCTATTAGATATGACTCAAACTTAGTTATAATGTAAAAAAAATTAGATGCTGCAATCTTACCATTGAATATTAACATTAGTCAAAGATCATTTGAAAAGTGTAAACCTTGGTATGTTATAATTAATAACCAATGAATCTCTTATTGTTGTACGAATCATGTACAATTTCATTATTATTATGATATTTTTTGATATATACGATGCACTTTGCATGCTAACCAAATTATGCAGGACATTTGTAGTATTAATATGCCACTTGAAAGAATCAAAGATTTTATAGTAGGTTTTTTTGTGAACCCTCTAATAGAAACTTATTTTATTTAAAACCATGTCTTTCTGGAGAATGTGACAGGTGTGGTAACTTTTCATTATTAGGAGAATGTATGCATGAAAGTAGTTTAGATGAATTTGGACAAAAAAAAGTGGATGTAAAAAAAATAAAAAATGTTGAGTATTCTTTAAAAGATGAAAAAGTTGGAAAACATTGTGAGCTAATTGTGGAAAAAATTAGTGTGCATGCATTTATTAAAGAATTTAAAGATAAGATTGTGCCTAAATATGTTCAACACTCTCAGTATGCTTATTGATTTGATAATCAATTTCATTTATGTAAAAAAAATTTCCCAATTGGAAAAATATTGTTAGTTGTTGATTTTACTGAAAATTATACTCTTGCTCCATAAGAAGAAATTCAATCACAATATTATAATTTAGTGCAAGTAGCTATATTTGTTCATATTATTTATAGAAATGTAGATGATAGTAGAGAAGATAATAGAATTTTTTTGAGTACCATTTTTATGTAAGTGATAATCGATTACATTCATTTGAGTTTGTTCAATAGGGTATGTGTAGAATCATCATGAAAAAAATAGGCCCTTAAGTGGTGAAAAATTTAGAAAAATTAGAGTTAGGAAACTTAACATAAAATTTTAAATAAGTTATCTATATTATTTCAAAAATATGTAAGAATAGAATTTGTATCAAATTGAATTTAGTTTCTAAAATACTAGGTTTTTCTTTTTTTTAAAAGAGTCTATTTGGTGAAAATTTAAAAATTTTACGGCTTAGATGCACTTACTCATTACCGTCCAATGATCTGACCTTTCAAAATATATCATCCGCATATCTATTTATATGTCTGAGAATTTGTACTAAATATTAATTTTGTTCCAAATTCATATTTCACCACTTTCTAATTGGATGGAAGGAACAAACCAGTTTAGATTTCTAATCAACTAGTTGGCGAGACGTAAAGGGTACCTCCGCCGCTAATGGGGCTCTGGCCCATACCACCCAACACAGGGATAGAAGGAAATGATAGAAATGATGGATTATAGATGGTCAGAAGAAGGAAGGTCAGAACGAAGCATTGAACGATGGGAGGACGAAAGGATGGAGGGGAGGAGGAGAGAATAAAGATTAGAGATTTGAACTCAATTTTGCTATCAGGGATTTCAGAGGAGGGTAGAAGGTGGCGTTCGGAAAGAAAGGGGACAAAGGAGGAGTAGAGAGCGAAAAGGGTCCACCCAAATGACACAACTTCATTACCACCTGAATTCAATTCCCCCACCCTAGGTATTTTGATCGATTTCCCAAAGGGCGATTGAACATCTTTATGAGGGAAACACATTTTCAATTTTGCATTAAAGAGGTAGGTTAGGAATTTTCAATCAATGTTTCCATTGGACTGCTTCTTCCTAAAAAAAAGGGGTAAGAGCTAAGCTCCTATATCATAGGATAGCCTAAGGCCAAAGTAACCCACCTACCAGAATCCCTATCTTTATGTGATGTGGGCCCCTATCTATATAGTATAGCCACTCCACCTTATCCTTCTCCTTCTAATTGGTTGGTTGAGGGAGAGGGGTGGCCTATATATCTATGCCCCCCCAACCCCATATAAAGTATGGATAATGGATGGGGCCATCCATTATAATCATATACTGATCGTGATATCAGTCACCACATCAGTCGCATCACTAGACACACGTATCCATCCAACCATTTGTTATGATATACAATCATCAGTCATATCGCGTATATAATAGATATATGGGACCATCCCCATCTATTCATCATATCACTGGTATGGGTATGTGTAGGATCATCATGGAAAAAATAGGCCCTTAAGTGGCAAAAAATTCAGAAAATTTAGAGTTAGGAAACTTAACGTAAAAATTTGAATAAGTTATCTATATTATTTCAAAAATATGTAAGAATAGAGTCTATAGAAAATTGAATGTAGTTTCTAAACTACTAGGCTTATTTTAAAGGAAAAATAATCTATTTGGTGAAAAATTGAAATTTAAATACAATAGTACTTAAATTCTAGGAAAAAAATAAGTAGGTGTCTATCTAACCACCCCAACCACAATAAAATGATAATATATATTAATAATATTTTAGATATAAGTAGAGGACTCATGTCCCAATGTGATGCATATTTTTTTGAAATTTTTTTCCAAGTAAATAATTAATTATGAATTTTTTATTAATTTTTTTGAAAAATATAAAAAATCGTATGTCTGACCACCTTAACTTGGTCAAAACTTCATAAAATTCAATTTTTATTTTTTTAATGCTATAGTACACAAAGCATAGACCGTGATGCATGTTTTGGATTCAAAAAATGTGATGCCATTTAAAAGCTATAAATATTTTTCAATTAGCCTATTGATCAAGACTTTAGTCATAATTCAAATAGAAAATTAATAATAATTATTTATTAAATTCAAAGTAAAGCATAATTTATATTGGTGGAAAAATGAGAATCTCCTTTAAAAACCCTTTCATTTCATCAATTTTGGGTAAAATAAATGTCATCAGCCACATGCCCATCATATTGCCACTTTTTGGCCCATCATGATCCTGCACATACCCGTATCGTTGCAGTGGATCAACGAATCTGGTGTGATCGGTTGAGATATAGATATAAATATAGGTAATCGAGTGCCAACTATAATTGAACTATATATAGCATAGCCTCCCTTGGCCCCCTAGTTTTCAGGGAGTCAAGGATTCAGTACTATTGTATTATCTCCCCTATCTAGATGGGGTTGATGAATGGGGTGCCAATTCTAGTTATAAATGAATGCAAAGGGAGAGACCCAACGACATCTAATCTGATCTATATATGGATGGGGGAGTGGGGAGTGGGCCAACCAAAAACTATATAGTTGATAGTTGATAGTTGATAGTTGTATTACATGTATAATGCAAATAAAAATATCATTCATTCTCAACCTCTATTCCAATGATATGGTGGGGTGGGTCTTGTAATAACTCTATCTGTTCCGTTGTCCATTGCCAATCAACTGGATCTATCCATGAATGGAAGAGGGGTGCTTTAGAGTAGAGGAATCATGTCCCAATGTGATGCATATTTTTTTGTAATTTTTTTTCCAAGTAAATAGTTAATTATGAATTTTTTATTACAACTTTTAAAAAATATAAACGCTTGTATGTCTGACCACCTTAACTTGGTCAAAACTTCATGAAAATAATTTTTTTTAATCCTATAGCATGTGAAGCATAGAATTTGATGCATGTTTTGGATTCAAAAAATGTGATACCATTTGAAAGCTATAGATGTTTTTCAATCAACCTATCAATCAGGACTTTAGTTGTAATTCAAATAGAAAATGAATAATAATCATTTATTGAATTCAAAGTAAAGCATAATTTATATTGTTGGAAAGCTGAGAATCTCCTTTAAAAACCATTTTCATTTCATCAATTTTGGGTTAAAAAAAATTCATCAACCACATACCCAATATTGTTTTGACATATTTTATAAAAATTTAAAAGAGAGAGGAATTCAAATGAAAGAAAACCTTATATGGTTCGATAAATACACATGTTAAATAAAAAATGCTTGAATGTTCTAGCGGTTATGTAGAGTTCATAAAGAAAATAATATCCAACACAGGTGGATTTTTTTGAAGCTAGTCATGGTAAGGGAGAACATGATGGAGTAGGTGCATGTGTAAAAAGAGCTCTTGCTAGAGAGAAACTAAAATTTGAGGACACTATGAAATTTAGAGATGCACATGCAATTGTAGATTGGTGCAATACCAAATTATCTACAAGAAAAAGTGAGAGCTCAATAATTTGATGCTTCTTTTGGTTAGTTGAAGAAAATGATATTTTTTTCTTGACAAGATTGTGAAACAATTAATGGATCTAGGAAATGGTATTTGTTTAAGAGTTTGAATGAAAAAACATGGATATTTGTTAATTTTGTATTGTAGGTAATTGGGAGGTATGTGAGAATACAAAATGGGTCAAACAATGGCAACAAAGAGCCTTAACACCTACATCGACAAATGTTTGACATGGAATTACAATTGAAGATAATCAAGTGTTCGTATCAAATGATTATGATCGTGTTTTAGATCTTGTATAAGAAGGTACATTATTTATTGAGTTGAATTTTATATGTATGCATGTTTCTATTTTAATTAAATATAAGTCACTCTTTATTGAAATTTTTTATTTATTTTTGCAAGACATGTGCATGTTGTTGTTGCACTTGAGGGGAATGAAGAGGAGACAAAGTATTGGTTGGATAGATGTGTTGAGAGAAAACATAATTTGGTACATCCTAGAGTGGATGATGACAACTTTGAGTATCCAAATAGTTAAGTGGTTGTTGTTGGCACATGGCTTCAAAAATATTTGATAAGAAATAATGTATTTCCTGCATTTGAAGATTATGAAACACACAAGAAGATTATAAATTATTCACATTTTATTTTGGAAACCAATATAAAACTAGTTAGATATCAAGGGAGGCCTGCTAATAATGTTTTATAGACACTTTCAATGGATGATCATGAGACAAAAATACATGCATTACAAAAAAGAGAGGATGCAGATGGTACAACAGAATAAATAAATATTGGTAAGTATATAGTTGATATATTTAATTTATAGTCGATATGTAGTTAAACATTTACACATATACATGTCTATATATATATATATATATATATATATATATATATATATATATTTCTATAGTCATTTCCTAATTAAATTTTTACATCATTTTTTGTTTCAGGTATCCCAAAACTAGATGGTTTACAATAAATAGAGGAGATGCATATATAATACAATGGAATTCGAATCTAGAGACATGTAACTATATATAGTTCTAAATACATGTAATTGATAGTATAAATATAAAACTAAATTTTATTGATTTTCATTTTATAAATCTTTATAATTGATTTCATATCCCCTTAAGACATTCTCTTAAAACCCCTTAAGCTATCCACTTATGTACCATTAATCCATCCTCTTGCATCCCCCTAAGTCTCTCTATTAATTCCCCTTAATCCATTCTATTAGGACTGTGGACATAGAAAATGTATTGATTGATGTTGCACATGTGATCTCGACTACTAACACCATTTCATCCTAAATCATCCCTCAGTCTAATCATTTAATCGAATACCCTTATTTGATTAAATTTATCAATCTTCCTCTCTTAATAAAATAAATCATCTTATTTAATTAAGTCTTTCTCTCTCATTAATTAAATTAATTAACCTAATCTAATTATCCCTATTTAATTAAATAATCAATTTTATTTGTTTAAATCCCTAAAGTCTCTCATTAAATTGAATAAATCAAAACCTTATTTGATTTAATCTAACTTCAACTCCTTTAATTAAATAAATCAAAAATCCTTATTTAATTAATCCTTTTATCATATTCTTCTCATATTTGATTTCAATCAACCCATAAATCTAAGTCAAATTTGTTACATCATCTAATCCTTCATTAAATTAATTAACCTTTGATTAATTTAATCCTAACTCATGTCCCATCATACAATGCATACAATGTAGGATCATCAACCTAGGAATGAAGCATACAACCTACATCAAATTCTATGTAGAATCATTACTATCAGAGGAACAAGAGCTCCTAGAAGCCTTTTTGAGAGAGTGACAAATCAAATTTGCATGGAGTTATGTTGACATTCTAGTGCTCGATCAAGAGATTGTGGTTCATCATTTAGCAGTCTACTCTGAAGCAAAGCCTATTAGAGAAAAATTTAGGAAAATGCATCCTCAAATTGATTTATTGGTCAAGATGGAACTGAAAGAGTTATTGGATGCAAGATTCATTCAACCAATCAACTATCCAGAATGGGTGTCAAATCTGGTTCCTATTTCAAAACTAGATGGGGGCATTTGAATCTACACAGACTTCAAAGATTTAAACAAAGCATGTCCAAAAGATGATTTCCCATTGCCCAACATTGAAATGATTGTAGAAATGATGGCAAGACATGAAATGCTTTCCCTAATGGATGGTTTCTCGGAATACAACTAGATATTGATTGCTAAAGAAGATCAACACAAAACAACCTTCACTTGCCCATGGGGGACTTACTGCTAGAATATTATTCCATTCGGCTTGAAGAATGCATGAGCAACATACCAAAGAGCCATGACATTAATCTTCCATGACATGATCCATATTTTTTTTGAAGATTATGTCAATGATACACTAGCCGAATCCAAAAAAAGGAAGGATCACATAGCAACCTTGAGTGCTATTTTTGACAGACTAAAGGAATACAAGGTCTGATTAAATCCAAAGAAGTGTGTCTTCAATGTACAAGTGAGAAATTTTTGGGATACATAGTATCAATGAGGGGTATTGAGATAGTATCGACTAAGGTAAAAGAAATCCTTGAAATGGAGGCACCTGAAACATTGAAACAATTAAGAGACCTCTAAGGTAGGCTTCAGTCCATCCAAAGATTTATAGCACAACTAGTAGATAAACAAATCCCTTATTCCCACCTACTTCACAAAGGAGTAGCGTATAAATGGGATGAGAAGTGTGATGAATCCTTTAAAAAAATCAAAGAATATCTACTCACACCTCCTGTCCTCATGCCACCAATCCCAAGAAAGCCATTAATTCTCTATGTATCAACAACGACAGTAGTGCTTGGAGCTCTCCTAGCTCAACATGATGAAAATGGGATAGAAAGAGCCATATATTACATCAGCCGCACAATGGTTGGGCATGAGTTAAAATACTCATTCATTGTGAAAGCATGTCTAGTAGTAGTGTTTCCTTCATAGAAATTCAGACATTCCATGTTAGCACACAAATTCAAACTCATCACCAAAATTTATCCCCTCAAGTACTTACTATCAAAGGAAATGCTCATCAAAAGGATGGCTAAATGAGTCATGATACTATATGAACATGACATAGAGTATGTGGAATGAAAAGAAATTAAAGGCCAAGTCATCATAGATTAGCTTGCAAAAGCACCAATCTATTTAGAAAATCCACTCATCTCAAATTTTCTTGATGAATCCATCTTCAATCTCAACATAGCTGACCACTAGAAACTTTACTTTGATGGCTCATACACATAACATGGATCAGGAGCCGGTGTCTTCTTTATCACCCCACAAGGGGACTACATACCAAGATCCTATAAATTGGAATTACCTTGAACTAATAACATTGCAAAGTATGAGGCTTTAACCATAGGTCTAAAAATAGTAGTGCAGTGGCACATCATGGCCCTCAGAGTATATGGAGACTCCTAGCTAATAATAAATCAAGTGAATGGTGAATACCAAAACAAAGGATGATAAACTCACTCCATACAAAAAGTTGGTAGAAAGCCTCAAAGAATCATTCATTGATATCACATTTGAGAAAATTCCTTGAGAAAACAACAGAGCAATAGATACCATGGCAATGATTAGATCCCTACTAGACATCCCTTGCAACATCCCAAAACATGAATTCTTGGTAGAGCAGCTTCTTCGACATGCATTCAAGGTACCCGAGTTAGAATTTGTGTATGAAATTGTTGGTCCCAATGATTCCTGGTACCATGACATCTACACCTACTTATGAATAGGTTTCCTACCAACTGAATTACCCTCGAACATGAAAAAAACCTTTATCGAGAAAGCATCTTGGTTTGTCATCCTAGGAAACACCCTTTACCGTAGGAGCATAGAGGGAACCCTACTATGTTGTTTAAATGTTGAGGATACATTGACCACTTTAACTGAGGTGCATAATGAAATTTGTGGTTCACACTCAAGAAGAATGACCCTAGCTAAGAAATTGTTGAGGATGGGTTATTATTGGCCTACAATGGAAAGATAAGCACATGACTACGTCAAAAGGTGTCTACAATGTTAGCAACATGGGGACCTCATCCATGGTCCAGCTTAAGAACTTCATCCCATCATCACACCATGGCCCTTTTCGTAGTGGGGACTTCATCTCATTGGAAAAATAACTCCCACCTCATCTAATGGCTACAATTTCATCATAATCACCATTGAGTACTTTACCAAGTGGGTGGAAGCCATCCCCATGACATACATCACTAGAAAGTAGATATCAAAGTTCATCCTAAACTACTTAATATGCCTATATGGTGTTCCCCAAGCTATTATCTTAGATAATGGGACACCTTTCAAGAATCAGGATGTTCATGACCTTTACGAAAAATTCAAAATTCAAAATTGCTTTTCCACCCCATATTATCCCCAAGGCAATGGCCAAGCAGAAGCCACCAATAAAACCATTTTGAAAATCCTCAAGAAAATAGTCAATGACACAAGACATGACTGGAATCTATAGCTAAATCCCACCCTCTGGGCCTATCAAACCAACATCTACACACCCACTAGTGCCTCTCCCTGGTCTATAGATCAGAGGCAATATTACCCATTGAGATCAAACTCACATCATTAATAATATCATTGCAAAACCTCATAACAGATTAGGAATACTGAGTATCAAGACTGAACAAGATAGAGCTATTAGATGAGCAGCGTATAGACACTTTAAATCATTTTCAAGTATATCATAATAGACTCAAGAGGAGCTATAACAAGAAAATTAGAAGCAAGACTTTCCAAGTTGGAGAACTGGTGTTAAAGGAGAATTAGAAGACTGTCCCAAATCTAAACAACAAAGGAAAATTTGAACCCAACTAATTGGGACTATTTTTTATCACAACAATCTATAAGTCAAGGACATATCAGTTATCAACACCCAAAGGGGAACCTCTGCAGGAGTCCATGAACAACTCCCATCTCAAAAAAAATTATGCCTAATCTTTCAAGGTATAGAACAAAAAAAAATCCAAAAAATCAAAAAGTGTGTTGAAAAAATGTTAACCTTGATGAAAACCTATCAAACAAGCATCTTGATGACAATAGAAAAAGAAAAAAAAGAAAAAAATCCAAAAAAAATAATTGAAAAAAGGATTGAAAACAGTAAAGAGAAAAAATCGTCCTTTAGTGGAAACCACTTCGCTAGTGCTTTGGACAAGTACCTTTGTGAAAACCTAGCAAATAGGAGCCTTGTGTAAATAAGAACTTTCCATTCACCAGGATCTTCATGACTTGTTCTGCATCATCCATCGCATTCCATATCTCCATCCATCACCCATCTGTTCGACATTCACATCATAGCTTGGTCTTGTGTTTGTGTCATGATCCCTCCTAGTACTACTCAACCAATTCCCAAGGCCAGTTTGTCCTGCCTTTATCAGAGTAGACTATTGCATCATGTTGGGGGCATGTTCTCATTAGATCAGATGTATTTATATTCTTGAAGTCCTTAAATCAAAAAATCCAAAAATATTCAAATCATATCAAAATCCAAAACAGGCCAAAAAGTCAGTCAAAAAGTTAAAAAATAGAGTTGTCTTGTTGAACTACGGGTCTCTGAGTCTTGAATGTAGGAAAGGTTGATCTTTGATCACCCCCTGAGACATTTAGGTCAGTCCCTTAGGAGTCTTTCATAATAAATTAACAATCCATTTGTTCATGTCTCATCAATAATTGAGTCTATGTCAATCGAACTATGTGGTCTCTGCATGTATAACATAGGCAAGGATAATATGTTGATCAGCCCTTGAGGCCCCTAGGATAGGTCCTTATGTTAGTCTCTTGGTTAAAATCTTAGAAAACCCCAAAACATTTGCAAAATCTAAAAAATACGAAAATAGCCCCAAAAAATATTTTAAAAAAAAACTCCAAAAAACTCCAAATATTTGAAAAATCCATCTACCTCATCTCACTTTCACCTGCAATAAACATCACTCATATTAAATCAATCATCATCCCCAACCTTTGGTGAAACAATTAAAAACAAGTCTGGTAGGTTAAAAGTAAAAACTCAAAACGTCAAGTCTCATTTTTATGTTAGTACATAAGTTAGTCAACTATTTGTGTCAATAGCCTATCATCCAATCAGTCCCATATCAAATCATCTAATTTTTTCATGTCCTAGGATGCATCCTTCCTACAATGGACACCAACATCAAGCATCATCATAGTTTAGTCTCAACTAGTGGTATTGAAGAACATTAGCTTCTTTGTTTACTTTATCGTTGTCTTTTTGACTTATCTCTTTTTGCTCATTTCAATGACCTCACAATGATGTCCCAAACAAAGGGATTTAGAGAGATAGGAATGGGGAAAAAATTACTATCTTTTATCTATTGTGCTTGTTGGGTATCTTTGTAATATAACCTTGGTCATGCGTACTTTATTTAGGTGTAGGGAGGGTGTTTTAAATGTCTTGTTGACCACATAGGAAGGCTTTCTTTTCTATGTCTTGGTATGAGATTTTTGATTATCTAAATTTCATTTTAGATAAGGTTTTGTATGCCAGGTGTGAACAAACATACTCCTATCTGATTATCGAGTCAAAGTCCATCGCACTAGGCACAACACCATCCTGGTTTTTTATACCTTGATGCATCATACCTATGTGTATTATAAAAAAATAAGGTAATTGGTCATTTGAAAATCCAAACTCCTTAGTGTGCAATGTGATCATCATCACCTTCACCGGCTCATGTCTTGTTGGAATCTCTTAATTTCTTCTATCATCTTTCACGCTAACATGGTATCATGACAGTTAATCTTGAACTTATTGCATCCATCCTACACAAACCAATCATCAACATAGTGCATATCATATCATATAGCATCTCACATACATCTTCATAATATGGATCCATTAGTCTAAAATCTCATAAACCATGCATTTTCATTTCATCCATTGCATAATCATATAGGCATTATTACATCATGCATTCATTATCTTTTTTTTTAAGTTGTTTAGGATAATATAGATTGGTTATTCTAAGCATCTTAAAAACATCTCATTTCCATACCATAAAAAAATAGCTACACATTATCCACCATCATAAGGTCCATCATCATAATATCTACCCATTTCATTCATCATACATAAGCATAACCATCATAACCATCCATCATATTAAAATCCACATCACACATAACCTCCATTGATTATATAAAGCATGTAATAACTGCATCCATTAGAATATCTATCATATATCATTATCACAATGCATAACCATAAACATCATCATCATCATAAATTAGGGGCATGATATAGATATGCATATCATAAACATCCTACATATGTCACAAAAAAGTGCATACAAAGATAAAAAAGATTACATTTTTCATTATTATATAGAAAATCACAAGCATCATTAAATCATAAGCATCATAAAGCATCATAGGCACCATATAAGCATCATATAAATAACATCATCATTTTGCATCACATATAGAAATAGGAACAATACATAACACATAAATTAAACATAGGACACATCATATCACATCAAAAACATCGTCTCATATATCATCAATATACTATCATGGTAAAAAAATTAGATCATTATACATGTGTATGGAATTAAGTACAAAGAGCCCATAAGACTATCAAAAATGAGCCCATAGGGAACAAAAAGAGTCTTGTCTCTAATAAAAAACTAAAGGCCTAGCCCTCTTGGCTACTGCCATCTCCACCTGCTCTGTCCCCATGGCCCTTTGCAGGTCTATGACTAGTCTAAGAATAATTAGGAGCCTAAGATGCTCTCAGCATGGCCTGATGATAGTGCATCCTATAATAATCCACCTCTCAAACAACCTACTTGTATAACCGAAGCAATACCATGCTACATGTGGATGAGGAAGCCATGCTCTCTAGCTACTATTTATAGCCCATCTTTGCTGCCGCCTAGAGCTTTGTGGCCTATCTCTACAAAATGGCCTAGTCTCTCTCGACCTAAGACTGGTCCCTCTCTACCATCAGTGCCTTAATTTGGGCCTATAAATATACTATATTCCCATCTCGAGGATCTGGTTGTCCTATTGGCTACGCTGGAAGAGGTTGCACATGAGGCTAATCCTCACCTCTATCTCTAGGCGGTGTGGCAACATGATCCTAATTCATGTCTTATCTATCATCCTACCCCCGGTCCTGGTCCTATATCAGGACATCCTAGTGAGGCTAATCCTCCTGACCCATCACTAGCTGGTGTGGAGGAGGATCACCGCCTCCCCATCCTTGTCCTATCCCCTATCTTTCACTCGCTGTCGAGCAGACAGTGTACTTGGGACTGTAAATCTCAAAGGTGTCCTAAACTAATCATGGTATTCCTACATAGTATCAGGATCTACATCCCCCTAATCATTGGGCCATAGCTGGACCACCAACTATCAACTACCTCGCTGGCATGAATATATCAGTCCCATGAGCCCTATGTCATTGTACAATCAAAAATGGCCACATAACCATTAATGGGCCTATCCTGTGGCTCTTTGAACTAGTGTTGGACTCTCCCTGACAAGTATAGCTCTATCATAGTGTGCTCTCACCCCTACATTAGGTGATCTTGGTGAGTGAAAAAGAGTTGTTGCACATCACTGAACCATGACGGTTGTCCAAGATATGACTGCCATGTAAAAACTCGCATTTCATCTAGGACCCTCCTCCAGTGAGGAATCCCAAGCTGCCTAGTGTGTGTAAAAGAAAGACCACCTCTGTAGAACCAAACCACAAGGTCATCTAGCTCCATTGGTACTAGAATGACATGTGGACAAAGAATGGGGATATGCTCCCATGCCCATATATGTAGAAGTGTGACCCCTGCTCCAAGTGCTCTACCATCAACATAAGAAAAATTGTGAAGGTCCCTCTAGAGTGAAGATAGTAAAACTAGATTCCAGGGAAAGAGGGTCAACTTGCATCAAACCATCCACTCCCAGCAATTCCCCCAACTAGGATTGAAATATCGGCCTTGCCAATCTAGGGCAACAAGGCCTAAAATGGTCACTACAATCACTAGCCGGAATGGTGATGTAAGGAGCCTATGCCGCTCCAACTCAATCTGACCCTCACAAAAGAAGATCTCATCAGTTTCCATAATAGAATAACATGCCTCTCACCCAACATCAATTTCATAGATCATCTTGGCACCATGTATCAGTAACTGTAGAATTTGCGACACATCCTCTAGGGTAACAATGGCCTCATCGGTCAAAAGGTGGAATGAAGAGGTCTCACTATGCCATCTCTCAGCAAGTGTTGTCATCATGCCTAGATGGGTCCGTACATGTGGTGCATAGGAAATATACTAGAGCCCCATCTCTCCTAAAAGCTCCTACTCACTCTCACTAAGATCCCACAAATAGCTAAAAATCTCTCGAGACCTATGCTCACAAGAATAAATCTCTCGCCTCCTCCTGCATTAGGAAAAGTCACCATGTTAAAATCATCAAGGAAAGGTATCTTGAGCTACTATCAATGCTTAGAAAATCATCCCCAGTGTCGCAACCTATGAAGGTGTCACATTTTGAAGTTTGCAAACTATGACACTGGCATCCTTAAAGTCCCAAACTGCACCACGGTGGTGCACTTTGTCAGAGTGGTTCAATTTACCCTAAAACCTAAAGTTCAAACTCCACCGTGTTGCTAAAGTTTAAAATCCAGTGGTTTGATTTGTGAAGGCATCAAAGTTTGTGGAATTTTTTCAAATTCCAAACTCCACCACTAGAGGCCATCATGTGATGGTGGGCCAATTTGTAGACTGAGCAGTCTGGTTTGAAATTTGAGCGGCGCTATATAGCACCACTGTGAGAGACCTAGTCCTAAGAGCAATAAATGAATTCGTAAAACAAAAAACAAAGCTTAGGTCAGGTTCACATACTAGTGCCATAGTGTTTAGATGTTGCTGGTACATTTGTACTTGGTCAGAGATGTGCATCAAGAGATGTCATTATGCCATTTTGTCAGGGTGTCAGGGCTCAAAATCACAAAAATCTCTAAAGACTGAATGGAGAAATGAATTGAATGTGGTCCCCTAGGGCTTATTTAAGGCTAAAAACTTGGGCTTTTTGACCCTGTTCAACCACCCAAGAAGGGTCTAGGTCCCTCGAACCCATTTTCACCTATCTGAAGGTCATTTTACACCATTTTTTGGCATTGTACCTCATTTTTTGACCCCCTAGAGCCTTTCTCAACTTGTTAGGAACCTTCTCTTCTTTTTTCACAAGATAACCAAAAAATCATAACTTTCATCTAATCTCTAGAGGGGGCAGTATATCAGCATATTTCCTTCATCGGGGCAGTAGTGGGGAAAATTGTGAAATTGAAAATTTTTGGCTTTTGATCGAGAGAGTTCATTCTTTGAACCATGGCAATAGGTGCATTGCTTCAAAGAGGGAAAAAATGTAGACATGGAAAATGTACTGACTAACGTTGCACATGTGATCCCGACTACTAACACCATTTCATCCTAAATCATTCCTCAATCTAACCATTTAATCAAATACCCTTATTTTATTAAATTCATCAATCTTCCTCTCTTAATTAAATAAATCATCTTATTTAATTAAGTCTTTCTCTCTCATTAATTAAATCAATTAAACTGATCTAATTATCCCTATTTAATTAAATAAGCAATTTTATTTGATTAAATCCCTAAATTCTATCTCATTAAATAAAATAAATCAAAACCTTATTTGATTTAATCTAACTTCAACTCCTTTAATTAAATAAATAAAAAATCCTTATTTAATTAATCCTTTTATCATATTCTTCTCATATTTTATTTAAATCAACCCATAAATCTAAGTCAAATTTGTCACATCATCTAATCCTTCATTAAATTAATTAACCTTTGATTAATTTAATCCTAACTCATGTACCATCCTCTAGCTTTTTCCACTTGCACATGAAAATAGATTTAATTCATTTATTAAATCTCTATTTTCTCTCAAATGGCATAATGGAGGAACATTCTCTCAATTTGAATTCAAAATTCAAGTGGGCTTTGTCCATCCAACAAGGTATTTACTTCACCCAATAATTCCTTTTGTCTTGATCCAAGTGGCATTTAAGGCATTTATTTTCCCTCTTACATGTCATTTCACCATTTTCAAATATCACCTAATTGCATTTATGGGCACATTCATCCAAATTTGCACATCCTTCATCCATTCTCCTTTTGACAAGCTGCATCTTTTCGTTGGTTGAATCTTAGTCCAACATTGTTCTATTTTGGGCATCTCTCCATCTTATCTTTCTATAAATAAGAGGCTTCAATTCTCATTTGATCCATCCACAACTTGAGTAAACTTACTATACTCAAATTCATAGCAATCTCCATTCATCTTATTGAGTTTTATAGCAAGGTTATGCAGATTTTATCTTGGATCACATTGGAAGCATTCATCAAGTGCATCACTCTTCATCAAGCATCTACATTGCATCATTGGAATTGGGAAAGGGCCAATTTTCACATCAAATTGGCACCAATTTACTTTGCATTAGAATAGGATTTGATATCTTTGGTTTATGTTTGTTGTGTTCTTCATTTCATTCCTTTTCCTTTTCAATTCAAATGGATTTCTTGAAGAATCATGATACTAACCTTGCATTTGATCTAATATAGTTTTTGACACTCATGTTTGTGCAAGTTTGGAATCTTGGTTCACAAGGACCCCTTAATCTACATCCTTGTATATCTACCCTCAATACATCCTCTTGCATCCCCTTAAGTTACTCTCTCAACACCACTTAAGCCATCCTCTTAGTATTCCTTAGTCCATATCCTCATATATCTACCCTTAATCCATCCACTTGCATCCCCTTAAGTCACTCTCTCAACACCCCTTAAGCCATCCTCTTAGGACCCCTTAATCCATCAACTTGCATCCCCTTAAGTCACTCTCTCAACACCCTTTAATCCATCCTCTTAGGAAACCTTAATCTATATCCTCATGTATCTACCCTTAATCAATCCACTTGCATCCCCTTAAGTCACTTTCTCTGCACCCCTTAAGCCATCCTCTAAGGACCCCCTAGTAATCCATATCCTTGTACATCTACCCTAATACATCCAAATGCATCCCCTTAAATCACTCTCTCAATACCCCTTAATCCATCCTCTTAGGACCCCTTAAGTTGTATCCTCATATATCTACCCTTAATCCATCCTCTTGCATCCCCTTAAGTCTCTCTAGGGTTCACGAGATGCTTAGAATAAAAAATCTAAATGGGTTAATGGTTTAGGGTTCATCTCTTAGTTTGTAGATCATATGGTTTAGGGTTTAGTGTTTCTAAGGTTCATTAGATTATTAGAATAAAAAATCTATATGGGTTAATGGTTTATGGTTCATCTTCTAGGCTTCAAGTCATATGTTTTAGAGTTTAGGGTTTCTAGGATTCAAGAGATACTTAGAATAAAAAATCTATATGGGTTAATGGTTTAGGGTTCATTTCCTACTCTTTAGGTCATATAGTTTAGGGTTTAGGGTTTATAAGGTTCATGAGATGTTTATAGTAACAAATCTATATGGGTTAATGGTTTAGGGTTCATCTCCTAGGCTTTAGGTCATATGGTTTAGAGTTTAGGCTTTCTAGTGTTCATGAGATGCTTAGAATAAAAAATCTATATGGGTTAATGGTTTAGGGTTCATCTCCTAGTCTTTAGGTCATATGGTTTAGGGTTTCTAGGGTTCATGAGATGCTTAGAATAGCAAATCTAAATGGATTAATGGTTTAGGGTTCATGTCCTAGGCTTTAGGTCATATGGTTTAGAGTTTAGGGTTTCTAATGTTCATGAGATGCTTATAATAACAAATCTATATGGGTTAATGGTTTAGGGTTCATCTCCTAGTCTTTAGGTTATATGGTTCAGGGTTTCTAGGGTTCATGAGATTATTAGAATAACAAATCAATATGGGTTATTTTTTCAGGGTTCATCTCCTAGGATTTAGGTCATATGGTTTAGAGTTTAGGGTTTCTAAGGTTCATGAGATGATTAGAATACCAAATCTATATGGGTTAATGGTTTAGGGTTCATCTCCTAGACTTTAGGTCATATGGTTTAAGGTTTATAGGGTTCATGAGATGCTTAGAATAGAAAATCTGTATGGGTTAATCCATAATCTTGCATCCATTAAGTCACTCTCATAATTCCCATTAATCCATCCTCATAGGACCTAAGCCATATCCTAGGTTGCATGACATGCATCCCCTTAATAGACCCTTTTATATCCATTTAAGTCATTCTATCAACTCCCCTTAATCCACCCTCTTACATCCCTTTAAGTCATTCTATCTACTCCCCTTAATCCACCCTCTTGCATCCCCTTAAGCCATCCTCTTAACTCCCCTTAAGGCATTCTCTTAGGACCCCCTTAAGCTATATCCTCTTAGGTCCCCTTAATCTGTCCTATGGAAAACATCACTTGAATTTGTATGGAATTTATAAGATCCAATATTCCAACTTTTACTATATATCATTCTTTTCTCACATGAATTATTTACTTAAATGACTCATAAAAACTATAGTTACTTTACTTACATTAATTCTTTTTGCAGGTTCTCATCAAGTTAGTCTACCATGTGATTGTCACTATAAAATTATTTTATCAAGAGACTATTTAAATATCAATTTGTTATCTTAACCTAAAATTTGATAAGCTTTAATCGCATCTAAATTACATATATATGTTTCAATATGTAATATAGTTGTATTAAACATCAATATACATTATATATGTTTCTTTGCTATATGAACTTCAATGAAATTATTAGTCACTTTTTAAATATCTTGCTCCAATTTTATACATTATACATTTCATGTCTTGTATTTACCACATTTTATATAATTTTTCAATTGTATAGATTATACATTTTGTGCATACAAGGGGATATATTTTTGTTTATTGATTCAAATATTTGCTAGAGTTGGAAAATAGTTAAAATTACTTGCCCTTAGTTTATTATGAATATGACTTAAACTATTTAAGGAATGTTTTAATTTGTCACCTGACCATGTGATAAATTATATATATGAAATTTTATTCTAGATAAGAATTTATATAGTACATGTATTACTTGAAAATTGGATAAAATATCTATACATACATGAGTGCATATAATCATCATATTATTTAAGTCAAATAATATAAATAAACACAAACATAATAATATTAATCAATATAATCTATGTGAAATGTTCCATGAAATAACATGTCCAAAATGTATATGTCAAGTCCAACACATATATTTAGATAAAACTAGAGATCTATAGCCCATAGAATTTAAAACCATCTAACTATCAGGGTGATCAGTCAAATCAAGTCTCCTCTTTGTTCCATGTTGACTAGATGTACCCACATCATGTTGTAAAAGAGTACAAGAAACTTGAAATTAGATTTAAAGATATTTACAAATTTTGATATAATTGAACATATTTAAACTTGAGAATATAAATTTTAGATAAAAAATAAATTTAATTAAATATCTAGTAAATACAGTAATAATGATTTTAAGTATGGATAAATTACCATATGATCATGTGAATCTACTAGCACATTTTTTTCAAAAAGTAGCATAACTATCAGTTGAGAAGATCCAAATGCTTGATCTACTATATCCTGCATATTCATGTAAAGAAAAAAATATGTTAAAATCTCGAATATATATATATATATATCTTTATATTTAGAAGGCCTGTAAAAATTGTATAGGAGATTTAGTAAATTTTACAATCTTGAATGATACGACCTCATGATCATGCACTTGAGATTTCCCATGCATAAATGATGACAATGTCTTAGGTGTGCCCTCCATTGGTATCTCATGAAATTCCTACATATAGATGTACAAAAATTTGTATAGATCAAATTCACACATGCGTATGTAAGTGAAAAAATTAAATTAGATTGAAGATATGATGTGTATTTTATTTAAACTTAACAAAATTTTGAAAGCATGAAACTGAGTTGATGATGACTTAGGAGCACTCACCACAACTTTTGGTTGGTCAAAACTAGGTATCATATGACCTCCCTACATCTAGATGTAATATATCATTTCACACATGTACAAATTCAAATTAAATTAGATATATCCACAAAAATTATTTAATATATATTGGTTCAAGTTCCTGACCAAAAGGTGAGCCCATACATACAACACTTGACATATAGAAATGATCATATTGAGTTTCAGGCATCATTTGATAATTCATCTACATTGAACACTTCTTGAATTAACATTCTATTATATATATAATTTGATCTTAAATTATTTACATGAATTTTGCACATTTCAAACAAGTTAAATTTAAGTTCAAAAGATGAACATACCTGTATAGGATGATCCTCAAAATATAGTAAATTCATATATGACTCCGTCCCAGAATCAGGTGGGTCACTTGAAGTGGATGCCTAAGTATTCCCATAGCCTAAGCCTCCATGCTCTCTATTGGTCACTTTATTCGTCGCATGTGTAGTCTAATGAGTGAGATGTCTTGAAAGAAAATTCAATGCTCCTAATGTCGATAACATCGTATCCTAGTGAAATGTAGTGGGAACACTAGGAGGAGGAACAATAGGAGCAATTAGGCACACCACTGAGGATCGACACGTGCTCCTAGTCTATGTTGGGGCATTCCACACCCAACTCCCTGAAATGACCTCAAATCAAAATAGTTGGGTTTTAAACCCAACTCAAACTCAGCCCATAACTTTCTCAAAAAGTATAGGGACACCTCACAATTTCCTTGTGGTGGATTATCAAACACCATCCACCATCTATCCCACAAATTTGTAGCTATCTATGGGTTCCTACACCATAAAATTTAAATTCAATTTTTGGTGGGTGGAATTGGTTGGTTTGTTTGGGGGTTAGAAAAATGTTGGCACGTTTGGTAATTTTAAGGTCTTTAATATCTTTATAGGACAATCCATCTGCATAGAATTGTCTCTTCTCTTCTCTCTATTGACGGAACCTATCTAGGTCTACATCAATAGATCAAAAAAAATTGATAATAGTTTGCATTGTAGATGCAAACCGTGCAAGATTGGGGGGATTCTAGGATCATTTTTTATCAGATTTATACTTCCTTGAATCACATTAAGGTTGTCTCTAATGCTCTCTCTTAACTAAGCCTCATCTACTACAGGGGGTGGGGGGTTAGGAGGTGGAGAGTATGGAGGTGTTGGGTTTTGTTGTGGTGGTGGATCTAGATGTATGGGATCTGTAGGAATTTGTGCATCAAGTATAAAATCCTCCATGTTAAATTTTGGATCCATGTGAATAATGAAATGGAAACTGCATGTTAAAAAATTAAAAAATAATATATCAACAAACTAATTAAATAACATATTTGCACACAATTTGAAATTTATTTAAAAATCACATTGAATATGCACAAATTCAAAATACATTTCATCTGAAGACCATTTGATATATAACACTAAAAAATCCATAACATTAGATATCACTTGATAATTAAAGTATAGCCAAATTTGCTGATATATATTAATTGATTTATTTAAAAAAATAAAACCACATGGATTATGGTAAAGACTTAGATTTATTTAAATAAATCACCATCAAAATTTAAACTAGGAGTTGGATAAAATATATCAAGAATTGAGAGCTCACAAAAGGCTACGATATCAAGAATGAGGCTTCTTTATATCATTATTGGAAAAAGAAAATAAGAAGATTAGTAAATAAAGACTATCAACATGAGGCGAGGAACCATTTAATTTCCATAGGTAAAGGACTAAAGAATGAAAAATAAGACACATGTAGATATAAAACTTTGGATTTTAAAATTAGGTATTAATAGGAGGTTAGGGGTTGAACTTAGAGTGTCTTTTATTACATATGAAGGTGGAAAAAGAGAAGGAAAGGTCCATGTGATAATTTAGGTTATGAAAAACTCAAGAATGAGTGTCAAAATGGGTAAATGATGAAAACCATGTAGTTTAATTCAAGTAAAAATTATACTAGATTCTATTTATGTTAGGATTATTGTTAGACAACAGTGCTCAATCGAGCTCATTGTACTATAGAAAAATGTATTTCTTGTTCAACATGGGAATAATTGACAACAAATTAGACTTAATAAAGACTTGATTTGTTGTTGTGAGATGTTTTTCACATCCACACTAGGTCTTAGACCTTTTTAAATGCATTTAACGATGTCTTATAAAGGTGTTGTAAAGTTTTGTAACAAATTTCTAGACTTTTCTAGACTCTTCTCATTAAAATTCACCTAAAAATCACCTTTTCATCACTTATCAAGTCCTATTCTAAAATGTTGTAGATTCTTGTAACAATATTTCATGCTTTTCTAGGCTCTATTTCACTATTTACACCTTTCTTATGCTTTATTTGACCCCTTTATGTACTCATAAGGCTTAATTAAGTGAATTTTTGAATGTAAGCCTGACAAACAACATTAAATGGAAGATAATTCCTGAAACCCACTTACAATTCCAAGGTGGGATCCATTCACCATGGCTGGCAAATGAGTCCATTTTGGCTCCAAATTCAAGATTTAATTCAAATTTCCTTCTGGGTTTTTATTCAAAAATGCCTTATGTCGGCTTGTGAGGAGGTATTACTAGGTTACTATAGCATAATTGTGTATAAATAAGTGTTTTTCCATCCATTTTAACCCCCATTCATCTATTAACTCATTTCATTTCTCATTCATCATTCATCTTCTCTTTCAAGTGAAGCAAGTTGGGCTTTCACAATTTCAAGTCATTAAAATAGTCATTTTTGGACATTCAAGGGAAAATTCTTCATGATTTACTACAAAAATTCAAGATCAAAAATAATGGTAAGGTAATAACTCCATTATTGCATGTTTTATTACATTTTTTTCTCTATTTTGGTTTAATTATAGTAAAGGGGTTTGACCAAGGAAAACCCCCATGCCCTAACATCCAACATTTCTCCTTCTCTTCTTGCGTGCTTGATGATTTAGATATCTTGGAGGCTTATAAATCATTAAAGATTGTATTGAAATTTTTTAAAGTCTTCTCTTCATTGAACAAGTCAAAATATTAGCAAAAACTCACTTTAAGGTTTGTAAATTAGAGTTTCAAAAGAAAACACCTATAGAAAGCCAAAGTGCAGATTGAGAGATTTTGTTTACAATTTTGGATCTTCAAAAATTAAAAAGTGGACTCATTCCCCATCAATGGCGAATGAGTCCCATTTTCAGTCCTGAACTAATTTTCAACATTTCTGGATACCCTTTTGTCTAAAATAGGTTTCCCAGTTTCACAAAACTAGGACTAATTCGTCTAGAATGGTGAATGAGTCCTAGTAGGGTAAATTTATAGCATCAACAACATTTCAACTGTCATTTCTAGCCTCCTTTAATATCTTAGGTGCACACTTCTAGTTTCATGCATTTTTCATTTCATTTTGCACTCATTTCTAAGTGTTTTTGCATTACCCAATGTGTTTTCAAACATTCTTCATTTCCTTAGTTTCCATTCATTAATCAATTAATATTATTAGTTTCTTGCATTAAAATATTTCATCTAGGTATATTGAATCCATATTCCATCCATATTGTACTTATTTTGAGTGTAGCATTGCATTTTGGCCCATCTTTCTCCTTCTAGGTGAAAATCCCTAAGAGTGCTAGAAATACCTTGGATGCCAAAATCCATGCGACACTCATAAATATCAATCCTAACATTAATTAACTAATTCATCAATAATTAATATTCTTGTAAGTTTTTATGTGTGTAGATCTTTATCTTTTGGGGTGAGGGGAAGTTTACTCATAGGTGTGGTTGTTTTCCAACAAGAGTATATCTATAGAGCTAAGGTATATCGATTTTGAATACATGTATTTATAAATTATGACATAGAATTTAATTAAATTCAAGGAAATAAGTTTATTTATCTAAATTTTTTAATTTCATGATAAGAGACACAAGTTCTCTATAGTGGGATAATGTAGTTAAGAAGAAATTATAAGTTTAACACTAACATTAATTTAAATCTCATTCATTATTCTCAAAGCATACCAAAGATAAGAATAAAAAATTAATAGAAGACATTCAAAGGGACACATAGATATATGCTAGTGCTAATTGCAATGTACAAAATAAACAAAGATGAGCTTGATCTCTATTCACATATTGAAAATGGCTTCTTTAAGTACAAAGACTTCACTAGATTTTGTAGTTGTGCAAAAATAGATTTTGTGCATAATTTATCATGCATAATTTATCATGCAAAAATGGAAGAAATTAGATCCTTATTGTATAATTATTTAGAAATAAATGATGAGATGAAAACATATCTATGTCAAATAAAAAATGTAAGAAACCTCCAAGGAGGGATACTGCTAAAATTATGTGAAGTGAAAGATAAGAACCAATGACAAGGAGGAAACAAAATAAAGCAAGGAAGGAGGGAAATTTCCAAATTGAAATTACTCAATGAGCAAGAGCAACATTATCAATCCTAATGAGATTGAAACTTGTAATCATGCTAAAAAATAAGAATGTTTAAACTATATTTGAGTATGTCAATGGTGTGTAACACAGCAACATGATCAATCCTAATTAGATCAACCTCATAAATTAATGCTATGATTTGCTGAACTAGTTAAGAAACATCTCATTTCTCAACACAAATGGCTACATTGAAAATATTGATTGTACTTTCAAGTTGCAATATCTAAAAGGTGAAAATATTAGGGTTTTAGGTTTAGGTTATAGGGTAAATAGGGTTTTAGATTTGCACAAAGCTGTGCCACACTTTATAAAGGAAATGGCCAACATTGATCCAACTTTTAAACTTAAATCACTAAAAATGGCATATATGTTTTGAATTTTGAAATGATGTAAACTAGTAAAATATGTATTTTTTAGTATATTTTATATTTTTATTTAAAATATGTATATATATATTTAAATAGTTTTTAGTAAATTAGCACTATAATTTAGTTGCTAATAAAATGTTGAAAATTGAAGTTGCATGAGACGTCAAACTTTTTCTAGTAAGTTTTATTATTTTTCTTTCAAAAAATTTTGTGTGTATTTATAACTTGAAACTTTAGTACATGGATATATATATTTTTAATTTTGATAAATATATATTTTTAAATAAATAATAAAATGTGTGTGAATCAAAAAACAGGTGTTTCCATCAGACATCAACTTTCATATTAAATATTTCTCTAATATGGAAAAAAAATTATGTCATCTTGAAATAAATTATTTCATCTAACTTGTGTTTTCATTTTCACAATCAATTTGAGCCACACTATAGAAGGAGAAGGAATATTGCGTATGCATTTTGAAGGGGCTAATCGAAGAAAATTTTCATTTCCACCTCCTTCCATTGACACAATTGAGCTCAGCGATCTCCAGGTTAGTTGAATTCTGCCATTATTTTTCTTTATATCTTGCATTTTTGTTTTGTAATTGTTATTTAGTGTATGTTTGTTTAGTTAGTTTTAGTTCAATATTTAATAGTTTTTAAATTGCATTTAATAAAGAAAAAAATCAACAAAACAAAGAACGTTATATTGTAAATTGAAAACCATAAAAACTAAACCTAAATTTGACACATTTAACTTAGAAATCAAAACCCTAATCCCTAGGTTCCAAAAAACATAGGCCTAAGAAACTAATTTACCCAGGTTAATCCTTGGACCTAAACCCTAAGCACGAAGTTGTGTCACACTTTTATCCAACTTATCAACACAACTTAATTTAAGTAATTTTAACTAAAAATCAACTTTTGTCGAATATATGATCTAGCATGATTCATTCTAGCTAAGTTAGATACTTCCACAACTTTTTCAACTAAAATTGTTGGCTAAAAATATATGGAGCACCACTTTGAGTCCAATTTACAAAAAAAATAAAATTATTTGAAAAACTTGAAGTTTCAATCACTCTTACTAATTGTAAATAACATTTTTTTAAAAATATGAAAATACCCTTTTGTAGATCCATAATTGTAGTTTTCAAAAATATATTTATTTTAATAGTTTAATTATTATTTATTAGTTATTTTTCTATTTTTACTAAAAGTAGGTTATCAACACAAAATATTAGGTTGATTACCATGCCAAGGAAAAATATTAAATCTTATTAAAAAAATTGAAAAAAATATGATGCACTAGGATATGTGTGGGATCATCATGGAAAAAATAGGCCCTTAAGTGGAAAAATATTCAGAAAATTAGAGTTAGGAAATTTGACGTAAAATTTGAATAAGTTATCTATATTATTTCAAAAATATGTAAGAATAGAATTTATAGAAATTGAATGTGGTTTCTAAACTACTAGGTTTATTTTAAAATAAAATCTATTTGGTGAAAATTTGAAATTTCAATGCAGTAGTACTTAAATTTCAGGGAAAAATAAGAAGTAGGTGTCTATCTGACCACCCTAACCACAATAAAATGATAATATTTTTTTTATAATATTTTAGATATAAGTAGAGGACTCATGTCCGGATGTGATGCATATTTTTTTGTATTTTTTTTCCAACTAAATAATTAATTATGATTTTTTTATTACAACTTTTAAAAACTATAAAAACTCATATGTCTGACCACCTTAACTTGATTAATGATATCAAGTTTCCACAATCCATAATGTTCTTTGCAATGATTTATGGTTTTGATTGTGTGAGAATTTTTGCATCAAAACCAGAAATCATTGCAAAGCACCTTAACTTGGTCAAAACTTCATGAAATTCAATTTTTTTTAATCTTGTAGTATGTGAAGCATAGAATGTGATGCATGTTTCGAATTCAAAAAAATTGATATCCTTTGAAAGCTATAGATGTTTTTCAATTAGCCTATCAATTAGGACTTTAGTCATAATTCAACTAGGAAATGAATAATAATTATTTTTTAAATTCAAATTAAAGTATAATATATATTGGTGGAAAGCTGAGAATCTCCTTTAAAAACCCTTTTTGTTTCATCGATTTTGGGTAAGAAAAAAATCGTTAGCCACATACCCTACTCATACCCATTATATCACCACTTTTTGGCCCATCATGATCTTGCACATACCCAAACTATTATCCAGTTGTATTTGTGTTGAGACTGGCTCGATTTCCTAGGTTAAGGCACCAGTCTAGGTTTTGTATTTGTGATGCAGTTTCTTAATCATTCAACATCAATATAAATTCATAATTAGACTTTATATTGAGTTGCAATTGATAATGTTTCATGTCCTTTCAATAATTCTTTGTTGTATATGTCTAAATGTGTAAAGAATCTACCAAATTCTTGAAGGATTTCATTTGTTGAGCTTAAGTTGTGAGAATGCACCTATTATTTTTAATGTACATGGTTATCAGGTGCATGAATCTATAGGACATTGTGGGATCACCATCCTAGGTTTTGCAGAGCCCGAAGTGCAAGAGGAAATCATTGTTGCTTTCACTCATTCATTGGACAATCCTTCAGGTTGCTAAGAATTGGAAATGGAAATTCCATATACTTCTTTGAAGATTGGCTTGGTTCTTGAAAAATAAACAAGCCCACCACATACCAATCTCAAGATTTTTTAATTCTTTTTTTGAGTCATCTTTTCAAATTGAAAACTATGGGGGACTGGATGTAAATATCAGTTTGCACATTAGAGCTACAAGAAGGTGATTTGAGCCAGAGTATGGTAAAAAAATTACCTCCAAAGCTATATGTATCCATAGATGACTGGTGGATAGAAGGAATCTATCCAAAAATTCAATGATATTTTCAAATCCCAACCTCTAATTATTCCAAGTATACCATCCAATTCTGGTTTAGGAATCATCTATAATTTCATTGTTGGCAAAAAATATTTAAAGTTTTGCATTGTCATAGTTTCACTTGTAAGTATCCAATTCATTTCTTTCAAATCCAAAATGATATTAAATTTACTACCAATGATGACATTATGATTTTGGAGGTGTTGAGTGCTAATAGATATTTCATCCTACAACCTTTCCTTTTCCTTTGTCTTAATTGGCCCATAAATATTGAAAAGAGAAAATTGAAGATTGGAACTAAAAAATTTACCATACACATCATGAGGTTTGAGTTTGAGGAACCTTCTATTACCACTAAAATTCTTGGGTTCCATATTAGCATCAGTCCTCTAGAGCTTCCTATTAAATTAGCTCACATCCCTTCCCATCTCTTGCACTGAGCTAGAAATCCTTCTGCATATTTCCCATTCAATTTAATTTCTTGAAGCATCAGAATAAATGCACTTAATAGGTCCATATGACACTTAATGTAGCACTGCTTGTTAGGGTCATTTAATCCCCTAACATTCTAGGTAATAATCTTCATCACTCCCTTAGGTAGGTGATTCCTCCCTTTGATCTTCAAAGGTACTCCTTGATACTTGGTAACTATTGGTCTCTTGCAACCTCTTCTAGCTTTTTCCTAGTTGATTTTCTCACTATTTTCCTATTACTCCCCATCTTGAGAGATTGATGAGTTTTTTGGCTTATGTACCTTGCCTCAATTATGCGAATTTCCTCCTTGTCTAATTCCTCACCATCCATGGGATCCATGGGAGTGGATATTGAATCTATTGTCTCCATCATGGTTACCTCTTAAAACCCTCCTATAGTAACTGAATTGGAAAGCTCTTTTCTTTTCTCCCCCATCTCCAGGTTCTCACTTTCATTTATATGATTTTATGTTTCTAAAACTTAGTTGACATTTAGTGTGTTCCCAGCTTCTTCCTGAGAAATCATATTGAATCTTATCTTTTCTACATGAATTTCCCCATCTTCAATATTTAGATGGGGAGTCAGTGCATTCTTTCTCTTTAGGGAGTTCTTATAGATTGGAACGCCATTATTTTCTTCCTTCATCCCCGACCTCTACTCCATGGAGAGAATTTTTTCATATTTTTTTGTCTCCACATTTTATTCACTAATAGTAGGTCCTTATTGTACTACATTTCCTGGCCTAGCCCCTACTTCCCTTCCTCAAAGGTCCAAATGATCAACACTACTATTTAGGGTAGCTTCCACTTCATCATACTCTCCCTCTATTATTTTATGTTTGTTAGAGCATAGATCACCCTTAGGATATATTATGGGGATTTCTTCCACTTCCACATCCTTGAAGGAACCCTTCCTTGGACAAACCCTCTCAAAGTGGTCTCTGTAACCATAGTTTAAACAATAATATTTCAACTCTTCTAGTTCTACCAATTGATCCCTTTGTCTATCATGCAAAATTAGACATAGGGATCTTGGAAATGACCTAATTGGAATTAGTTTAAATCTCAAAAATGAGGCCAAGTCATCTTCTCCCATATCTAGACCTAAAATAATTCCCATCTTTGAGCCAATTTTTTTTAGGTAACCTTTTGTCTAACATTCTAATGGGAGATTGTATCTGTCATATCCATTATTCATCTTTTCAAGGAGTCATCTTTCTTGGATTGAAATTTTTATTCTATCCCTTTTAGTAGATGAGAAAATTATCCATACACCAAATTTTATAGGCAAGCATCACATCTAAATCATTCTTATTCATAAAATTTTCAATGAATTTTTTTGGGAGAAAGGTTAAGTCTATTGTTGAGTGTCAATTTTCTGCTACACATTCTCTTATTTTTTGTCTATCAGGATTTCCCTCAATCACTTTCTTGATTAGTGCATTGTCACACAACACATCTGTCTCTTTTCCTATGACTTCCTTGAAATCAATTATTAAAGGTTTTGATGAATATTCTGGTACCCTCCATGCTCATGTATCTTTGACTAGCCCCTTCTTCTTCCTTTTCTTTTGATTTGGATTTGATTGCTCAAGAGGGGGATCTTTTCTAAACCCTTGAGCCTACATTCCAAAGATGGTATTTTTGTGTCATTCAACTATTATCGAGTGGGATTGTGTTTGCACTCATTGCAAAGGGTGGCTAATTCTACTTAGCTTCACACCTAGTCCTCTCATTCCCGCCAATGGATTTCCTATATTTTTCAAGGCTATTCTTGTTTCCAATCGTTAAATTCTCTCTCTTCCATGGATCATACCACTCCTCACTTTCTACTAGTTGGTGGATAGCCTCCATCAGGAATTTACACTCTGCATCTTTCACCCACTCTCTCACTTATGTTTTCCTCACCATTATGGAAGAATCCTCTTTTTTCTACTAAGTTTTTAACAAATGTATGACTTTTTAGTAATTTTTTTTAAATGGATATATCTTAAAAAAATAATAAAATTTATCATACTCCCATCTATTTACATTTTGAAAACTAATTGATTGTTTTTGAATGTGTAGAATGGAGTCTATTTTCTAAAAATGTAATTTATTTAAAATTTTGATGAATGGTAAAAAAATAAAGTAAAAAATACCACACATTGGTTTTTTACTAAAAAAAATACACTTAAGAAAGAAACTAAAAATGAAAACCTTAGCATACTCAAAATATTAAGAAAATTCATTGTTAGGTAGCTAATAGAGAGCTTAACACTATCCTGATATGTTTTTTACTTGAAATTGAAACATGTGCAAACCTGATAGGGAGCACACTCAAGATAATGTCATTTTTTTTAATATTCATAAAAACACTTCTTTTTATGTTGAAAAGACACTCCAAACCTTTGGGTTAGAATCACAAATCAAATCTAAGCTAAAGGCTTGTGAATTTAAAAATAAAAACATAATTCTAGAGTGTATTATAATGTGTGTATTATATGTTCTTTGAAAATGTATCTTTATCTTTCTCTTTCTCTTTCAATGAAACTATATACATGAAATTTATATATGGACATTTAATTTCTTATACATTAAGCTATATTTCATGTACATTATTTCAAGATGTTTTAGAATAGTTTCATATCTATAGGAGTTATAATTCAAATTCTAGGTTTTGGAAGATCTTATAAATTTTTAGATAGTCAAATTTCAATTTAATTGATAGGTTAAACTTCAATAATTAGTAGGCTCCCATAATCTTTCTCTCTCTTCTTATTTCTATACCTTTCTCTACCTTTCTTTAAATTTATGTCAAGATCTTACACTTTTTCCCCTCTCTCTTGCTCTCTCCTTCCCTCTCTAATTCTATCTAACCTCTCTCTCCCTACCTCTTTCTCCCTCCCTACCTCCTTCCCTCTATACTTCTATAAATATCACTTCTCTCTCTCCCTCCCTCTCTATGTTTCTCTCTATCTCATATCTCTCACCTATCTCTCTCTCCCCTCCTTGCCTCTCCCTCCCTCTCTCCCTCCCTCTTTAATTTAATAAATATCCCCTCTCCCTATATCTACCTACCTCTCCCTCCACCATTCCTTACCACTCCATCTCTCTACACCTCTCTATCTCACCTCTATCTCCCATACTCCCTCATTCCCTTTCTACTCTCTATATCTCATATCCTTCTCTCTTCCTACCTCTATCTACCTCTCCCTCACTCCCTCCCCCCTCTTTCTATCTCCTACTCATCGCTCTGTCTCTTCCTCCTCTCTACCTCTCCTCCCCCCCTCTCTCTCTCTCTCTCTCTCTCTCTCTCTCTCTCTCTCTCTCTCTCTCTCTCTCTCTCTCTCTCTCTCTCTCTCTCTCTCTCTCTCTCTCTCTCTCTCTCTCTCTCTCTCTCTCTCTCTCTCTCTCTCTCTCTCTCTCTCTCTCTCTCCTGGCTATAACCTCTCCCTCTCTACCTACCTCTACATCCATCACTCCTTACCACTATCTCTACCTACTCCTTATCTCTCTCTACACCTCTATATCTCACCTCTATCTCCCTACCCCCTCCCTCTCCCTCTCCCTCTCTCTCCCATTTCCTTTCTACTTTTGTCTCTCTTAAGCATCCTTATATATCTCTCCCTCCCTCCCCTCTCTCTCCCACCATCCCTCCTTCCCTCTCTCTCTCCCTCTCTCTTTCTATATCTCATGCATCTCTCTTTACCTGTCCCTCCCTCTCTCCCCTCTCTCTCCCACTCTCTCTCCTTCCCTATCTCTCTATTTTTATCTCTAATTCTCTCTATCTCACATATCCTCTCTCTCTATGTTTCTACTTACCTCTCCTTTCCTCTCTACTTATCTCTATCTCACCACTCTCTATCTTCATCTCTCCTTCCCTCCCTCCCTCTCTCCATTCATTCCTCTCTACTTATTTTCATCTCACCTATCCCCCCTTTCTTCACTATCTCTACCTTACCTCTCTATATCTCTCTCATTTCCTACCTCTCCCTCCCTCACTCATTTGCTCTCTAATACTTTGTATCTCTCATCTCCCTCTCTCTACCTACCTCTACCCCTCTATTTGTATCTCCATCTCTACTTCTCTCTATATCCACTCTCCATCCCTCCATCGCTCTCTTTCTTTTGGTAGGAAGAGGTAAGTAGAGTGAGGTAGTCATACATAGAGAGACATGTAGAGGTATGGAAGGAGGAAGAGGTAGGTAGAGAGGGAGAGGAGATATAGAGAGTAGATAGATGATGGAGAGAGGTAGTGAGAGTGAAATTGAGTGGTAAGGAGAGGTGGGTAGGAGACAAAGAGGAGTGATATACATAAGTAGAGAGAGGTAAGAGAGAGAGAAGTAGAGAGAGAGATGAAGAGAGGGAGAGAGAAAGAGAGATAGAGTTAGAGAAGAATGGAGAGGTAGTTGTGTAGTTCTTTATCTCAATGAAGAGAAATAGTGAAATAAAGAGATGGAGATAGTGAGAGAGAGAGAGGGGTATAGAGAATAAGGGATAAATAAAGAGTGAAAGAGAGAGAGATTATAGAGCTTGTTGATTACTAAAATTTGACCTCCTAATCTCTAAAATTTGACCTGTTCATTATTTAATTTTTACAAATCTTGAAAAATTAGATCTTTCAAAATTTAGAATTTTAATTATAACTCCTAGAAATCTAAAACTATTCAAAAACATCTTGAAACTATATACATGAAATATAACTTAAATTATAAGAATCTAAATGTCCATATATAAATGTCACATCACTACCAACCCATAACATGAGTGCATTTCATTATAAAATGCTCATATTTTCTCTTTCTTAAGACCAAAGAGTGGAGTGGCAACTTTTTGGTCCCCCATATTCATGTCCATGCCTACTATAAATTTTCCCTTGTTAAATCATGTGCATAATATGTGGCAATAAAAAACTAAAAAATAATTGCAAGCTTAAATACACATCCACACAATAGGGAAAATAAATCACAATTTGAAATTATCCAAAAGATATTTTGTGTCTAAATTATTCTTTATTGAATTATACATGCATAAATTTTTAGAAGGTCGTGATATTGCATAACCAACTTACCACTAAAAATACTTTAAAATCCCTAATCATTAGTTTTAATGGCCATCCTTAGCCTTTTCCCAAGTTCCACATTGAGCACATGTAGGAAAAATGATATTTTTATTTAATTTAAATTTTTGAAGACTTCTATAACAAACACATTTTGAACATATTTAGCTACAAGGGCATCCACTAAATCCACCTTTCTTGAGGAATTTCATTAAATAGTTCAAGTGCTTTGTCTAATTTTTTTAATCATATATAGAGGTTTACCTTTAATTTAGAGAGAGACAATCATTCCACTATTTGAAGAGTAATCTAAAAAAAATGAGATTTTGGTTAGACCTCTCACCTATCCATTCCTCATCCAAATTAGAATAATAATTTCTATGCTTGGGAAATATTAGTAAGTGTATTTAATAGTAAATATATTTTATCCAAGTAATAGTAGCATAGGTGGAGCCAAAATACTAGTCATCTACAATTATGGGTACCTAATTTGTGCAAATCTTCTATTGATAGGATCCTTGTAGTAAATTTCACTCTCTCCAATCTCCTATATATTCCTCGAAACTCTTTTACATTATTTAAATCCTCTCCAAAACATTAAAAAAACTCCACCAAATCATTATGAAATTTCTAGCTTCTATTTTTTCCCATTTTCAATAGCACTCTATTCTTTTCTTTAAAACCTAATCCTACAAAAAAGATCTTTTATCTGTAGGTTATTGCATTTGGGATTCTCAAACCCACACTATCCCTTTTTTGGACAAAAGGAGTCTCTCAATCTCTTTTTTTCATTTTCTCTTAGAGATAATGAATGTTTGGACCTAGATACATGTGTTTTGAAGTCATTTAGACTAGAACCTTTTTCATGGAATATGGTTCTTTTAGGGGATTGGCCTCACATCTCCCACAAATTTTATTAGATTTGGAATTCCTTGAGGGTGGATATTCTATTCAACATATGGAAAGATATAAATTTTGTTATTTTTTCTAATTATTTTTGTATATTATCATGTTTCATTTTAATGTAAAGCTCTTATTTTCTCTAATTTTTATTTTATATTCAAATGCAATTCAATAAAGTTTTACTTGAGGTGGCTCATTTACTTGAGTGATACTTGATCACTAGGGTAATACACCCCTTGTGATATTGCTAGGGTTCTTCTATCTACCTCTCCTCATGGATATCACCCACTCATCATGGGTGTCATCATGGATGTAGCTTCTATACTCAAGGAAATCAGGATAATCACTCACATTCTTTTCTCCTCATTGTGAGAAGGGATCATGTTTAGTGAGGTTAGTTGTGGCCTACTATCTTTAATGTTTCACCTCTCCACTACCTATGAGAGGAAATTTTGGGTTTCCAATTAGAGGTGGTACTAGTTGGCTTGATTTTAGTCTCACATAGTCATGCAAATGAACAAGAATTACTGTTAAAGAAAAAGATACTAATGGGTGGGACCCTCTTGTGAACATTTTAGACCTTGTTGATGTATGAGTTAAATTGGAGGATCAAGATCCTCCTCCTCCTCCTCCTAGTTCTCTCTTCACTTAGCAAGATTTTTATATGATTTTATTCTCAAGGCTATTTCTCCCTCAATACTTTAGGAGTGAGAGTATTTCCACCCACCTTTCTTGTGAATATGTGTATCACTATTTTATAAATGGTAATTTAGACACTTATTTATCAAAATTGAGTTGCAAAATTCCTAAAATTCATATTTCTTGCATCCACTTGGTGTGCCCCCTCTTGTAATAATGGTCTATGAATCTCTAATCAATTGTCTAGTCAAAATTTTGGCCTCCTTAGGCATTAGGATTTCATTTTATGGGCCCCTTCCATTGATTAAAATGTTGTATTTTATATTAATGACTTCCTCCATGTAATTGGGATCAAATTAATGTTTATATTGAATAAGAGGTGACCACCAATTTTCAAACCTTCCTTACTCTCTATTTTGTGTCTACTTCCATGTTCACCATGGCTATGTCTTCTTCTTCTTGCTCTCTCTCTATCTCTTTGAATACCTCCATGGAATTTCCTCTGCCCTTTATTCTTTTAAGGATGTACAAACTCATGTCAAGTTGGTTTATGAGAAGATAGATGGCAATAACTTTTATCAAGGTGCCTATATGTACATCATACTCCTTTCTCCATCCTCCTTTTCTTTTAATGAGCTTATAATTTATTTTTATTTATTCTTCCCATGAAATATCCAACATGGAAGTGGCTAGTCCACCATGTGGAGATGTTACTTATGTTGAGATTCCATGGACCAATTAGGAATTGAACCTATCTCTTTCCATTTCCTACTAGAGTGCTCTATCATTGAACTATTGGCCACTTTATGGCTTGTCCATCATTGATATGAGTTGGTGTAATGAGATTCATACTCTAAATTAAATTAAATAAACAAAATTACACATCATCACACATATAAAAATGACACATGCCAACATATAAGAATAAAGATAGGGAATTATATTAAATAAATAAAGTTGGAGTAGATGTGTTGATTACATGGAAAATTATAGGGTGTGTGGAGGACCATGATGGACCAAAAAGTGGTGATATGATCCAGTATGTGTAGGGTATGTGGCTGACAACCTTTTTTTTACCCAAAATTGATGAAACAAAAAAGGTTTTTAAAGAAGATTCTCAGTTTTTCACCAATATAAATTATGCTCTACTTTGAATTTAATAAATAATTATTATTCATTTTCTCTTTTAATTACAACTAAAGTCCTGATTGATAGAATGATTGAAAAACATCTATAGCTTTCAAACCGTACCACATTTTTTGAATCTGAAATATGTGTCACATTCTATGTTTCGGATCTATAGGATTAAAAAAAAAAAAATTTCATGAAGTTTTGACCAAGTTAAGGTGGTCAGACATACGAGTTTTAATATTTTTTAAAAGTTGTAATAAAATATTCATAATTAATTATTTACTTGACAAAAATTACAAAAAAATATGCATCACATCGAGTCATGAGTACTCTACTTATATCTAAAATCTTATAAAAAAATATTATCATTTTATTGTGGTTAGGGTGGTCAGACAGACACCTACTTCTTATTTTTCCCCATAAAGTTAAGTACTACTGCATTGAAATTTCAAATTTTCACCAAATAGATTTTTTTTTTTAAATAAGCCTAGTAGTTTAGAAACTACATTCAATTTGCTACATATTCTATTCTTACATATTTTTGAAATAATATAGACAAATTATTCAAATTTTTACGTCAAGTTGCCTAACTCTGATTTTTCTAAATTTTTTACCACTTAAGGGCCTATTTTTTCCATGATGATCCTGCACATACCCCATATTGGAATGAAGCCCAATAGACCTCATGGTCGAGTACAAAATCATACAAATGTTATGATGTAGAGGAAGGTGGAGACCTTCTCAAAATGACTCACAAATGATCTTCAGATCAATTTCAAAATGGGTTTCAAAGAACTCATCAAAATTCCACCATGTAGCATGTCCTCCCTTGTAGCACAGGCAACCTAGTTTAAGCCACTTTACACTCACGCTTTCCAAAACACTTAACAAATAAAATATGGATTTAGACACCCATTAAGGATTTACATAAAATATTCAATATCAGATATAACTCCTTTGGACCAGTTTAGACTTCCAATACATCACCATGGGAAAAACAAGGAAAATAGGTCAATTTAACAAAGGAAGTACCCTTCAAACTTATCCAATCATCTTGAAACCTTGGGGAAGAAAATTAAATGGCTCAAAACCATAGAATCCAAGTTTTTAGACCTCTATGACACATCTAACATGCTCCAGCACAAACCCCTCCTCAACTTGCCTCAAAAACTAGGGCTTTTTGATTCTAGGTCTTCCAAACACTTCCAGGTCTTAAATTTTAACTTTTCACCATTCATTCAACATTTCACAACTATTAGAACTCAAAAATATACCTCTTGTTAAGGCAGATCATTCGCTGCTATACCCTAGGGTCCATCTTCATGCCTTTTTCATGCTAAATCACTATGCACATATTAATTTTTTTCTCTTCCCTACACATTTCCTTGTTAGTCTCTTATGTTATATGTCAATTTTGATCCATTTCATATATTTTCAGTCATTATACTCCATGAAATGGATCATTCCTTCATAAAAACTCTCAAAACAGGGCAAAATCTACACTTTTCCTGTGGACAGTCAATTAAAACGTGGTAGAATTGATCTATTATGCTTACCAAAACATGTAGGGAATGTTAAAACATGCAAATAAAAGTTACCAAAGCATCCAACAATGTATATCTTCAACGGGAATCAATGATTCATCAAAAAAACATCAAAAAATGCAAGAAATCTGTATTTTTTCCTTTATTTCCAGAAACAGTTCGTACAACTCTTCTTCCAAGATGACCAACCCCATATAAATTAATATATTGGGGTTATAAATCCATTCCCCAACTGCCCAAACTGTTTTTGATTGATTATAATGCCTAATTTACTCAAAAATGCTAAAAACACCCTTTCCCGCCTAAACCAAAATTTGAAAATTTGAAATAACAAACTTGAAATTTATTAACATCTACCCCATAAAAACTATTGTATATTCACTATCCAAGTTTATTTGACCTATTTAAAGCATAATATCACTAATCAAACCCCCTAGAACATAATTTACCCTTTACATTGCAATTTTAACCTGGATTCCTTATCAGGAACCTTAGAACTTTTAGCATTCTTATTACATTTATTCATACCAAATTCCATTATAGGCTCCAATAGGTCATAATTGATGCTTTGACTTGTTTGGAAGGTCCTCCTAACCCTTACTCTCTCCTGGTTCTTGAAGTGCTCCTTAAAGGCCCTGGGTGCTCCTGCACCATTCTCCCCAGGAAAGAAAGAACTCTTGCCCCAAGAAGTGTCCCATGTGCTGCCACCAAAAGACCTTTTGTTCTCATGTGTTTTCATCTTCCATTGAGCAGGTATGTATTCCCCCAAAGTTGTTGTCTTTCTCTTCTGCCAATCTACATTCTTAACATTTATCATATGAGAACCAAAACAAGGTCTAGTTTGTCTTCTTTGCTGCTTGACAACAATAGATTCTTGTGCCCTGCTCCTACCCTCATTCCACTGTCTTCTTTGTGAAAGAACTCTACCATTATCACCCTTGTTTATAGGGAATTCAATGCCTTCAACCCTGATACTTTCCAAATGCCACAAAGTCTGATTTGAAGGATTTTCCACCACATAACCCTGCTGCAACTTGTCTTTTTTCAGCCTACCAATGCCTTCCCCTGTTTCACCCTGCTTATTCACCTGCAAAATATTCTCAAAAAAAATCACAAAAATATCATTAGACTGCTCCAAAGGCAAAGGAACCAACTGATATCTAACGTCTCCTTTGTGAACCAAATATGTGTTAAGAAATCCATCATGCAATGTCCTTCTAGCATACTGCCATGGCCTCCCCAAGATAATATGACCACAAGTCATTGGAATGACATCACAAAGCACTCTATCATGATATGAACCAATTGAGAAATCAACAAAATCTCTCTTACCAATCTCTACATGCTGTCCTTGAGTTACCCAAGTGGCCTTGTAGGGAGTAGGGTGATCAAAAGTTTCAATCTCTAACTTGGTTATCATATCAAGTGAAACTAAATTTCTATGTGACCCTGAATGTATGAGCAATCTACAGATCTTACCATGACTGAGACAATTTGTTTTGAAAATAGTTACCTTTAGTTCTTGATGAAGTCTTTCTCCTTGCTTGATCATAAGAAACTCACCATCAGTCACAGGGTCTGCCATGAATGTTTTTGGTTCCTCCTTCTTATCTCCTTCTTCTTGCACCAAGTTAGCTCTCCTTTCTCTACCCCTATCAGCTTGTTCCCATTTAGGACACTTGAAGGAAGGATGCCCTAGTTCATTGCAATTGAAACATCTACCTGTGAATGGTCCTCTACCTTGTCCAAATCTACCTCCTCCTCTAGGAGTGTATCCACCTCTTTGATCAGAAAATATCTCTTTGCCTTTGTCATTGCTGCTCTTATCATTACTACCTTGTCCTTGCTCTCTATTACCTCTGCCCCTGTTTGAACTACCTCCTCTTCCACCATTGCTTGATCTTTCTTGCTTCCTTTTCACCTTTTCTTTTGCTCTAATGGCCAACTGAAAACATTCTCCCAATGTCCTTGGCAATTGCAAACCAATCTCATCTTGTAGATTGTACCTCAAGCCATTGATGTACCTGGCTATTTTCTCATCCTCTTCTTCATAACCTCCTCTAATACTAAGCTTGTGAAATTGCTCAGTATAGGACATCACATCCATTTCCTTTTGCTTTAAATTTTGCCTCATCCTTTTCACATGAATGGTATAATCAGATGGTAGGAATTGTTCTTTGACCAAACTCTTCATCCTTGCCCATGTAGAAACTTTTGCCAATCCTCTAGCCATCCTATCATTCTAAAAACTTTTCCACCATGTCAATGTTGTGCCTCTCAACTTGGTTTTAGCAAACTTAACCTTCCTCTCTTCATCCATCTCCTCAAACTCAAAGTAGTTTTCTAAGGCATCAAGCCATCCCAACACCTCTTCACTATCCATCTTCCCTTGATAGATAGGCAAGTCTATGTGACTCTTCCCTCCATGATCTTGTACTGCTTTCAACAACCTCACTAACCTCCTTTCCTCAGGGTCCTTTATATCATCTGCTTGCTGTTCCTAATTTACCCTCACATGCTTTTCATCTTCATCATTGTTTTCTTGGTCTTCTTGTTCCTCTCTCCTCCTACTCCTCTCAAGGTTATTGATCCTTGCCTGCATAGTGTCTCTCTATCTTCTCCATTTCCTTTCCTCTCTTGCTCTTGCTGCTTCTTGTTCCCTTCTTTCTCTTCTCTCCCTCTCCAAGATCTCCTTCAACTCTTCCAACTCTCTTGCCAATTGATTCTTTGGTGCCATTGCTATTTCTCCAATCCCTAAAGGACCTACTCACTGCTCTGATACCACTTTGATGCAGATCATCATACCAACAACCTTCAACAACACATTTTACTAGGGATCTCAATCCCATCCTCAATCCAGAGAAGATCAAAGAAGAAAACAACAACTTACATCAAACTCAAACTCATTTTTTCTATCTTTACAATCAAAATCAGAATTCATTCCCCATGATCATTAGCTTCAACTCAACAACCCACATCATAGCACATCAAGCAAACACCAACTTACTCATTCACCAAGGCAACACACTATCAAGGTAACAATCTTCAGACATCTCTGCTCTTAACATTATGACAGATACCAAAACAATTCTTACCACTGTCCCACTGTCCACAATCAGATACTAAACTTGTTCCTTATGAAATCTTTGTTCAAGGCACTCAAACCATTTGTTCTTTCAAAAGGACACAACACTGTCCTTTTCATCTTTTCACCAACTCTTTGCTTAACCAAGGACACAAGACTGCCCTTGCACACTTGCAACTTTCCTCGAAGGACAGCCCTGTGTCCTTCAAGGAAAGTTGCAAGTGTTCAAGGACAGTCCTGTGTCCTTGGTTAAGTAAAGAGTTGGTGAAAAGATGAAAAGGACAATCCTGTGTCCTTTTGAAAGAACAAATGGTTTGAGTGCCTTGAACAAAGATTTCATAAGGAACAAGTTTAGTATCAGATTGTGGACTGTGGAACAGTGGTAAGAATTGTTTTGGTATATGTCATAATATTAAGAGCAGAGATGTCTGAAGATTGTTACCTTGATAGTGTGTTACCTTGGTGAATGAGTAAGTTGGTGTTTGCTTGATGTGCTATGATGTGGGTTGTTGAGTTGAAGCTAATGATCATGGGGAATGAATTCTGATTTTGAGTGTAAAGACAGAAAAAATGAGTTTGAGTTTGATGTAAGTTGTTGTTTTCTTCTTTGATCTTCTCCGGATTGAGGATGGGCTTGAGATCCCTAGTAAAATGTGTTGTTGAAGGTTGTTGGTATGATGCTCTACATCATGTTACATAATATGGAACTTCCTATCAGGATTCTTTCAACCTTCGAACTCCATCACTCACTTCGTGGGTGAGAACATTGTTGGAGTGCATTTCCACCCTACCACGAAGTAAATCACTTCCTCATAATTCTTCTGGTAGGAAAAATACCTGACCAAACATGAAGTAGACTAGCAATGCAAAAATGATTTGGATTAATGGAATTTGTGAAAGACATATCCAATGATTTCATGATTTCCAAACATAAACAAGAATCAGAAAGAGATTCACTTATCAGTCACATAAGTCACTAAGCAAAATATCTTCAAATTTGATCAAGACACCATCTTGCCTATGAAATGGATGTGATGCCAGTATTGAGAGAATGTGATCACAAGCACATGTAATTATGAGCAAATTCTGACTTCACTATCCATGGAAATATAGGAAAATTCAACATTTAAGAGAATAAGCATTAAATAAAGAAGGTATAGCTCATGTATGTATATAAATACATATATAATCATGACATCCTTCTACTTATTTATGAGTATACACTCTTATAAATCAATCACCCATACAATCTAGTACAAATATGTTGATTTAAGAATGCAACCTTGCACTCATAACCAATTACAAGATCTACAAGGCAATAAGAGAAGATTTACAATTAAGCATTCAACCCATTTCCATCAAGTCATAAGTATTTGATGCATCAAGCTTATTATAATTATCATTACTTCTTCTAAACTTATAATTAAGAAAAAGAATATCCACGAATTATTTTCCATTCATGGAGTAGATTTCATGCCTGTTTAGAACATTATATATATATATATATATTCAAAGTAAATCTTTTATCTATAAATGGATCTTTTCCCTATCACAATTATAATCTTAAGGTAGAAAATGTATGTCTTCTGACTTAATAGGGAACTCAATTGGATATCCTCCATCAATATGAAGATTCACTCTCCCTTTTATGTTATTCAATTGCCATCTAAAATTTATTGCCCTCAATTTAGCATCATGACTAAACTCAAAGGACCATAACATGGCAGTCAAATGATTTAAGATACTAGAAAACAGATATGTCATGGCATGATGTAGGTACAAGAAATCAGACCTTGTCATAATATTTCTTGAATATTGAATGTGATATTCCTTTTTAAAGAGATTTATGGTTCTCCATCTCCACTCTTTAATTTATTATATTTATGTGCATGTGGTTTGAATTAAGCACAAGCGAATCTTGGAACAAGAGGCTCAGCATGTCAAACAACACGTTTAACAAGGATTGATAACATTTTATACTCTACCAAAATGAAATGCTTAATTTAATAAATGACATTCAATTACGAGATTTTAAAGTGCACTCAAGGGAGCTTGGAGTGCACAGAAACTGTCTTGTATGAAATTTACCTATCACGAAATGAGTCTTTTAGATAATTTTTTATTCTATTTAGTTACTTGCACACACGTCTTTGCATTCAGGATTACTTTCTGAGTGGGAAGAGGACCTAAATTTAAAGGCTATATTCAACGATTTGACATAAATTCCGATCAAAATCCTGAAGAAATTATAATATTTGATTGGAACAAATTTGTATAGTATGATGCTAATTAAAATGAATTATAATCATCTAGCAATCGTAGCTTTTGTGCAATAGGCAGACAAGTAAGTATTTAGATAATTCTCAGGTCTGTGAGGTTCTAACATGAATATAATAGGGTCTCCACAGACCTGATATCAAAACCTTTTTGGCTTGTCAGTGACATTGTTATGGGAGATTTGAATCTCTAAGTTACCTACGGAAAAAATAAGAAACACTCGCCGCACACTCCGATTGCCAAAGGATGATGGATTTATTGGCATAGCCGGTCATCTCACCTCAATCACATCACCTTGATCCTATAAGGATGATGGATTTATTGGCATAGCTAGTCATCTCACCCCAATCACATCACCTTGATCCTATCTAGAAATGGAAACCAAATGGAAAAGTAGCAATATATTTAGAGAGTCAGATCCGAATCGATGGAAATAAAGTTTTACTCAAAGTTCAGGTGAGCTAAGGCATTATGACCCTATAAATTCATAGAAGAAATTGTTGGAAATTTATTGTTCCTGAGCCTCCTACTCTCACGTCAGCCCCCTGTTTCAACTACCCGTCAAAAGCCCCCAATTTCAACAACAGTTTTTGTGATCTTCATCCCTGCGGCCCCCGACAGCCCTTGAAGTAAATATGGTAGGAATTTTTGAATTCCCAATTAATGCTGGTAGGTAATTTCGAATTTGAGAGGGAATGTTTTTTTAAGAGAAAAAAGAATTGAAGGTGGATTATTCTATTAGTTGGAGAAGACGAATTACTGAGCAATGCAGTACTCTAAAGGGAATGTTTTGTGTGAGCTCCTAAATAGTAACAGTTGTGTTTGTTTTGTATGTGAGCAATGATTGCTCCTAAAGAGTTCTTTGTAGCTCCTGCCAATGAACTCCTAGTAGCTCCTAAAGTTGTCTGTCTGCTTGAGCAGCTCATGAAAGCTCCCAGCAACTTGAAGTCTGTAGCTTAGAATTTATTTTCTAAGTTTTAGGTTTAGTCTTTTATGTATTGTTCATTTCTAGCTTATTGAATACAAAAGGAAGTTGCATGTCTCCTTGTTTTTTTTGTTATTCTGCATTTTTGTATTGCCCTATTGTTTTGGGGAAACAAAGTAGCAACTCTATGTTATTATGTGCATACAAAAAATTTGACATGGTATCACAGCCATAGGCCCAATTTCCTCATGAGTTAGAGAATTTATTTTTCTAGGTATTATTATTCTTGTACTGGAGACATGGTTACAAATGAAGAAAAGAGCTGGCAGCAACCACCTTCCTTTAATGGATAGAACTATGATGCCTGGGCAAAGAAGATGAAGAACATAATGGTTGTCAATGCTTTGTGGGAGTTTTTGGTCAGTGGGTTTAATGATGTGACTAACCCAAAAGCATATGTTGTGCTCACAAACAACCATAAGTGTAATGTCCCCTTTTGGCCGAAATCACTAAAACCTGAATCTTGCATTCAAAGTGCTTCTCAAGAGACATTAGAAACATTAGAGATCAATAAATTCCAGTGATAACCACTAAATAGATCATAGAAGATATAAGTATTCTATACTTGCCAAAGGATTGTTCATTTACTCCTTGTTGCGCACCCTGAGTGATTCTTTCATACTATATCTCATGAGTACATTGGATGTTAAATATCTTTCGAGATCCCATAGATGAAATTCCATTATACCATTTTAACATCATGATGAATTATTGGAGTCATTATTTATAAGGCTCAATAATTGCTACAAGCATCATTATTGGATAGTTGTAAATAGTATAGTATATATATATTATCTGGTATATATAGTGTATGGGTCTACCTATATATATATATATATACATATATGTCTAAATGTACAAGTATCAAATGTTACATGTCATTTCAACTCTTATCCATCCTAATATATTCAAATATATTCATAAATCATAATATGCTAAAATATTTTATGTGTACAACCTATTTGTTAATCATAGTAATATATATATTTGAATATATACTTGTTATTTATATTTAACCATCATAATATATTTAGATATATTCATATAACATATATTTATAAGACAACTGAAATTTAGATTATTATTGTATCTGATATCTGCTATTCTTACTACCATATGACAATACTTACCTCCGAGTTATGTATTTGCAGCCACAGTTACTTCTCCAGCAGATATCTCATATTTATTTCTTTCCCATCGGCCTTACCTACTACTGCTGTAGATTTCATTTCTCCTCCTTTATAAATCCTATCTAGATTCTATATTATATTTGAAATAGAATGGTAAACAATTATAAATCCTGTGCTACATTTTTATGACAAAAATATAATCTGCAATTCACCATGAATCAGCAAGTCTACTTTAGGTTGAGATAGATCACAGCTTACAACATTGGTTTATTTCCTGAGTTTCACCGAATATTCTAATCTAAGTATTCTTTCTCTTTTTCACCACCCCTTATCGATTTTGTGGACATAAATAATAAAATACCATTGCTGTCGAAATGTGGGATATCTTTGGAATGATTCGCTGGGTTGGAGGATATTTAGATGTTTCTTTATGCTAAATACTTCTTTCTTATATCTCGATACTGCCTGATCCTCTATTCTCCACTAGCCACCGATGATGCCTCTTTTTGCTTCGAATAATTCTCATTAAATATTGATCTTCTGCTTGAGGAAAGGTCACGTCTTTAGTCAAAGAACTTCCCTTGGTTGAAACGTTGCTTTCCTTGGAATCACTGTTTATTCTAATTGCTGCATTTTATTAATGTTTATGCATTGTCGATAAACATCTGCTAGGCATTTAGATATACGCATTACAGCTTGTAGTCTTAACTCATTCCCATCTGCACCTATATTCCATACTCCTTCGACAAACAAGCCTTCATGAAATCATATACGCATGCCTAAGGACGCAACTCTTAACACTTGTTGATTAGGATATTTTATGTCTTATATATTCACAATTAAAATATTATTTATATTGTCTTTAATGTTTTATCTTAATTTTACATATTTTTTTAATATTTGTTAGTTGTATAAATTCGTTAATGATCTTTCTTATAAATATTACAATATTATAATATTATATTTATATTTATTAAATATCTATTATATGATGATGATTGTATTATTATTTTAATAATTATAACATTATTTATAATTATAATATTGTTTTAACAGTTATAATTATAATGTCATTAAATGGTTAATAATTTGAGATATGTTTTAGTTGTCTTAAAGGCACAACTTTGGGGACATGACAGTCCGCCCTGCCCCAGATTGCTTGTCCTCAAGCAATCTCAGAATTGAATTGCAATTAATCTATTAATAAAGTAAACATGCTAAGGTTATGTAGACAATCATGCTAACAATGCATCAATCACATCAAACATAGAGAACATATTTTAGACATGTAGCAATCAATGGCATACAATAGGTACTCTTAATCACTCATGTTGAATATATATCATGCGTGGAGAAAATTATCATACATGAAATAGTTACAAAGTGTGCACATAAGGTATCATAAGTCACAATCACAATAGTAATGAAGCCAGTAGCATACAAAGCAAGAGAAAGCATTGAAAAGCACATCCAATATATATAGCGGACACATAATCACTCACAAAATATGATGCATACAAGTAAGTCATGTTAATATACTCAATGTATGCAAATACTCTCAAAAAAGTAAACATGTTAAATCAGAAGTATACACTCAAGAAATAGAACATGCATAACAGAAATATACACATGCAGTAAACATGCTAAAGTACATCAAGCATAAAGCAAGTATGTAAGACATGAGGCACACTCATAAGATATGAATCATATATTTGAATACACGTAAGCAGTAAGCATGAAGCACACATATCAATAAATGCATGGGGCATACCTCAACATGAAACATAGACTCAAATACATAAGGCATGAAGTATTCATGAAGTAAACACTTGAATATATAAAGCATGAGGTATGCTTGCAAGTATGCATGAGAATGGAGTGGACCACTGAAAACACACCAATCATGAAGGACACATCCAAAAGCTATCCACAAGGTAGTTAAATATATATTAGTTATACGAGATACAAAGCAGGGGGCAACCATGAATACATGTATAGAGCATAATCATAGATTATACATAAAACATATACTTATAATTACATGGAGTAAGACACACAATGAAGCATTGAACAATAAATTACACACAATGCATGCACACCATATAATTATACTTAGGAAAAGAAATACACTTGAAGTACATACATAGAGCACATAAACCCAGACAAGGTATCCAATGTATAAATACTCATAAGGTAGGAGGCAATATAGATACACTCTAACATGAAGCATAAATAGAGGAATCACACACATAGAGCGAGAAGCATTTAGTCATTACTTAAGACATGAATATTTAGAGCATTCAAGTACACTCAAATTTACTTCTATGCGCATATCATGCATTCAATAAATGGAAAATACACGATATTCATAGAGCACCAAAATGATCATACATATAGGTATAAGTATGCTCATAGATACACTCAACAGATACAAACAATTACATATAAGGAATGGATTATACAAACACAAGGATACACTTAAGAATGTATAAACGTACATCAGTCATGAAGTGAACAAGTAAGATGCTAACCAAGAAACAAAACACCATAAGTTTGGTAAAACATGAAGTATATACACTAGTGCCAAGAAGTCACAAAGAATACTTATGAATGCATGTAAGTCATAGAGCATACACTTGAATACAAGTCACAACAAATAGAATGCCATAGAGTATACACTCGAATACATCATCATGAAGTATACACTTGAATTCAAAGTCGCAAAGCATACAAGTACAAAGTCAGAGGGTATACACTCGAATACAAATACATCTCGAATTCAAATGCAAGTCATAGAGTATGCACTCAAATATCAATACAAAGTTTTAGAGTATGCACCCGAATACAAATTCAATCACGAATCATAAAGTATACACTCAAATAAACACAATCGGCAAGTATATACTTAAATACAATCACAAGTTATAGGGTGTACAATCAATTACAAATACACTTGAATGAAGTATGCTGTCAGACAATTGAGAAGGTGGATTCAGTGTATCCCATACTACACCGTGGACCCATCCTCCTTCCCAAGGTCATTGAGTATACACACAAACATGAAGCAGACACGCGAATACACATCATGCACAAGCATTCGTATGAATATATGTTACAGAGCATTCAATCTGAAATTTTTGAACAACTAAATAGATATTAAAACACCCCAAGTTATCATCGCTCACCCAATTCACAAGAGGTAGGAGTAGACCACGCACAAGGAATCCCTTAGCGCCTCTCTTCTTAGCCCGAAGGTAGTCAATAAACACCTATTGTATTGACTCCCTCGGCCCTCCTGGGCAGACATGCAGTCATCCATGAGGGTGGCCTACCTCGAAGAGATCCTAGTATCTGCTCTCCTTCATGGGCATCCAATCCTCCTCCCCTATGATTTGATTGAAATAGAATGATAATTTGGTAATGGGTAGACACGTAGTCCATGTGATAGTTTGGAGGAAGGATTTCCATAGGAGGCCCTTAGAGCACTCCCTTCTCAGCCCAAAAGCAGCCAACCAACACCCGTGGAAATGACCCCTTTGTCCCTCATTGGCAGACCTGCAGTCATCAACGAGGGTGGTCTACTGTGAAGGGACTCTAGTATCTACTCAACATATTAGGTCCATCCCTCAACAAACAATTGCATCTAATGATTATCATATTAACAAGTTATCCACGCTGCAACATGCTTATGAGGATTCAAGAATTCATCAAAATATTAATAATCATATGAATGTATATGCACTAGTTCATTATGATATAAATATATCAATCACCAAACCCTTATCAATCATTTATAACCCTTTTAACAAATATTATTTTCCATCTATATAAAGGCATTGTTGATATAGGGCTATGAAAGTACACACCTAATACATACCATTTCGATCTACAGGAACCTCTTGTTTTCCCAGCCAATGATTTTGCCTCCACATTTCAATAGAATGATAGATCATAATAGTCTTCAATATTGTCGTGAGTGCAGAGATGTAATTAATCTTTCACATATCATAATTAGGATGGGAAAATATCATCAAAACATCATTAGTTGTTTGATCCCAAATAACATATTAGCAATATTATAGTGATGATAACAACATCAATTTGACAAAAGACATTCAACAACCACCCATAATAAATTTATTGGTCATCATATATATTTATTAATCATATTTGGATAGGTCTATTAACCATAAGTTAGTATCTAAATTTTTTTATTGCCAAAACAATATTATAATTCAAAATCTCACCATTTTTGTATATCTTAATAGTAGAGTAATTATATTCAATGGTCATAAGCCATACCTAATCTGTATGAGTCAAAATGCGTTTCCTTAAAAATATACGTTCTTTTTTGGTAAGTTTATATACGCTGATTTCACAGGATGGCAGGAACATTGCTCTGATACCACTTGTAATGTCCCCTTTTGGCCAAAATCACTAAAACCTAAATCTTGCATTCAAAGTGCTTCTCAAGAGACATTAGAAACATTAGAGATCAATAAATTCTAGTGATAACCACTAAATAGATCATAGAAGTTATAAGTATTCTATACTTGCCAAAGGATTGTTCATTTACTCCTTGTTGCGCACCCTGAGTGATTCTTTCATACTATATCTCATGAGTACATTGGATGTTAAATATATTTCAGGATCCCATAGATGAAATTCCATTATACCATTTTAACATCATGATGAATTATTGGAGTCATTATTTATAAGGCTCAATAATTGCTACAAGCATCATTATTGGATAGTTGTAAATAGTATAGTATATATATATATATCTGGTATATATAGTGTATGGGTCTACCTATATATATATACATATATGTCTAAATGTACTTATCAAATGTTACATGTCATTTCAACTCTTATCCATCCTAATATATTCAAATATATTCATAAATCATAATATGCTAAAATATTTTATGTGTACAACCTATTTGTTAATCATAGTAATATATATATTTGAATATATACTTGTTATTTATATTTAACCATCATAATATATTTAGATATATTCATATAATATATATTTATAAGACAACTGAAATTTAGATTATTACTGTATCTGATATCTGCTATTCTTACTACCATATGACAATACTTACCTCCGAGTTATGTATTTGCAGCCACAGTTACTTCTCCAGCAGATATCTCATATTTATTTCTTTCCCATCGGCCTTACCTACTACTGCTGTAGATTTCATTTCTCCTCCTTTATAAATCCTATCTAGATTCTATATTATATTTGAAATAGAATGGTAAACAATTATAAATCCTGTGCTACATTTTTATGACAAAAATATAATCTGCAATTCACCATGAATCAGCAAGTCTACTTTAGGCTGAGACAGATCGCAGCTTACAACATTGGTTTATTTCCTGAGTTTCACCGAATATTCTAATCTAAGTATTCTTTCTCTTTTTCACCACCCCTTATTGATTTTGTGGACATAAATAATCAAATACCATTGCCGTCGAAATGTGGGATGTCTTTGGAATGATTCGCTGGGTTGGAGGATATTTAGATGTTTCTTTATGCTAAATACTTCTTTCTTATATCCCGATACTGCCTGATCCTCTATTCTCCACTAGCCACCGATGATGCCTCTTTTTGCTTCAAATAATTCTCATTAAATATTGATCTTTTGCTTGAGGAAAGGTCACGTCTTTAGTCAGAGAACTTCCCTTGGTTGAAACGTTGCTTTCCTTGGAATAACTGTTTATTCTAATTGCTGCATTTTATTAATGTTTATGCATTGTCGATAAACATCTGCTAGGCATTTAGATATATGCATTACGGCTTGTAGTCTTAACTCATTCCCGTCTGCACCTATATTCCATACTCCTTTGACAAACAAGCCTTCATGAAATCATATACGCATGCCTAAGGATGCAACTCTTAACACTTATTGATTAGGATATTTTATGTCTTATATATTCACAATTAAAATATTATTTATATTGGCTTTAATGTTTTATCTTAATTTTATATATTTTTTTAATATTTGTTAGTTGTATAAATTCGTTAATGATCTTTCTTATAAATATTACAATATTATAATATTATATTTATATTTATTAAATATCCATTATATGATGATGATTGTATTATTATTTTAATAATTATAACATTATTTATAATTATAATATTGTTTTAACAGTTATAATTATAATGTCATTAAATGGTTAATAATTTGAGATATGTTTTAGTTGTCTTAAAGACACAACTTTGGGGACATGACAATAAGACCCAGTTGAAGGAGTTGAGGAGGAAAGATGCTAAGGCATTTAGTTTAATAGAAGTAGCCTTGACAAAGGCCATTTTTCCTAGAATAGCACTATCTAACTATGCAAACAAAGCTTGGGAAATCCTCCAAACTAACTACAAAGGGACTGACAAGGTCAGATTGGTGAAGCTCTAGATGCTTCAAAGAGAGTTTGAAACTCTTGAAATGAAGGATAGTGAGTCCATCTCAATTTTCCACACAAGACTCTCAGGTTTAATAAACCAGTTGAGAGTGAATGCTAAGATCATTGATGAGCAGAGGATTATGAAGAAAATCCTTAGGAGCTTACCCATGAAGTTTGATGTAGTGGTGATGGCCATCAAAGAGGAAAAGAATCTCACAATGTTGTCCATTGATGAGCTAATGGGTTCTCTGCAAACCCATGAGCAACAAATAAATAGGTTTGCTACTTCTTCCCAAGAGAAAGTTTTTAAAGCTCAGTCAAATGCAAGAGGAAGGGGGAGAAGAAACAATGGTGGAAGAAGCTCAAGAGGTAGAGGTCATGGAAACTCCAGACAAGGAAATGCTAGAGGAGATAGCTCGACATGAGCAAGCAGCCAAGAGGGAGTGAGCAACTCTCAAACCAATTCCTGAAGAGGCAAGAAGAACAATAGTTTGGACTAGAAGAATGACAAGAGAAATGTTGAATGCTACTACTATCATAAATTTGGCCATTATGCGAGTGAATGTTGGACAAAGTAGCATGATCGGTCAAAACAAAGTGTAAATGTGGTTGATTCAAATGTGGGTGAAGGGAATCAGTCTATAGCCTTCATCATGTACAACATTGGTGAAGAGGGAAGCCTTGAAGTATGGTATTTGGACAGTGGTTGTAGCAACTACATGAGTGGTAATGAAAATCTCTTTTCTTTTATTGATAAAAATGTTAAGTTTGAATTAAGAATGGGGAATAATGGAGTAGTTCCAGTTGTGGGGAAATGATCTATCATTATTTGCACCAAGCAAGGTGAGCAGAAGGCGATACAAAATGTATTTCTTGCTCCTAGGTTAAAGCATAACCTCATGAGTGTTGGAAAACTGATCCAAAATGGATACAAAGTGCTGATGGAGAAGGTTTAATGCATTATTTATGACAAGAATGAGAGGATGAAGGTGTTTACAATAGTTCAAATGACAAAGAACCAGATGTTTCCTTTGAATATTGAGACATGTTTCTCATCTCATTCCATTGTTGCACCTCTCATGAATGGAAAATGTACAGAAGTTCAACAAGTAGCACTCAAGAGCACCATTCAAGACCCCTCCAAGCTATGGCATCTCAGGTATGGACATTTAGGCTATGCTAGTTTGAGTCTTTTGTCCAAGAATAATATGATTGATGGTTTGCTGAGAATAGTAGAGTCTAATGTGAGATGTGAGGCTTGCATTTTGGGCAAGCAACATAGGCATCCCTTTCAATCAAGAAACTCTACAAGGGAAAGAAAATGATTGGAGCTAGTGCATATGGATTTGGTAGGACCTATGAAAATAATTTCTATTGGTAAAAACAAATTTTTTATGACCTTCATTGATGATTATAGTCATAAGATGTAGGTATTTTTTTGCAACATAAATCTAAAGCTTTTGATAAATTTTTTTTGTTTAAGACCCAGGATGAAAAGGAGAGTGGAAACGTGGTCAAGGTCCTAAGGTTAGATTAAGGGGGAGATTATACCTCCAATATGTTTGTAAATTTTTGCAAGCAAAATGACATCAAGGAGCTAATAGCCAGTTATACTCTACAACAAAATGGAGTGGCTGAGAGAAAGAATAGGACCATCGTGGAGATGGCAAGGAGCATGATGAAAGCAAAGTGACTCCATATTGAATATTGGGGAGAGGCTATAGCAACAACTATTTATTTGATTAATAAAATTCCAACAAATATAGTCCATGACAAAATCCCTCAAGAGGCATGGAAAAAATGCAAGTGGATGGTTGAGTACTTGAGAGTGTTCGGGTGTGTAGCATATGCACATGTGCCTAAAGAAAAGAGGAAGAAACTAGATGACAAGGGTGAAAAGTGTAATTTCATGGGCTATAGTGAAGAGTCTAAAGCCTATAGGCTGTACAATCCAGTCACCAAGATGATAGTCATTAGTAGGGACATGGAGTTCCTTGAAGATGAGTCATGAGATGGAGTAGTAGATTCTGACAACTCAGAACTGCTCTTGACAACTCTCAAAGAAGCAGAAATAGATCAAGAAGATAGGTAAGATGAGCCTGTATTCACTCCTGAAAACATCAAATGAGCTCCTGAAAGCTCTGGAAGAGCTCCTAAAAGCTCCTAACGGCTCCTGATAGCTCCTAAAGTAGGAAGATAGTCAGCGAGATAGTCAGGTAGACAGACATAGACAACTAGAGGATTGGCTCCTAAAAGCATCGATCGAGCTCCTAAAAGCTCCCGATAACTTCTGAAAGCTCCTAAAGTGAGCAGACAGAAAGGCAAGCAGCCAGAGAGAGCTAGAAGATTAGCTCCTAAAAGCTTTGGAAGAGCTCCTAAAAGCTTCAGAAGAGCTCCTGATAGCTCCTGAACCTACTTGTTTAGCAGAGCAGCAAAAGTAGTGAAAGTTCAAATCAACATTTGACCTGTCTAATGCCAAAGAAGACCAAGAGTCTAAGGGAGATCTACCAGAATGAAAGATATGATGAAAAATTTGATGAGAGTGTGAATTTTGCATTGTTTTCTCATAATGATCTAATTTATTTTGAGGAAGTTGTGAAAGAGGAGAAATGGTGTGAGACCATGGATGAAGACATTGATGCAATAGAGAGGAACAACACATGGGAGTTAACTGATTTTCCTCCCAACAAGAAATTTATCGGGGTGAAATGGTTCTACAAGACCAAGTGTAATGCCGAAGGAAGGATAGACAGACACAAGGCAAGATTAGTTGTCAAGGGGTACAAACAGCAGTTTGGGAAAGATTATAATGAGACTTTTTCCCCTATTGCAAGGATAGAGACCATGCAAGGAGTCATAGCAATTGCAGCCCAGCACAAGTGGAAGGTGTTTCAAATGGATGTGAATTTCGCTTTCCTAAATAGATTGTTGAAAGAAGTTTATGTGGAGCAACCTTTTAGATATGAAGTTCTGGGTCAAGAACACAAGGTGTATAGGCTGAAGAAAGCTCTTTATGGGCTGAAGCAAACTCCATAGGCATGGTACAATACGATTGACTCATATTTTATGAGAAATGTCTTTAGAAAAAGCGATGGTGAGCCCACTGTTTACATCAAGGCAACAAATGGTAAGGTTTTGATTGTTTTCTTGTATGTTGATGATTTAGTTTTCACTAGGGATGATTATTTCCTCATTGCTGATTTTAAAGAGGCCATGGAAAGAGAGTTTAAAATGATAAACTTAGGTCTCTTAAGATAATTTCTAGGCATAGAAGTAAAAAAAATTCATGATGGTATATTTATCTCTCAAGAAAAATATACAAATGAGATCTTAAAGAGATTTAGGATGCTTGAAAGCAAGCCTACCCCAACACCAACAGTCATTGGACTAAAGTTGAGCAAGGAAGATTGTAGCAACAATGTGGATCTGACCGTGTTTAAGAGCTTGGTTGGAAGCTTAATGTATTTAACAACAACTAGGCCTAATATAATGCATAGTGTGAGTTTTTTTTTTGACTCCAAGAGAGACCCATTGGCAAGAAAGTAAAAGAATCCCGAGGTATGTGAAAGGCACCAAAGGGTATCATATTTTGTACACAACAACAAATGAGTTTGGGTTGGTTGGTTATATGAAGAGTGATTGGACAGGAAGTTTGGATGATAGGAAAAGCACATCGAGCTATGTGTTTCATTTGGGTTTGAGAGTCATCTCATGTTAGATTTCAAGAAACAACCCATAGTTTCCCTATCTATAATAGAGGCTGAGTATATAGTAGCAAATGCAACAACATGTCAAGCTATTTGGCTGAGAAGAGTCTTGGAAGATTTGGGAGAAGAACAATAGGATGAAACAACAATCTTTTTTGACAATGTTTCATCTATAGCCTTGATGAAAAATCTTGTGTTTCATGGAAGAAACAAACACATTGAAATCAGGTATCATTTTATTAGAGAATTGGTTGAGAATGGTGAAATAAAAATGGTATTTTGCAGGTTTGAGGAGTAGTTAGTAGACATATTCACCAAGCCTTTGAGCAAGGACAATTTCGAACACCTAAGGAGCAGATTGGGCATTGTTGATTTGGATCAGGATTGATCCATTTCGTCAACTCGAGACCAAGGGGGAGTGTTGGAAATTTATTGTTCTTGAGCCTCCTGCTCTCACATTGGCCCCCTATTTCACCTACCCATTAGGAGCCCCCAATTTCAATGGTAGTTTTTTGGATCTTCATCCCTATGGCCACTGATAGCCCCTAAAGTAAATATGGTAGGAATTTTTAAATTCTCAATTAATGCTAGTAGGTAATTTCGAATTTGAGAGGAAATTTTTTTTAAGAAAAAAATAATTGAAGGTAGATTATTCTATCAGTTGGAGAAGAAGAATTCCTAAGTAGTAGTAGTCTGAAGGGAATGTTTTGTGTAAGCTCTTAGAAGCTCCTAAATAGTAGCAGCTATGTTCTTTTTGTGTGTGAGCAGTGATTGCTCCAGAAGAGCTCTACATAGCTCCTGCCAATGAGCTCCTAGCAGCTCCTGAAGTTTTCTGTTTGGTTGAGCAGCTCATGAAAGCTCTCAATAGCTTGAAGTCTATAGCTTAAAGTTTATTTTCTGAGTTTTAAGTTTAGTCTTTTATGTAATGTTCATTTCTAGCTTATTGGATACAAAAGGAAGTTGCATGTATCCTTTTTTTTTGTTATTCTGCATTTTTGTATCCCCCTATTGTTTTGGGGAAACAGAGCAGCAACTCTATGTTATTCTGTGCATACAAATTTTTTTACAGGAATAACATTTCAATATCGAAACTACATGTATGTAACAACTAGGAAAAACAACTTTATGCAGCAATGGATAAGCATGCAAGAGGATAACATTAACATTGCCTCCATATAGATGAGAAAGTTGTGTTTCATTATGAGTCCAACTTTACTCTACGTTAACATTAATCGGCCATGGATTTACATCAAATTCAGCACAAAAGACTTAGTTTCCCATGCATTATGGAGAGGTCTAAGTAAAGAATCTTCCTCGGCACAAAGAAAGAGACAAAAAAACTATTAAGGTTACTCATGAAGTTGAGGTTGCTTCTTTTATGGCATGCACATGCAAATCTTCTAGTCTAAAAATAGCATCTTAGTTACAAGAAGAGACGAGTTATGATTTGATTTGAAGGAAAACAACTAATTTTGTTAATGAAAACCATGTCGCTCTAGCTCTAGACTAAACAGAGCCATAAGTTACTACATTAATAAAGCATTGTATCGATTAGACATAATGCCCAAAAGAATATGGTCTCATGGATAGATAACAATGAGAGATGTTATCATCCTATACAAACCGCATGGGAAAAGCTATAGTGGCTTAAAGGAGTTGCTTGCAAAACTAGTATGAATGGTTAATGAGTGTAGTTAGAAGTTGTCATTTGACACTCTAAATGACAAGGAAACTTCTTTGAAATGAACTTGAAGATTAGAGACTTATTACTATAGTCTCCATTTTGACTTTGTAGGCATGAAGAGAATCCACTTTCATCTTGAACATAGTGGATATGTTCAACAAACTATTTCTTCAATGAAAGGTTATGCTCTTTAGCCCAACTAGAATCACCTCTATATACTACTGGTAACACTACAGCTTGTTTTGCACATTGCTAATGAGTCAAAAGGAAAACAAATGTAAGATCAACCTTTGTCCATTCACTCATGGATTTAGTACAAAGTACTTACCTCACTGCCTATGAGCAGGGTCAAGAGCAACGATGGTCTTTGCAAGAGCTCAAGCCCATCATTCAATCCACAAGGCTTCTACTTCATGCCATGAAGGTGCCCGATATTCCATTAGGTACCCCTCTCTAATTTTCCTCCTAGTTGTTGATTCCATCTTTTTCAAAGAAACCAAGGTGAATCACCTATCTTTTTTTCTAAGAGATCATACATTGCACAACAACCACTCTTAAATATTTTCTAGGAGTGGAAGATAATACACATTTTTCCTCTCATGCTCAATAGTAGCCATTTCATTACTTTGAGGGAATATAGAGGATCGACCACCTATTTTGAATTCTCGATAAATGCATTATATTTGGGAAATAAATGTTTTTCCAAGATAGAGATCTCCCTCACAACTCTGCTAACTTTATTAGTGCATTAATGAGGTTTCACACGCATGACTGTTACACAATAAATGACCATTCCTTTAGTGTCATGAAATTTTTATTTATTTAAATTCAACTTAATGGTTGATTTTAGGAACTTTATTTACTTTTGATTTATTTAATCCCTTAAAGAAAATTGAAATATCTTACTTCAACAATACTTTACAGTACATATATTTATTTCTTTTATTTTATTTGCTTATCTTTGAGAATAGAATAATTATATAGGTCACATTTTCTTAACATCCCCCTCCCTTTTATGTTAAAAATGATAATTATAGTCATATTTTAATTTTCCCCAATGTTTTAACTCTATAAATTAAATAGTTAAATTAATGCAAGAAGCACTATGTGACAGTTGTCTTATTTCCTCTATATGAAATGTCTGTTAGCAAATATTGCACTCAAACCCATAATCTTAATTCATTTCCTACATAACCCATGAAATATTAACATGCATACAAGCTTTCCAAATGCATAGATCAAAAATAAAAGCCACAAGATAACACAATATTTACCCTAGGAAAACCCCCCAGAGGGAAAAACCCAGCCTCCAAAAGCATCCATACTCCATCATATTAATTAGCCATAAGCAAATACAAGAGTTACAATGAATACCTCTGAAGCATCAAACCCTCCAATACACTCTCATGTGTCCAAGCATGAATCCACACATCCCATGCCATGCTTCACAAATGCAATCTTAGGAAGACTCAATAAACATAGCCAACTTGCTCAGCCCACTCCAACCTCAACCACTACATTGTGTTTGCTTTTATAGACACAAGCTCACATAAATACAACTAGTGGTAAGGTAAAACCATGTACTACAAAACCATGTGAATAAAAAACCACTGACCCCTCATTTCTAATATTGGGTACTAATTTGTTACATGATTTAATTCCCCAATATTAAATTACTATGACATGTCTCCTACACAAATAGTAATACAACATTACAATACAACATCATGTGGGTCCCAAATAATTTCCTAGTGTGATTAACAACACCAGCAAGGTGTATCACAACTAAATAATTATTTAATTGCATTAAAATAATAAAACATTTTATGCAATGGTGTACAACACCATATCCCAATAATTTCCATATTAGGGCTAGATGTGACTTATTTCCAACAACATCATCTTGATAGATAACGAATGGCTAGGATTAAACAACAAACACTAAGCATTGAATAGTATGTGATGTGCCTTGTGGGCCATATTTCAATTTGTTAGTGTATTCTACTCTAGTTAGGCCAACTTAAGCCTAGTTAGGTGTCGGAGTGGACCCTTGACTCATTTCCCATGAGGTGTCAAGGATGTTGAGGTATCTTCAGAGGTGTCCAATCCCTCTCGACACCTCTCTCTTGCAATGAGGAGAGCAACTCTCCACCACTACAGGATGAGGAGTCCTCTCCTCAATCCATGGCATGTGTTTTCTCATCCTTATTCAGTACTCTCCTCAATCCATGCCATGTGATTACCTAATCTTGTGGCATGTATTTGCTCATCCTCATTCTTTATAATGAGGGTTTGAGCTCATTGTCAATACTAAGCTAAATACAACTTTATGCATTGTTCATATGCTTGTTTCTTTATCTCCTAGATCTTCCTAGTTTCTAATATGGTATAGATCATGAAGAGGTAGTTTCAGGCCTTTAGTTGAACAAATCTATTATTTTTAGTTTTTTTTGACCCCACACCTATTCTTTATGTCTGGCATAAATCTTTACGTGGTAAACCTCTATACTCATAGAGAGGCAATTGAGGAATTGTGCGCTCACAATTTGCAAGAAGACAGTTTGCAATTTGAAATCTCATTTTCTGCAGATCTTTCCACATCTCTTCTTTAGAGGGGTGATTACCATTCATTTGGTAGATCGATCAGTTGTATGTAGGTCGTAAAGGCATTTTATTGTACAGACCGCTTTATCCATTAGAGGGCATGAGTTAATGCAAGCCGCAATATTCATCTTTCCAGGGTGAATATTGAAGGGGCTCTAATTGGTCAAAGAGGGCGCGATAATATGCATTTTGTAGGCATCAAGCAAAATTTGCTTGCAGGCCCTGCGTGGGATTCATTTCACCAAATTTGTAGGCTGATTCAACCTTTGAAGGTGTGGTTCTATCATTTTCAAGCCGTGTGATCTTTGAAAAGGGTGATTCAATTTATTGGAAGGTCATAGATCAGCATTGGCGATTGAAAATCATTGGAAGCTATGTTGGAGGCCAGTTGAAATCTAGCATTTCGAATTTGTAGGTCGGGCATTTGAAATTTGCAAGCCACCACAACTTATCTGCAATGATTGTGACCATCGCACCTACACATTTTATCTCTACCTGGGCGCTTATCTCTGGAGATGTTTTGCACAAAGGCTGTGATTTTGAAGCCCTTGACCTCACATGACTTGCATCAATATGCATCAAGGAAGGTTTGGTGATAAGCAAGAGGGGCATTTGAATCTGGTGTGGCACTATTTTTTCCAAACTAATCAAGGGTCGTTGAAATGCTAAAGTCGCAAGTGCTCAACCTTTTTTTTTTGGTTTCAACAGCTTTTATAAGGCTCAATTTGCATCCTTAAATCCCAACCATGGGATCACTCACCCCTACTCTTGGAATTGAAGATTGCTCAGCTGTGATCCTTGATTGCTGAGGTGAAATATTCTGCATAACCATGATCTTTGGCATGCAATCTCTTCTCTCTATTCATCCCACATGGTTTGGCGTTTGCATTGTGTGTGGACATTTTTAAGGGGTGGGTGTGACACGACTAGCATTGGAAGAAACCTACTCTCCCACGACTCTTTCTTTGATTTAGTCTAACTTACAGCATCATTCATTCCTCTTCATGTCCCATTGACTCGGTCAATTTCTCCTTTCATATGACATTTGTTGCATAGTTTCAATCATTAGTCATTTATTGTAAATTGGGGTATTTAATATTTGGGGAACAATTTTATGTGGAGGTATGTGATTTTTAAAGTTGACAATCAATTGTAATATATAAAGTTAGCATATAAATTTATCCTCTAATGCTAACATATAAAGTTGACATATAAAGTTACACATTGTATTTGCCCATCAAAGATGAAGGGTGAGGCCCGGTTGGCAGGAGGCCAATTCCCCCTCACAATCAAAACCTTTGTAATCTACACTTCCTGTCGATTCCAATAAAAGTGTTGGATGGGCATATTCACCTCTCTGATAGGCTTTCTTTTTTCTTTTCAAGTGCAGTTAATTAAATTAGGCCATTTTTGTAGGAAGTTAATTGTTTAATAACTTTTGTTCGGTAGCTTGAAATTGAGTACCGTTTTTTGCAAAAGTGAATGGTTTTTAATTCTCCATGCATTGGTCAAATTTCTTTCAACAGTTTTTTGGGGGGGGGCGCTCTTGCATTTGACCTTTTGCACATTTAGACCATGTCTACATGTTGCATAGTCAAGTGTACATATTGTGGGAGCACTCAACATGGGGATGAATTTTTTCCTTATTTCTCTTACACCATATTTTCACTTCTTTGTAAGATTGCAAAACAACCTACTACTATCATCTTTCCAGATCCACAACTTTGGGATGTATAACTACCCGACATTTCGTTTCTTTTCATAGAATCCCATCTTGTTTATTTGGATGACACTATTGAGGAAATTCATCTCCTTTTCGATGTTAGCTTCATTGAAGTTGCATCAACCTTGTCTTCTTCAAATATTCTTTCTCATGCCTTGCCTACTTTAGCTTCTATAGTGACAATATCAGATTCTTATGGTTCCAATTATCACCATACATCTATGGTCCCTGTAGTCCATGTTCTTGAATCTTCGTCACACATCAGATTTGGCTTGGAGATCATTGATTATTCTATAAATACATTATGGGAATCATCTACATCTTTGGATCTTGTGCTTAATTCAGAGACCTTTATACTTCTTTATATATGTTCCTATCAGGAATGGGAAGATTATTTGCACACTTCTATAGTTCAACTTCTACCTAAGGGGATAAATTTGGTTCAGTATTATGGATTCTCTTTTGCATACTCAATCAAGCATCTATTCACACTACAACATTTTTTATGGGTGGCTTCCAAGTCTCTCTTTGTATCTCCTATTTTGGGGAAATTTATTGTACACATGTGACAAAAGTTTTTCTAGGGGCGTCATCATATAAGTCCTTCTTCACTTATTTTCTTTTTCATGCATTTTTTTTCTCTTTTTGTAGAGGAGTTTTTTCCCACATGGGTTTTCTCCTTTACTCCACCTTATGAGAAAATTTTGTACATGGGTACCTCATCTAGCTAGTAGTCGAGACCCATTTCTTCTATACCCACCTAAGCTATTCTTAAGAGGGGGTGTTAGTGTATTCTACTCTAGTTAGGCTAACTTAATTCTAGTTAGGTGTTAGAGTGGACCCTTGACTCATTTCCCATGAGGTGTATAGGATGTTGAGATATCCTAAGAGATTTCCAATCCATCTCAACACCTCTCCCTTACATTGAGAAGAGCAACTCGCCACCACTACAGGATGAGGATTCCTCTCCTAAATCCATGGCATGTGATTTCCTAATCTTGTGGCATGTATTTTTTCATCCAAGTTATTTATAATGAGGGTTTTAACTCATTGTAAATACTAATATAAATACAATTTTATGCATTTTTCATTTGCTTGTTTCTTATCTCCTAGGTATTCCTAGTTTCTAATACAATTTTTGTTCATGTTTAGTTGATATCACCATTTATAAATATTTGCCGTGTTCCCATGATTCATCCATATTTATATAGTGTGGAAAAAAGGGATAATTCAAATGTTCCTCCACCAATTATCATGCTAGTTACATATCTACATTCCAAGGTTCTTACAAGGGTGTGACATATTTTGGGACCCTAAAATGCTTACTCTCTTCCTAAGATTGTTCACCTAGAAAGAGAGAGATTTAGGTCCTAAAATGCTTATGCACATTCAAATTAGGATGTATGCAATGTGATATGATGTAAATGAACCAAACTAAATGTAGTAGATTAATCTAAATGACTAAAAATGAATGTTAAACTAAGATTTATGCTTTTTTGAAAACATAGTGTGTTATGCAAAAATGAACTTTAAACTTTGACAAATGAGAATAGAATTTAATGGGGTTGAACTGAGTGCACCTGGAGGCAGAATGAAGTCACTGGAAGGTTTTGGAATGTCTCTGAAACTTTTTTTAATGGCCACTGGGACTCATTCGCCAAGCAAGGCGAATCAGTCCTACTTTTGCTAAAATCTTCCAGAAATTTGTTTCTGATTGTCGGGAGTTGAAATCTTAGAAAATCAATTTTTAGTCCTACAGGTGGGACTCATTCACCATGGGTGTAAAATCAGTCCACCTATAGAAATCCATAACATTAAAGGAAGATTCTATGGAGTTAGATCTATACTTCTGCCTCCTACAGGTCTCCACTTCAAAAACTGCCAAAATTGGGTCTGAAAATGACTTTTTGTTGATGATTTGACTTGAATCAAGGGAAGAAGACTTGGATGAATTTGAAATTCAATCTTCAATTATTCTCAAACTTCCAAAGGACCTAAATATGTATACAACCAAAACAAGAAGATAAATTGTTGATTGTTAGGGAATGGGAGTTTGCCTTGGTCAAACCCTGTTTAGGTAATTAAACCAAAATGATGAAATGAAGGAATGAAGCATGAAAAATGGAATTATTTACCTTGAAAATTATGATTTATCTTAGATATCTTCAGCAATACATGAATATTCAGCTCTTGAATGCTTTAGAAAGATAACTTAAAGACTTCTAATGAAAAAACCTTAACTTGCTTGAATTGTAGTGAAAGATAGATGATAAAAAAAATGATGAGAGATGTAATAGGGAATGGTTAGTTATGTTGGAGATATAAGAATGAGGGTAAAAATACTTTTTTATAGTCAATTGTGCCCTAGTACTCGATTATACTACATCATAAGCCGACATATAGAGAATAAACTTTAAATTTCACTTTTTTCCACTCAAGGGTGAAAATGGGGGCCAAATAGGGCTCATTCACCAAGCATGGTGAATGGGTCCCATCTAGATGGGACTCATTCTCCAAGCATGGTGAATGGGTTCCATAGGGGCCATTCTAACACCTATGAAGTCAAGGAGATAGGAAATAAGGTTTAAATTGCTATCTTGTCAGTTGTTTGATCATTTAAAGCCTTGGGATACATAATATGGAAAAATAGGACATGTTAATGATGATGTAAATGTAAATTAGGGATTGGCACACATAAATCAATGTGAAAGTGTGATTAAATACACTTTACAACACTAAAATGAGGTCCACATAGCCTAGAAATGCACAAGAACCAATGTGAATGTGTAAATCAAATTACAACACTAGTTTGTCATTAAGTTCACATTAAGAACCTTCTAGATTGATGAAATAATGTTATCATAATGTTCAATTTAGGAAGAAATGGGTTAATTAAGTCTAGAAAAGTGTGAAAGCTTCTTACAAGACTTAACAACACCTTTACAAGACATCAATAAGCACATGTTATTTAATTTGAAAGGGTCCAAGACCTAGTGTGGACACATAAAATGCCTCACAAAACTAGATTAAGACCTCATTAAGTCTGACTATCATGAATTAATCCCATGTTAAGTAGCGGGTCCAATTTTTGATGACACAAAGGGTTTGGTGAGTTGTGACATTGCATTTGTTCATTCATCATTCATTCATGTTTCATTGTTTCATTTTAGGGTTTAATTACCAAAACGGGGTTTAACCAAGGCAAACCCCCATTCACCATAAACAAAACATTTTTCCCTATTGATTTGTGTTTACAGATTTAGGTGGAAGATCTCTTGAAGAGAAAAATTAAAGCTATCAAGGTTGCATTTGTTGTCGTCATTGTTGTAATTTCATGGAAACTCACCTACAAGATTTATTTTTGACTATTTGACTATGAAAATTGAGAACCCAAGAGTGCAGACACAAGAGCAGAGAACCCATAAACTATTTTTACAGATCCCTAGCCAAGACCCATTCACCATAGTGTGAATTAGTCCTTAGTTAGCTTTCAAAAATCACTTTTGGTGATTAGTACACACCATCTTACCTTTCTCAGATCTGCAATTTGATTACTAGTTCCATCAATATTGAGTTTAATCTGCAAGATCCAAGATATAGGTTATATTTTGGAGTTAGCTTTTTATTTTAATCTTTCTTCCCAAAGTGTTATTTAATGAGGACCCCCATCCTTGCATAAAATGGAAATCTAAAGATTCACACTTTGACTTGATTCACCTCAAGTTTGATGGTCCTCTCATTGTGTGGATCTCATTTCCTAATAAAATAAAGGAAGATAGGTCCATCTTACCCCCATTTTCTCCATTTCATTTTGGTGAACCTATTTTTATATGTTTCATATTAGTGAACCTGACTTTGATCATTACATTTTTTTTGATTTTGGAATCCATTTTTACCCTCGATCTAGATCTTGCATTCACTTCCATTGCATTGCATTGAATTGAATCTCATTCAAGATTTTTTTAGTTTGCATTAACTTTGCATTTCATTTAGGGTTTTAGGATTGCAATTTTGCATTTCTTGAAATCTAAAAAATACAAAAAAAGCAATCATTTGGCATATCATTTACATATCACTACATCATCATTTACTTGAATGTGAAACTTGAAACAAAATTTCATACCAAATTAGGTCTCCTAGTTTGTCATTTTTTCATATTTTTCATTTGAATTCAATCTTTATTTCACAAATAAATCAAACTATAACTTTTTGTATTTTATCAGAGTTTGGAAACCACAAGAATCAACTCAAAAATTTGCAAAAATATTCCAAAAACCTTAACCTAGGACCCATTCTCCCTAAGGTGAATGAGTCCCTTATCCTGGGGTCATTTCCTAAATTTTTGGGCATTAAAACATCTGTTTCTACATTCCTTTTTGTTGTTTATAGGTTTTTGTTTCATTTTATAGAATTTCTATTTAAGTGAAATTGATCATATTTAGCTTCATTGGATAAATTTAGTGCATTGTGTGATTTCAAAGTTGCTTTTACAAGACATCATTTTTTAGGTTTTTGCATAGTGTAATAAAAAAATTACCTTGTTTGAAATTTGAAATTTGAAATTTCCATTCTAGATCATTACATTGCATTTCACCCTCTTTCTACCTTGGGTTTACACTGAGTTTGTGAAACTTGTATGAGCTTTACAACTTGGTGTCCTATTAAAAATAATGTTGTGAGATGTACTTCAAGACTCATGTCATCCCGCGATACACCATTCATCGTGGATATTTGGTTCTCCAACTCTTTCACTAATAGTGTTGATAATCAACTCTCTATGGATAATAGTCTTTGTAACTCATTTCTAATGAATTCCCAACCTACAAAAAATATGCATGATGTTTCTCATATCCTGCAAGAAAAAAAAAGAAGGATGGATGAAGAAATAGAAAAATTACAAAACTTTGTGAATTCTAAAAAAATTGATAGTGTTGTCGTCCCTACTTTAGATAATGTGAGGAAAATGCTTAAAATTGAACATGGAATAGCTTTGTGTGAATTCTAGCTCATATTGCTCATAAGAACATCCCTACCATGACTAGTTGTGCTGAAGCTTTGGGGTATACTCAAATCCAAGGGGGAACTTCAATTCTACCTCCCAAAACCCTTACCTCTATTCCTACATACACTAGTACTCATGTTACCACAACCATTCAACGTACTAGAAATATCAACACTTCCTTGGGTATTTCCACTAGGAATCCTTCTAGCTTTGTGTATTCAAATCTCATATGTCCTCAACCACCCCCCCTCACAAATCTACAATTTACTTGCCCCCAGCATACATAAAATACTCCACCTTATTTACCTCCATCTCACAATACCAATAATGATGCAACCCTTAACACACTTTTGCAAAATATTTCATCCCTTCAACAACAAATTGCTACCTTAAATCAAAACAAAAAGGCCAACCTTCACAATACATCAAAACCAATCCATTATCCTTAGAGATATTGAGAACATAAATACCACAAGGTATAGAGGTTCCTAGGTTTGAGAAATATGGTGGGGAGGAGATCATGTTAGTCATGTTTCTTCTTACACCACCTTATGTAGTGACTTCATTTTTGAAGATAAACTCTTGGCTAAGTTATTCCCTAGGTCTTTGAAGGATACTTCTTTAGAGTAATTTTTCTCTTTATCAAATAATTTAATTAGTTAATTAAATATAATTATTGATTTCTTTTACAACCACTTCCAAATTCACATGGGTTCCATGAACACCTTAGCTGATTTAATGACATGTAAACAAAAGGATGATGCAAAGATCACTAATTTCACAGTGCGATATCAAATGATTTATTCACAAATAAACATTAAGATTCTTGATGTTGACCTTCAAAGAATGTGTATTTACAAGTTACAAGATAAAATCCAAACTAAGTTTGAGATGATGATGTTTCCTTCCTTCACATAGTTGTGTACAACCCTTCGTGATTACCAAAATTTGGTTTGTAGTCGTGAAGTGAAAACTCTCTCACCATCTTGAAAATTCAGAATCTAAATCTCATACCAATTACCAACCTTTCAAGAGACAAAATATAGGATTTATACAACTTAATCCCCCTCAATCCAATCAAAATGTTGAAACTCAAGTGGCTGCTATAAAGAAGACAAAACCATATGCCTTTTTTGATAGAAATAGACAATTTACACCTCTACCCGATACCCTTCATAACACCATGTTGCAACTCTTAGAGAAGAATTTTATTTCCTTACCTCTTGTTAGAGCTCTTGATCTTACTGATCCTTTACCTTCAAACTATAGACCAAATTCCTATTGTCATTTCCATCAAAAAAAGGGACATGATACAAAACATTGTAAGTTTCTTAAACATCTTATGCAAGACCTCATTGATTCTAATCATATCCTAATTGCAGGTGTTAATAATCAAGGTAATAAGTTTGTGGCTCATTCAATCAAAACTTTCAAATATTTACAAATCATATGCCTAATCATAATATATCCTTTGTCAAAGCTAGTGAAACAAATAATGATGTCATGAATGTTGACATAGCTAATGAAAACATGAAGAACAACCTTGCAGATAGTTTGATTGCATTTAGTGATGCTAAAGCTTGCAAGTTCCTAACTAAGATTTCAATTGGCATTTCTTTCTCACAACAAGACATACTTAAACATGCACCTAATGGTCCTCTTTACATAGTTGCAAGAATCAATGACAAGCCTACTAATGGGATATTAATTGATCTCATCTATGTAGAGAACATGATCACTGAAGAATTCTTATTTGTGCATGAGCTTTATCAAGATACATATGAAAAACTGAAAGCATGGATCAAAACACATAATGTTTTGCTTTCCCTATGATTGGCTTGATAAATATCCCTCTAAAGGTTGGACCAAAAGAATTAAATGTCACATTCACCATTATCTCATTGTTAGACCAATTTTGTGTGAAGTTAGGCTACCCATGGCTTCGTTTCATGAATGTTGTCCTGTCAGTTGTGCATAATTTTTTTAAGTTTCTATTTGGAAATTATATCCTTACTGTGCATCATAGTGGCTTTAATCTTGTGTCTTCCTATTGGAACTTCTCATCGGACTTATTTTGGCTCGAGCCTATTGAACCTATTAGACCCCATGAAGACTTCTTTTTCATATCCTATCAAAATTTGAAGGAAAAGCATATAACCTAATTATCTCTTAGTAATATACCTCAGCCCATGATTGAGCCTCCTATACTTGATGAGACCATGATTGAACCTAAAGCCCTTCCAAACATTCAAGACTAGCTTATGACAAGTCCTTCACCTTTTTCCTATAAGAGACTACGAGATAATAAAACAAATCCCATCGTGCCTCCTAAAGTCAATTTTTTTTATAAAACTAATGATAAATTGGTTGAAAAACCCTCCATGGTTACTCCCATTCCTTCCTTAAGGGAAGAAAAGAAACCTATAGTTGATAAACCCACTCCTTCACAATCACAACTTGGAAACCACATGAAAATAAACTAAAACGTTAGAGAGCATAGGCATAGATGTCATGTTATTGCTCATTTTTTGCAAGCAAAAGAAGAACAAAACATGAAATAGAAAATAAAAATCCAAACTTTTTTGACCCAATACATGATACCTCTTCACTCTTGCCACAATGTAAACAAAATTTTATGGATATTATTATTAGACCTCCTATTGTGATTAACTTGGATGATGATAATGAAATTGCAATGATTGATGAAAAAGTGCATAATAAGTTGAATCAGTTGTTTTCATATTCTATGAGTTTGAATGATGATCCTCCTAATAAGATTGTTGAACTTGGTGCTTTTCCTAGTTCGGCACTTGATGTTGTCCCTTTGTCTAGTTATTCACCTTTTGTATATATTGAACAAGATTGGGATGCAGATGACCTGCTACAGGTTGACTCGCATGTGCCTTACTAGAATTTTGCTTTGTTTTCTTTGCATGTTCTTTGTGTGATTATATGTGCATAATGTGATCCCCCATACTATTCTATTTGATGTATCTCTCTTTAAGTGCATTCATCTATTTGTACCTACATTCTTTTATATGTCGTCAACATTTATCTCTTCTTACTATCTTGTTTTTTTTCCTTTTGGGGATGATGCAAGGTGTTGAGACATTTAGGTCTCTTCCATGTTGACCCAAAAAAAATTTCTTTGTTTTCTCTCTCTGTGTTTCATTCTTCTCATTCTACGAGTATTTGGGGAATGATGACATTTTGACACTCTATAATCATATTGTAGCAAAGATATATTGACCTCGAATCCATAGATCCCTTATGTATTTTGGGGGAAACCCCTTCCTCTTTTTCATGATGTAGTTTCATTTGGGAACATATTACTTTGCATAGGGCCTTTCGAATAAGCTCTCATGTCTTCTTCATTGGCTACTTTAAAGCTGATTGCTCACAACAATGGTGTTAGAAACCACTTTAAAGTGGAGGAATACATCAACACTCATGTTTCATTGTGTGATTTTAATTCTTCTTGTGATGTGTCCTTTTCTTAGTGGTGTCATTGGGTTTGATGTCCTTCGAGAGTGTGATATCTCTTATCATATGAATTTTCTCTTAGTGGTGATGCTATGTGTTGCATTACCTAAGTTGTGATTTTCTTATTCCTAGACTTGTACTATCTTGGAGACATTAGGCATGATGATCCCTAAGAAGACCTTACATGAACTAAATGAAATCCCTTTGAACAAACCTTATATATATATATACATATACATATATATATATATATATATCTATATATATATATATATATATATATATATATATATATATATATATATGTTCATATACATATAAATATATATACATATACATATATATATATAGTTCATAAGTGTTTAGCATAGTATAACTTGTTAACCTTGTGAAGATCGAACCCTTTTCAAGGCTACCAAGCATAAAATGCCTTGCTTTCTAGCAGAGCCTTCCCCTTTTTTTTTCATAGGTGCTTAGCATAACACAACTTGTTAGTGTATTGGAAAAATTGTATACTCTTGAAAAAAGAGACAATTTTGTGGTAAAACTAGGTCCTACTTTAGGCACTTTCTATTAGTCACCCCTTAAAATTGCATTTATAGGCCCCTAATACTCATGATTTTGGACTTTGAGGCATAATTCACACATAAAACCACTTAAATCCTAACAAATATCACTAAAACCACTCAAATTTTGTTAAACCCACCCTTTTTAGGTATTTTCCACTTTTGAGCAGGAATTTCATTAATTCAATTTAATTTCTCAATGGATGTTGGCCTCTTAGGTCTAAATAATGGGAAAATTAGGTGTTTATGCTTATAAATACACATTTTAAGTCATTTTTCACATCTCCTAGGGTGATCTCACAATACTAGATTACATTTTTTGGCCAAACTTGACATTAAAATCAGGATTTTTCACTAGATATTCACTTTCTTACACCTATAGCAGCTAAAACATTAAGAATTTGAAGATGAATAAAACTAGTTATTTTTTAGATATTTTGTGTAGATTCTAATTATTTAAAAAAAATAAAAATATTGTGAATCATTTTTTGTAATTTTTAATAACTTATTTTTTCTACTAATCAGCATTTTTAAAAAGTGATGTTTACTTCAGACCACATAAATTTTTTTATAGATAGATACAATTATAATTTTTAAAATACAAATTTTTCATACCAATATCTAGTGCATGGATATTTTTTCATAATTTTTTCTTACATAATTTTTTTTTAGTGAATTTTCCAAGTCAGAGTAATTATAATTTGGATAGAGGTGTACTTCGACCCGCATAAAAAATTTTTGTATTCATTTGAATTAAATTATTCTTTTCTTTATTGGAATATGGACATCAATACCTAATGCCCATGTATTTTTTAGAATTTTTTTCTCTATTTTTCTTTTTTTTTCGTATGTGTGAAACAAAAAACTTGATGTTCATTGAAAATCCTACATTCATAAGAAATAAAAAATAAATATAATAATCAAACTAAACATATTTAAAATTATACTTTTTGGGAAGCTTATAATAATGGCTACATGCTTACAAAAAATAAATTTTAAATGAATGCATTTGATCACCCAAAAGGTAAATCAAAAGTGATTTTTTATTAGAATTTTGATAGGTGTAGAGGAGACTCGATTATAGGTATAGTTTAAATCCAACAAGATTATATCCAAGGGGGTTTGATCAATCCCTCTTTAATTAAAATCATGTAAATGGAACCTTTAAAGTATTAAATCATTGTATTTTCTAAAAATATGTGATTTTAGGAAGAAATCAGGATGTCCCAAAAAGTGTAACCCATTATTGTGGCAGCACCCCCTAGTCATTTTTACAAAGCAAGAAGCAAAAGTCAAGAGCAAAAAAGAATCTTACACATGAAGAACAAATAGCATTTTGCAGCAAAATTGAAGCTTTATGGCAACAAACTAGGGTTTTTGTAGGTCTTCAAGATCACTTATTGTTCAAGATCTCACATTGCAAGGGATTGATCATGGATGCCTATGGTGAATCATGGAGAAATCTAGGTTGAAGAGATGCAACTAACCATCAAATCACACCTAATGACTTGTTTTCAAAGTGATTCTATCTTCCATTTTCTTCTTATCTTCATATTTAAGGTTTGCATTACATTTTACATATCATTCACATTAATTTGAAGAGTTGTAGGGTTTCTTGCATTGAAGTCTTGCATAATTCAAGTGTCATTTAATCACCCCATTCTAACACATTAGAATAGGGTTTTATCTCATTTTCAGTTTTTCCTAGTCTTAGACACACTTAGGGCTAGGGTATATGCATATTTTATCTTCTAGAAAGTTTAAATACCAACTAGGGGTTTGACCAAGGAAAACCTCCATTAGAAACCAATTTATCTTCTACTTTGTAGAGTTTTTTGAAGATTCAGATCCAGATCTCCGTCAAAAAGCAAAGTGCAAGTTGTGGGATTTCGTTCCCACTTTTGGATTTGTAGAAAATCCAAAGTGGACTAAGTTGCCCATAGTAGCAATTTAGTCCCACTACATTGATTTTTAGAAATCTTTTAAGTTTTAGGCACCCTTTTGGCAGAAACAACATTCTAGGCAGTTTCCCTGATCTGGGACTAAGTCGCCCAGACTAGCGTAATTGTCTCAGTTGTCTCAAATATCAAAATTTCTAGAATTTCAATGGTTTCTTTAATATCCAATCAGTTCCTCATCAGTTTCCAGGTGCATAGTTCCTATTCTACATCTTCATTTTATCATTTATTGCATTTATTTTACTTTTTTGCATCACATTATGTTTTCCAATACTTTACATTTTCAAACTTTTACATCATTAGATCATTTAATTTTCATATCAGAGCATTAGGACATCTTAATTAGGCATAATACATATCATTTACATTAACTTTGAATGTAAAACCTTGCTTTTTGGACCCCATCCAATCCCCTTTCTCCTTTTAGGTGAAAAACCCTAGGAGGAGTAAAGCATTGTGAGGGAAAACCAAAATCATTGTTTAAATTTTGGTGAACTATCATTTGAACATTTTCCTTTCTGATTTGAAAATTAAATTCTAGGTCTCATTTGCATTGCATATTGCATTGATTTTTATTGCATCCTAGGATTTTAAAATTGCACTAGTGGAAAGCTCCTTTGAGCCTACATTATTGCATTCTGTTTAATAGCCTGATAATGGAATTTTTCATTTATAGTATATATTTGCATTACAAAGTCCTAAGCACATTCATATGCATAAGAAAATTTAGAAAAAAATCAAAAATAACCCTAATTGCACTAATTCACTAGCTTGGGCAACTTCGTCCCACTATTAGTTTTGCATTTTTGTTTTCTGCATTCTATTTCCCATTTCTAAAATTCTTATTAGATCTAGTTATTGCTCTGTTTCTCTACAGTTATTCACTATTTTACTTTCATAAATACTATTTACTTTAATGGCAATCATAGATGGCATTATATTTTTACAATGTTCAATTTCAACATTAGTTCCTAGCTCAATTAGATCAAATTCATTAGAACAAACAAACAAACAATTCACATCGCATAAACCAATAAAAATCATGCTTCATTTTAGGACAACCATATCATCCAAACCTCTTAGTAGTGATGAATTGGATAGATTAGATGAAACCTTTCATGGTTTCCTCTCACTAAGTTCATCCACTAAGACTTGTGATGACAAACCTAAACCACTTAGTGACACCTTATATCCTCAACCTTTTACTAGTGATGACTTGAGTACGTTAGATGAAGCTCTTGAGGGCTTCATCTCACACAAGCCATCCACTAAGGTTTTTTGTGAGCAACAAAAAACAAAAGATGTTATTGTCATTCAACCTCAACTTGTTCTTTACTCACCTTCAACTCAACCTCAACCTCCACCTAAACCTGATTTTACCATTTATCCACCACAACATGATCTATTGATGCACACACAAACTTAACCAGAAACAATCTACCACCCCAACAACCCCCTCCAACATCCTTACATTTACGAAATTCTATTTTTCCTAGTGCTCCTCACTTATACTCACACCTTAGGGAGTATGATCTCATTGAACAACTTAAGAATACTCCCACAAAAATATCCCTTTGGGATCTTCTTCTAAATTCACACAATTATCACTCAATGCTTCAAACAGCCTTGCAACAAATAGTTGTTCCTCTTGGTAAAAACACAAGTGATGTGGAAGCTCATCTAGAGGGAATGAATACACTTAATGTAGACATTACCTTTCATTAGCATGAGCTCCTCTCATTAGAATTAAGAAGACAAAACAAGGCTTTTATGATCATTTCCCAATATAATACAATAGGCATTAAGCAAACCCTCATTGACAATGGCTTTGCCCTCAATATGTAAAGTATGAAACTTCTCGATCGATTATGTGTGGATAAATCACAAATTAAACCCGATTCCTTATCCATCAGAGGATTTGACAACACAAAAAAAAAACTACTCAGTATAATCACTTTACCTATAATAGTCATAGTGGTTACCTTGAAAATGCCTATTCATGTCATGTCCTATGATCTTACATATAATCTTCTCTTGGGAAGACCATGGATTCATGAGATGCATGTGGTACCTTCAACTCTTCATCGTACAATGAAATACGTCTATAACAACAAAGTATATCAAGTTGAGATAGACCCCGAGCCTGAGAGTTGTTTACAACTTGAAAAAGGAACAACCGGTCCTCTTAATAATTTAATTCCAACCTTTCATATTGACCCTCTTTAGACCAATAAATAGGAAACAAAATCCATGTCTCAATTGCTTGACGATGATTGGGGAACATTAGAATTTACTCCTTCATTCATGGATGAATACATAATTACCTACAAGGAGACAAAAAAAAAAGAGCAACCAACAGTTATGTCCACTCAAAATTCACAAGAATCTTCCCCTTACTCTATCTCACCTCCTTTGGATGAAAACACATCTTACACAACCAATTTTGATGAGATAGATTATCAGAAACCCCCCAATCTTAGGGAAATGGAAAGACTTTATGGACATGGTTACAAGCGTACAAAAAAAATGGGGTACAATGGTAAAGGATGTGGAAAAAATGAACAAGGTAGTCATGTCCCTAATGAGCCTAATACACAAGACATGAAGACTAGTTTAGGATATTCCTTTACTAAGACAACAAAAGCAACTCAACGACCCTCATTAAATATCAACACTATCACATGTAAACCATGAGTCACACTTATGCTAAAACATCCTAAATTTCTCAATATGCATTCTCCACCATCTTGGGAGTATGTTGAAAGTGATGAAGCCTTGAAACAAATGTTAGGTGCTAGTGATAAATCATCTTTCTATAAACGACATGTTACCCGCACTATGATAAGTTCCTTGAAGCCACAAAATATCGATGATCATGAGAAAAGCATGGAACCATACGATCCTAAGTTCCCTCAATCAAATGTACTCCCCCTAGGAGATACAATTGATATACCAATGGAAACAAATGATATAGAAAAGTTGATTAAGATTAGGAAGTGCCTTGATGATGAAGAACAAGAGGATACTACACTTTTACTCCATGATTTTCCTAAAAAAAATTCTTGGAAATATTCTAATATGCCAGGTATAGACCCAAAAATTGTCACATAACATTATTCTTGTAAACAATGCTAAGCCTGTTCGACAAAAGATATGAAAAATGAAACCTAGGATAGCCTTGCATGTTAAAGGAAAGCTCAAAAAACTCCTTGATGCAGGTTTCATTCATCCTATTGATTATTCTCCTTGGATCTCAAACATTGTCATGGTTGCTAAACCCGATAATCATATTAGGATATGTATGGATTGCTTTGATTTGAATAAAGTATCCTTAAAAGATGATTTTCCACTTCCTAATATTGACGTGATTGTGGATTCAACTACTATACATGCTTTGTTGTCATTCATGGATGGATTTTTTGGTTATAATCAAATCTTCATCAACCCACAAGATCAATACAAGACAACATTCACAACTATTTGGGGAATGTTTTGTTGGGTTATGATGCCTTTTGGATTAAAGAATGTAGGAACAACTTATCAAAGAGCAATGACCTTGATATTTCATGATTACATACATAAAATATTGGAAGATTACGTTGATGAAATCCTTGCCAAGTCCTTAACAATATAAGGCAATGTGAATGTCCTTTGCCAAATTTTTGAATGAATACATCAATTCAACATGAGACTCAATCCAACAAAGTGTGTCTTTGGAGTAGATAGTGGGAAACTCTTAGGGTTTATCATATATCTCACGAAGGCATTGAAGTGGACACAAAGAAAATTGATGCTATAGTAAACATGCCACCTCCTTAGAATATTTCCCAATTATGCACATTATAAGGATGAATTCAAGCTATTTGTTGTTTCTTCGCTTATTTAGCTGATCGAATGTTAGTTTTCACACATATCCTCAAAAAGGATGTGCCTTTTGATTGGAATGAATATTTTAAACATGCTTTTGAGAGTTTGAAGGAATATCTGGAAACTCCGCCTTTTTTGTAGCCTTCCATGCCAAACAAACCATTCATCCTTTACATCGCCGCATCTGCTCATGCTCTTGCAACCCTGTTAGCTCAGAAAGATGATAATGGAAAAGAACATCCTATTTATTACATTGGTCAAACCCTAATGGATTATGAAACCCGATATGTTCCAATCGAAAAGAAATGTTTTGATATTTTATTTGATACTAGTAAATTGTGACATTACTTACTAAATGTAGAAATACAAGTCATGACAAAATTTGACCCTTTCAAACATCTTTTCAATAAAATGGACTTATCAGGACATTTAGCTAAATGGGTTATGTTGTTAATTGAGTTTGACCTTAAGTTTGTTCTGCAAAAATAAATTAAAGGACAAGCCTTGACTGACCATTTAGCTGATGCACCTTCCCCTCTTGCGTTACCTGGTAATGATTTTTTTCCTAATGATAGTGTATTAATAGCCAGTGTTTCTACATGGACATTATATTTCGATGGATCTAAGTGTAGAATAGGTTTTGGTGCTGGAATAATACTAATTCCCCCTAAAGGAAAACCTATTCCCTTGTCATATCATTTGAATTTCCTATGTACAAATAACACTGTTGAATATGAGGCCTTAATCACTGGAATACACGCTGCTTTAATTATGGGCATTACTAACATTAAGATATTTGGTGACTCAGAATTAGTAATCAAGAAAATAACTGGTGACTATCAAGCTAAACATGATAAATTATCCAAATATAAGGATCTCACAATGTCCTTGTTGTGAAATTTAATTCATTCACCATTGAAAACATCTCACAAAAAGACAATTGACATGTGGACACAATGGCCAGTGTTGCTTCCCTTGTATCCCCCTCTGATCCTTCACAATATATTATATTCATTGTTCATCCCATCATGATACCTTCCATCACTCAATATCATTCTCACCACATTAGTCGCAACCAAGAATGATTCGAGTGAATGGTATGATGATATTTATAACTATATAAAAGTTGGTGCCCTTCCCAAACCTATCGTAAGTAACACTCACGCTCGTCTAAGAAAATTAGCCACCAAGTACATCATCCTTACCGATGTGTTATATCAATGGTCCTTTAATGGAATTTTACTTAGATGCCTTAAGGATTCTAAATTAATATGGCACTTGAGTAAGCTCATGTCAGAAGTTGTAGTGGTCATTTCGGTGAAAAGAGCCTTGCACAAAATATCATTCATGTGGGTTATTACTGGAAAAATATGGAAATAGGTTGTTATGTTTATGGTAAGAGATGTCATAAATTTCAAGAACATAGTCATTTATTTCATGCTCCTTCTTTAGAGCTTCATTCCCAAATCCCTATTTGTTCGTTCTCTGTATGGGGGCTAGATATAATTGGAAAAATATCCCTGCCATCTTTCACTGGACATACGTTTATCATCACAACCACTGGTTATTTCACGAAATGGGTAAAGGCTATTCCTCTTTGATCTACGACCACTGAGGTGATCTATCAATTCATCCTTGAGCACATAATTGCTCATTTTGGGCTTCCTTCCACGTTAGTCTCTGATAATGGCACACCATTTAAGAATAATAATGTGAAGAAGTTCTTGGAAACTTTTCATATTCAACACCATTTTTTGACACCCTATTACCCATAATCAAATGGTCAAGTTGATTCAACTAATAAAGTCATCAAACAAATTTTAAGGAAAATTGTTAACACCAATCATAAGGATTGGCACACACAAATCCATTATGCACTTTGGGCTTATCACACAAACTGTTCATTCCTCCACTGGATCAACACCTTATAACCTAGTTTATGGTATTGAGTAAATCATGCCCTTGGAGTTAGAAATCCCAACATTACAGGTTTCTCTTCAAGGTTTAGTAGATAATAACACAGACTGGACGATTACATCAACTTGAAATGCTTGATGAACAACACATTAATGCTCTTGAGCATCTTCAAGCTTATTGCAAAAGACAACAAGATTATTACAATATCAATGTCATCCCTCACACATTTTACAAGGGTGACTTAGTTCTATCTGCAAATCAGTGTAATGTGAACATCGACCCTAATGAACACGAAAAATTCAGTCCTAATTGGTTAAGACCCTATATTGTTGACAAAAGTTATGGGTATGGTGTGTATGTATTAACAAAACTCGATGGAACACCCCTTAAAGAACTGATCAATGTTGTGAATTTGCATCGGTAATATATTTAATCCCTTTTGAATAGTATGAACTATAAGGAAGTGTTGTTAAAAATTTATAGGATCTTTCCTTATACGCTCTCACACTACTTCATTTTTTACAACTCTCCTACAGGTTTGTCTTAAACACTAAAGTGATTATTTATCATTCCTTTAGGCTTCATGCTATTCAAATTCATCTAGTGTGTTGTGATAAGTTACCTTTAATTTAGCATAACATACCCAATCATCATGGTGTATCTAAAACAAAATTGTCATATGTTTTAATTAGCTCACATATATTTTGTTAAATCAAGAAGAAATTAATTAAAGTAATCTTGCTACTTGGTCATTTAATTAATCAAATTTTCTTTTAACATTCAAAAATATTTACATGGATCATAAAACATAAAATTCTTCTTTATATATATATCTCCAAAAAAGTTATGTAAAATGATGAGCCCAAAATATGCTCACAATTTGGATATCTTGGTGTACTTTTATTACCTTCACTTTTATTGTTCATGGTTGTTTAACTCTTTTGAAACCTTTTATTGGGGGATATCCTATAGCAATACACTTTCATGTTCCTGCAGCCTATCATGTTGACATGTCTATATTTATTACCTTGTTTGACTCCCTAAATGACTGGTATAACGCATGTAGTTTTTGAATGATGAAATAGATTTAAATATGTGATTAATGAATGGATATTGTGTATGTGCCATGCGCCTTTTCTTTCACATCTATTACCTTGTGTTTCACAGGTTGTTGAAGAAAGTATGATCAAGTCAAGCGCAGCTGATCTCAGCCTTGCAGTAAAGTCCATTTCCTGCACGACTTCGAGCAAGCTCTGGCAAAGACTCTTTGACCAAAACCATTGGGAAGGATTTTAAATGTAAGTCAATCTAGAAAGAGTGGAGTGCTAGATTCTCTCTGGGTTAGGTTCAACAGATAAACTCATTTATGAAGTTTGTTCCTTGATTTCAGGATACATTTTGCATCCATGTCTTTCTCTGTTAGGGTTGGTTATTTAGTTGTTTTCCTGATTTAAATAAGTGTTCCTCCTGTGCGAGTGAGCAAGCATAGTAAGTTAGTAAGGATATCATGTAAGAGTTAGTGTGATAATAAAAGTAGAATCTGTAAGACAAGAGACAGAGTTTGTTGTTAGTTTTCATATGAACAAAACAATGTATACCATTTTGAGTTTATGAATAAAGTTTGATGAAGTTATGAGTTTAGTACTTGCATAATTAGTTGATGCTTGCTAAGGGGGCCCACTTAGTAAGTATCTGTAGTTAGTTAGCTTTTCATTTTCTGTTGATCATAAGTTAGATTTCATCTTTGAAGTTTCTATGCAAACTTAGTCTTATATTGTTCCTGCAGCATTGGGAATCCATCCCTGTGTCTGTTCCTATAGCATAAGGCCAGTTCATAGTTTGTTTCTCAATCGTAGTTCTTATGATTTCTGATTTGGTTAAATTATGGTTGAGTTAAGGGAACTTTGCATTACCTTCTTGTAGCATAGGTAGAATCTCTTTCCAAGTATTTATTTTCCATAGGTTGTGACTGAAACTAGTTCTTGGTGCACATATAGTGTTGCTCCATTCAAAGTATATGTTCCCTGGTTTGACAAGTAAATGAATGTCCATGAAGAGATATTAGTCACCTGCTGGAATGTCCAATTCCCATGATAGGTTTTGCCGTGATTTTCATATCTTTTTGTGGGCGCGACCATTTTTGGCGCCATTGCCAGGGATGGTGTCAAGCTAAGAACCTGTTAGAAGTCATTTTTAGCATTAGTTTAGTTTGTTAATCAAGGATTTTCAAAATCTTTTAAATCACTATTCATTCTATTGCATGCATAGAAGAAGAGACGCGCTAGGAAGGTTCCTCCCTAAAAACCTATTTGTTGAATTGTCATTTGGCCCAGCTGACGAAGAACCTAAGGAAAATCCATTTGCTCTGATACTCCAGCAAGCAAATATGGCACATAATCCACCTAATCCACCTCCTGCTTTTGAGTTTCCCATTTTTTCCCAACAAGATACTAATAACCTTAAAAATATTCCTTCTTCATTACTTCCCAAGTTCTATGGCCTAGTTACGGAGGACCCATAAACTTTCTTATTTGAGTTTGATATCCTCTGTCGCAGTTATGACTACACTACAGATGCTCACAAACTGAAATTGTTTCCTACTACCTTGAAGGAGGGAGCTCTCAGATGGTTCATGAGTTTGGGAAGGGGTGTTGTTGATAGTTCGGCAGTCATACAAATAAAATTTCTTGAGAAATACAAGGAATATTGTAAGAGTGGTAGTAAAGGTGATGATATATTCAGAATTCAATAGAAGGAGGATGAAAGTCTAGAGGATTATATCTCAAGATTCTAGTTTTCCCTGAAAAAGAATTCAAACCATACTCTCAATGAAGAATCTCAGAAACTACTTTTTCTAAGGGGAATCAGTGATACTTGTATAGATGCCCTAGACCTGATGGGAGGAGGTGATATAACCCAAGCATCTTGGGATGATATCAAGTAAATATGTCTCAATTACTCCCGAGCAAATTTGAAGAAGGGTAGAGGTCATCAAGCTACAGTGGGCAAGTATTCTTCCAGTGGAGTTTCCCAGATGGAGATCACAAATTTGTTGTTTGATTTCAAGTAGGACATCATAAACAACATGGCTACATAGTTGGATACCATGCAAGCTCGAAAGAAACATGCAGAGGTTGAGGCAATCCTGGCTTAGTTCTGTCCACATTATAGACAGAAGAAACATGACTGCAGATGCAAGATGGTGGCCAACATGGAGGCTAAACAGATACTTACTGATTTTAAGATGATAGAAGGTGATGATGACCAAGTCTTCTTTGTTGCAAAAAAGAGACCATGGGCTCCAAGACAAGGTATGCCTCAAGATCCTTTTACTTTTGGTAATCCTTACTCTAATTATAATTAACCAATGGCAACCTACATATGGCTCATCTCCACCTTGGAATGCTCCTCAACCATACTGGCCTAACTATCAGAGCCCTCAATGGCAACCCCCTCAAAGAGGTTGGCAGCAGCCACAAGGATAATGGACTCCACCTCCAGGTAACTGGCAGCAAAACCCTCAATGGAGAAGCCCTCAGCAATGGCAAAACCAACCCCCTAGATTCCTGCAGTCTTAGCAGCCACAACCTCTGGCCCTTATGCCTCCTCCTGCAGCACCTGCAACAAATACTAGCCCTCCAAAACAAATGCCTATGCCTGCTCAACCATTGCCAAATCCTAATAATAAGCAGCAACAACAACAACCTATGTATTCTGCAGATGCCAACTAGTATCTAGCTTATGCCCTGGATATCAATGATATCTATTTTAGGTCTGGAACCACTCTCCCTACTTCACAGCCACCTATAATTATAGAGATTCCAAACTCTGTTGCTGAGCAACCTGCTGATCATGTAGAAGATATTCTTGTACTAGTTACTGCCTCTAAGGAACCTATCCTGCAGCCTCAGACTACACCACCTTTTCCTCAAAGATTGCAAATGACTACACCTAAGACCATTGAAGAGCCTACTTTTGATATTCTAGAGTAGTTGAAGAATGTACAAGTTCAAATTCCTCTTTTTCAAGCTATTAAAGATGTTCTAGTCTATGGAAAATCCATTAAAGAGTCTTGTTTAAAGAAACAAGGAAGAAAGAAAAAGGATCCCCAAACTATCCATGTTCTAAGACAGTTAGCTGATATTATGTTGGGGAAGGTTTTCATTCAAAAATATACTGATCCTAGAAGTCCTGTAGCAAAAATAAATATCAATGGTCAAGTAGTAAGAAATGTTTTGGTTGACCTTGGTATAGCCATTAATGTGATGACCAAGCACACTATGGAGTGTTTGAGTATCTCAAACATTCGGTCTACACCGACTGTCCTGCAACTTGCTGATAGTTCCACGGTTACACCTGATGGAGTGATTGAAGATGTCATTGTCACCCTCGAATCTTGGGAATATCCTATTGATTTCACCATATTGTCCACTAAGGCAACCTTAGGAGGATATCTTATTATCCTAGGTAGACCCTGGTTAGCTATAGTTGATGCCCTTATAGGATGTTGTTTAGGAGACATGACAATTTATGATGGTCAGTCAAGGAAGAAATTGGCTTTATACCCACCTGCACAACCTTTGCCAGATTTTTCTCAACCAATTTGGCCAGACCTAGGAGAGGAAACTGAAGAAGTCAATTCATTAGCTTAGTTAATGATGCTACAAACTGATTCATTTTCCCAGCTCTAGAGTGAAGATAACCTGCTTCTACACATTTTGTAGTTTAGTTCTGATTTGAATAGCCCATCTATTTTGGACAACTACTCTCAGCAATGTTTCCTACAGCAACTAAATCCTGAAAGCCATCATGATTTGCTATTATGTGATATACAGGCACCACCTTTATCAACAACCTCAACAAATGATCTCACCAAACAGATAGAAGTATCTCTAGGCCGTTGTCTGCATATTAATAATAAGTTGCCTCTGTCTCAACAAACTACCCTAGCCTCAATGCTGCAAGTCCACCACAAATCTTTTGCATGGGACTATGGGGATATGAAGGGTTTAGACCCAAAAATCTTTGCACATTACATATATATTAACAGTGACTTCAAACCTATCAGGTAGCCTCAAAGAAGAATTAATCCAGCTTTGAGAGAAATTGTTAAAGAAGAATTGCAAAAAATGTTAATAGCTAGCTTTATCTACCCAATCTTCGATAGTCAACGGGTTTCCCCATTGGTTATTGTTCCTAAGAAAGGAGGAAAATGGAGGGTATGTGTAGATTACAAAGAGCTCAACTTGGCAACAAAGAAAGATTACTTTCCTCTTCCATTCATTGATCAAGTTCTGGATAATTTAGCTGGGAAAAAGTACTTCTCATTCTTGGATGGCTTCAGTGGGTATAATCAAATCAAAATTGCTCCTGAAGATTAAGAAAATACTACTTTTACATGCCCTTGGGGAATGTTTTCCTATTTAGTTTTTCCTTTTGGTCTCTGTAATGCTCCTGCAACTTTCCAGAGGGCAGTCATAAGTATCTTCTCAGACATCTCATATGATTGCATGGAAATATACATGGATGACTTTAATTTTTATGGTACAACATTTGAGGAAGCTCAAGCCAACTTGGAGAAAATACTACAGAGATGTGAAGATCACAACCTATCGCTGAATAGTCAAAAGTGCTTTGTGATGATGCAAGAAGGAATAGTGCTCGGTCACTATATTTCTACTACAGGAATTCAGGTTGATCCTGATAAGATTGAGGTCATCTCTAAGTTACCCTCTCCTACTAAGCAGAAAGAGGTATGAAGCTTTCTAGGATATGCTGGCTACTACAGAAGATTCATCAAGGACTTCAGCCAAACAGCAGGCCCCTTATACAGTCTACTGAAGAAAGATGCAGATTTTTCTTGGACAAAGGAATGTGAAAAATCATTTCTTGACTTGAAAGTCACCCTTACACAGGAACCTATTCTGAAAGGACCTGATTGGTCACTTCCATTTCATATTCATACTGATGCATCATATTATGCAATTGGAGCAGTGTTAGGGCAGAAGGATGGTTCGACCGAACATGCACTCTACTACATAAGCAAAAATCTGCAAGGGGCTAAATTAAACTACACTAGTACAGAAAAAGAAATGTTGGCAGTCATCTACGCCCTCAATAAATTCAGGCATTACATCACCGGTTATCAGATATTTTTCCACACTGATCATGTAGCATTCTGGTATCTCATGAACAAAGCCTCAATATCTGGGAGACTAGCAAGATGGTTATTGCTGATGCAGGAATTTGACATTACAATTGTAGACAAGCCCAGTAAAGCCAACGTAGTTGTTGATTTCCTTTCTAGAATTTGAAGGCAAGATGACTCTGTACTTATTGAAGACTCATTTCCTGATGAGCACCTATTTGCAATCAAGGTTATTCACCCATGGTATGTTGATATAGCAAATTATCTAGTAATAGGAAGAACTCCTCCTCAATTCTCCCCTAAGGAAAAGAGATTATTGGTAGAGAAAAGCTTTAACTTTTCTTGGATTGTAGATTGCATGTTTTATATAGGGCTAGATCACATTATGAGGAGATGTGTACTAGAGGAGGACACTCATGATATACTGCATGCAAGCCTTGATGAGCTGTGTGGTGGAAATTTTGCTACCAAAAGGACAGCAATGAAAATTTTAAATATTGGTTACTATTGGCCAACTTTGCATAGAGATATAGCCAAGTATACTAGGAGATGTGACAGATGCCAATGGATGGGAAGACCAACTCACTCTGATGAGATGTCTCTATTTCCACAAGTTGTAGTTAGACCCTTCGACAAATGGGGATTGGATTTTGTAGGACAAATTGATCCACCTTCCAATGGTAAGTCCTACATCCTTGTATGCACAAATTATGTCACAAAATGGGTAGAGGCTAAACCTATGAAACATGCTAGGGATAATAAAGTGGCTGAATTCCTCTATGAGGAAATATTTACTAGGTTTGGTGTCCCTAAGGAGATAGTGACAAATCAAGGAGCACAATTTACTTCTACACTTATCACAGCTTTAGTCAATGAATACAATATACGGCACAAGAAATCAACTCCTTATCACCCCCAGGCCAATGGCCAGGTTGAGGTCACCAATAGGGACATAGAGGCTATTTTGACTAAAACTATAGATTTGCATAGGAAGGACTGGGCTACAAGGTTACTAGAAGCTATATGGGACTACCGTACTACCTGGAAGACTGCTATAGGATATACACCTTTTGAAATGGTGTATGGTAAAATAGCTGTGATGCCAATAGAATTTGAACATAAGACTCTAAGAATAGTATTAGAGATGGACATGGATTTAACAAATGCACAAAAAGATAGAATCATACAGCTCAATGCTCTGGATGAGCTCCGAAAGCATGCCCTGTAGCACACTGAGATAATACAGAATCAGAGAATAAGGTGGCATGATAAATACATCAAGGAAAAGAAATTCAAAGTAGGAGATTGGGCTCTGCTTTATGACTCGCGATATAAGGATAGTCTAGGAAAATTATAGACCCGATGGTTGGGCCCGTATGAAATTGAGAATGTATTTGCTAATGGTTTAGTTCAACTTGTTACAATTGATCCTATTAGATTCAAGCTATTAGTTAATGGACATCGTCTCTGGTTGTACCATAAACCAGTCTCAAAAGAAGAACTCATGCAACAGTTCGTTCAGGATCCTACCGCTAATCTTCCTACAACCGAAGGCTTTAGCCTTTCTCCTGTAGCTTCACAGTAATTTTGAAATGCATGCTCATAATAAAGGTTTCTTTTTTAAGGAAACCCTTTTTCTTCATTTCCACTTGTCGCCACATCTCACTTCTTTATCTTCCATTCCATCTATCCATTCATCTCGTCTGCCCACATCACCCATCCACCTCATTCATCTGCACCACCCTTACTTATGATCTCATTCCCAACTGTCACCTCATGCTGAAGCCATCATATTTCTCAACACGTACAAGTATTTATTGAAAGGTACGCCATATCTTTTGTTATCGCATCTTTGATTTATTTAATTTTATTCATTTACTACTATGTCTGTATCAGTCATTATTACTCGATCTCTGCCTATTCTTTAGTACATGTGAGGACACATGTCATACTCTAAGTAGGGGGAGGGATAATCCACTTTTTAAACCTATCTTTTCACCGCTGCCACAACTGCTCAGATAATCTTTCTTTATCATTTTCTGGTACTTTCCAAATATGATTGCATGTCTTTTTCATTGCATGTTTTTCATTATAAATTACAATTAAAACTGCTTGTTCAAGAAGTTCATTTTTGAAAAGAAGAGAAAAGTGACGGCGGGACAGAAAAGAACTAGAATAGAAAGAGAAATTTTTGGATTTTCAGAAAAGAGTTGAGTTCAGCTAAGGCAAAACTGTGAACATGGGTGGTCAGCTGGTAAGACATGAGCCTATAGCTCATGAGTTATTAATACAAAATCCTCAAGCAGTCTAGGCATTCACCCTCTGTGGATGGTTGAATTACTTTTTGAGTTTAGATGCTTTCAATGAGGAGGCTACAAGTGAATTTTTAAGAACCCTTTCCGAAGGAGAGGCTACTGTATGGGGTTTGACATTTTTTGTAACTGAAGAAAGAATTGTAGAGGTAACCGGGCTTCCATCCGTTGGAGAAAATTTTTCTTTAGATGTTGTCTCTGAAAGGGCAGAATTTACAATCCCCACGGATGGACCCTTGGAAGTCTCCAAGAAGGGATGCAAGCAAATGTTGTTGCCTCCTCCATATCTAGAATACGCTGCTTTCATAATCAGGTATTTAACATGTGAAGGCCATTTTTCTTATCTGCATTCTTACCATTTCAAATTGCTGAGTCACATGAGGCATGGGTTAGTTGTTAATGTTCTAAACTTTTTTGTTAAAATTTATGGAACAATGTGCCCACGAAATCCAATAGGGGAAGGATAACTCTATTTCCCACCATGGCCTTATAAAACTATTGATTGCACACTCTTTGAGAGATGTATCACCTCTTTCCTGGCAACAATTTATTTCCCAAAAGAGCCTTTAACTTCCAGAACCCCCTAGGGCACTTACCCCATGGCCTCAGGAAAAGAAAGAGGAAATAGCGTCCACCAGTAGAAGAACAGGGAAAGGGTCATATGCTCCTGTAGCACCTGGTCTTGCAGCTCACACACCAGAGTCCTTTGCCCAGGTGCAAACTAGGTCTACCAGTAGGAGAGAGAAGGGAAAAACAAAGGTAGGAGAGTCATCTGGGGTGGAACAAACCCCAGAATCTGACCCTCATTCTCAGACAAGGCAACGCTCTTCTCCTACAACATCTTCCCCTGTAGCAATTTCTCCTACAGCAACACTTGTTGCCATCACCAGTTCACCATCTTCCTCTAATAAGGCAGAACCCTCTAGATAGTTCAGAAAGAGGAAGGCTACGAGGGCACCTCCTACAGCCGTACCATTGCCAAGAAGAGTAGTTTCCACAAGGAAACAATGTAAAGCCTCCCCTGCTTCACCTCAACCTGAGGTTATTATAATTTTAGAAGAATCTATAGAGTTTGAATATGATGTTTCTCAGAATGTGTCTGAGAGTGTTACACAGAGTTCATTTGTTATTCCTGAAGAAAAACAAATTGAGACAAGGGATGTTGAGCATTATGAAAGGGGGGTACCAAGTCTCGATGACTTGGCTGCTATAGCTATGTATATTTTAGAGGAAGCGTAGTCTTCTCCACTACAGCAACAAGAATTCATCCTGCAGCAAGAGGAGGAACAGACTAAACAATTGGAAGTGGCCAATGAAGCTTCATTTTCCCCTACAACTTGTCAAGCCATTGTTGTCTACAAAAAGACATTTTTGATTGAGTTTTTGGAATATGTCAAAGCTACATGGAGACCGGTTACATTGCAAACCCTGAGTTTTTTCCACCTAGCCCAAACTGAAATGCAACAAAGTCTTTGGGAGGAAGAAAAGAAGAAACTGAAAAAAGAAATTGAAAGGCAGAAACAGGAGATTCAAGAGTTAAAGGAGAAAATGGATAATATGTTGAATGTAACTGGTTAGATTATGGAATGCAAACCACCACCCAGAGTTTATGCTTTGTGCCTCAAGGAACAATTCTTGTGGTTCCAGCTAATGAGAATTTACAGAAATCTAGATCCTATTATTCAAACTGCTAAAGAATTCTATGATGCATACCAGGTAGCTCCTAATTGGCTAAGGAATTCCTTGTGCGAATTTTATTTACATGGCTTTATAATTCCATTTGAAACAGAGTGGAATATCCTTTTGTACATTGGCGACATCCATTTGAGATCACTTATGTCTTGGGTGGCAAACAAATCAAATTATGGCAGGCAATGGGAACCATATGAAGAAGCTGAAAGGAATGAGCCTATTCTATTGTGCCCTGAGAGTTCAGACCCCCATGCAATGTTGAAAACCTGGCTTACTCTAGCATATGGCTTTAATAATGATACAGCCAGGATGAAAATATTTGATCTCGGAAAACAGGTATATGATGAGTTTCAGGAACAGACATACTCATTTTGGAAGCTGTCATACTCCAGGACAGAGAAGAGGTGGGAGAGATTAACTATTGGGTTAAGAAGGTTTGAGCCTCATAGTCCCCTAAATGTTATGGCAGCTCTCAAATGATCAAGCAGATACATACAATTGGGCCTTCAAAAGAGGTTTGAATTGTGGTTGCCATTGAAATTTAGACCTCCTGTGCTAATGTGGCCCCTTTATCCTTACCAAGCTACAAATATTAATGAAGATACAGAAGCTCGTAGGTATGAAAGGTGGCAGAGTTTCAGAGGTTTTTATTACAAATTTGGAACTCCATTTCAGAGTCATGCCGCAACCACTGATTTCAGAGAGACCACCAAAAAGTTTAATGCTGGAGGACTAGCATTGGGTTAAGTAGGGGGCAAATGATGAGCTCAAAATATGCTCACAATTTGGATATCTTGGTGTACTTTTATTACCCTCAGTTTTATTGTTCATGGTTGTTTAACTCTTTTGAAACCTTTTATTGGGGGATATCTTGTAGCAATACACTTTCATGTTCCTGTAGCCTATCATGTTGACATGTCTATATTTATTACCCCGTTTCACTCCCTAAATGACTGGTATAATGCATGTAGTTCTTGAATGATGAAATAGATTTAAGTATGTGATTAATGAACGATATTATGTATGTGCCATGCACCTTTTCTTTCACATCTGTTACCCTATGTTTCGCAGGTTGTTGAAGAAAGTATGATCGAGTCAAGCGCAGCTGATCTCGGCCTTGCAGTAAAGTCCATTTCCTGCATGACTTCGAGCAAGCTCTGGCGAAGACTCTTTGACCGAAACTATTGGAAAGGATTTTAAATGTCAGTCAATCTAGAAAGAGTGGAGTGCTAGATTCTCTCTGGGTTGGGTTGAATGGATAAACTCATTTATGAATTTTGTTCCTCGATTTTGGGATACATTTTACATCCACATCTTTCTCTGTTAGGGTTAGTTAGTTAGTTGTTTTCTTGATTTAAATAAGTGTTCCTCCTGCACGAGTGAGCTAGCAGAGTAAGTTAGTAAGGATATCATGCAAGAGTTAGTGTGATAATAAAAGTAGAATCTGTATGACAAGAGACAGAGTTTGTTGTTAGTTTTCATATGAACAGAACAATGTATACTATTCTGAGTTTATGAATAAAGTTTGATGAAGTTCTAAGTTCAATACTTGCATAATTAGTTGATGCTTGCTAAGGGGGCCCACTTAGTAAGTATCTGTAGTTAGTTAGTTAGCTATTCATTTTCTATTGATCATAAGTTATATTTCATCTTTGAAGTTTCTATGAAAACTCAGTCTTATATTGTTCCTGCAGCATCGGTAATCCATCCCTGTGTATGTTCCTATAGCATAAGGCCAGTTTATAATTTGTTTCTTAGTCGTAGTTATTATGATTTCTACTTTGGTTAAATTATGGTTGAGTTAAGGGAACTTTGCATTACCGTCCTGTAGCATAGGTAGAATCTCTTTCCAAGTATTTATTTTCCATAGGTTGTGACTGAAACTAGTTCTTGGTGCACATATAGTGCTACTCCATTCAAAGTATACATTCCCTAGTTTGACAAGTAAATGAACGTCCATGAAGATATATTAGTCACCTGCTGGAATGTACAATTCCCAAGATAGGTTTTTTCATGATTTTCATATCCTTTTGTGGGCGTGACCATACATGTCATCATAGAATACAAAATCACCACGGTCTGTGAGAACTAGACCCCTCAGCATCTAGTGCTCATGATCCCATTCCTGGACATCGTGAGATGGTCGTGCGTGATTGTGATCATGATCCACCAAATCTAAGTGCAAACTCCAGACCTTGTACTCACCCAAGGGGCACATCTCTCTCCTCCCATAGTCGTGATATCTCTACCTGCATTCTCTCCATCTCTACTAGACTCTGGGATGACTGCCCTATGGTCTCTTCCCGCTACAATCATCTTCTCACACTCTCATAACCTACCCATATTCTTGTGAAAGGTCTGAGTGAATCTAGATATTCCTCCATAATAGGTGGGGGCATGTAATTAAGATTTGTCTCCTCCTCGTCAATAGATGCGGGTACTATCTCTGTAGTAGCCCAACAGTAGAACTCCAGCCAATCTCTTGCCACTCCTGCAAGGTACAAACATCACATAATCAGTAACCATCATCATGATATACATATATATAAAAAAACATAATCACTCAAAGTACATGCATAAAATTAAATATCATCACCTATGTCATCAGTCGGATGTGTCACTTTAATGTCATCTTGTACTAGGGGCATAAAGGTTGTGCTAGTCTCCCCTCGGTTGTGAGTACTGGTGTCAGCTTTGGCTACTACTCGTGACCTCATCCTATGGATGGGAGTAGACTCTCCCCCTCATGATGGTCCTCAGCTACTACCTCATCATCCTCACTCAAGGGTGGCTCCTCCTCCTCGTACTGCTCCTCCTCCTTAGCATGCTCATACTCCTCCTCATCCTCCTCCTCTCCCTCCTAATCCTCATAATCTGGATCTACCTCCTCATCATACTCATCATCAATCACATCAGTAAATATATCGGTAGGCCTATAGCGTGTCTCCTTGATCCTATCCTTCTACTCATCTCCATCATCTTGTAATGGCTCTGCATCTCCCACTAGCTCATCCATCATGAATATTGGTGTTGTTTGAGTCAATTTCCACCACTCCTCATGCTCTATTGTGGCACCAATGTCATCTACGTTATATAAAGGTGGCTAGTCGTGATCAGAATCATCAGAGTTACTCTCAGCTACATGCTTGAGAGTAAGTTGCACTGTATCACCTAGTCTCTGGGAACTCTGCACTGATCTCCTGAAAGAGGATCATTTTTGAGGTGATGTTTGCACCTATGCAAACTACCGCATGACTTAATTGTAGTAGAATGGTCGTACTACATGGTCATGGTGACCAACCAAAAATCTATCCATCTGCATCCTCTTCAACTCTCTGGTATAACCTGGTCACTGTAATGTTAGCTGATAATGTCTCCATAGGAGCTCATCCTCATCTAGTCAATCAAATCATACCCTCCAAAAATGCAAATCACCATACTACCATAGCCACCACAAAGGATATCCAAAATCCTGTGGGTATCCTACTGCTGTCACACATGGATAGCCAAATAGTCTAGTACACGTAATTTGCTCCAAGCACCACACCTATAGAAGTGTGCAGTGCACCATACTATCCACCTCTCAAGATACAAATCACCCCAAATCATAATAGAGATATTCCAACATACTTCGAGCCCAGGCATATACTGTCTACTGCTTTGCCATCCCTCAAATCATGTGGATTAGTCCTCCCTCCAAGTGAGCACCCCGGCCATTAGGAACAAGAACTAGTTCTATGGAGTGTATCATAATATGTCAAACCACTGGTGCCCATGAATATAATAACATGGAAAAATCAATCTATCCTCTAACTTGTGCATCATGAACTGGACCATCTACACAATACTATAAATCAACCCTCTACTTCAGGAAGGTGTGGTCTTTGTGGAAATATACTCACTCTCCTTTAATTAGCATGTGGAGAATCCTGTGTACATCCTCCAATGTGATCGACATCTCTCCTATAGGAAGATGAAATGTGCATGTATCTGCATTCTATCGCTCATAGAGAGCCATCAACATGGCATTGTAGTATCTCATGGGAGGCATAAGATATGCCCAATAGATCCCAATAGCCTGAAGATACTTTGTCTCCTTTACTAATAGTGTTTGACCTAGTTCTATCAGAAAGCTCAACTATCTCCCTCCTAATCGCTTTTGTCCTCGGGCATGTACCTATAAAATTTACACAAATATACTTTAAAATCATCTAAAATCTTTCATTTTTATGTTTTCATCATGCAAGTGTGCTAAATTCCATCTAGTATGATTTTATAAAGGCCCTAGACACTTTAGAACCCTTTTGGGACATTCTGCAAAGAAACAAGACACTTTGCAAAGAAACGGGACACTTTGCAAAGAAACGAGACACTGCAAATTTTTTTTTCAAGATCCTAAATTAACCCATAAAATCATCATTAAATCATTACAAAATCACAAAATGAAGGTTGCAGAATCAACTCACCTCATGCTAATGCTCACCGTGTGCCACCTAATCTTGGAGAATGTCTAAATGTGTAGGTGTGTATCCCTGTCTACTCGGCACCTTCTCCTCTCACTCGTCACTCTCATGCTACAACCAGGTAAAATAAAATAGTAAGTGACAAATTATTTTCCTTTATATTTTGAGTTCAACATGGCTAGATTGCTACATTGATTCCACCTCCGTAAAGCAAGAGAAATCAAGGGGGGGCATACATCTACCCTTGAATTTTTTTTCTAAGAGTTAGGAAAAAGGATTTTCGATAACTAATGAATTTTTGTTGTTGGATGTGATTCCTAATGTTGTGGTTTTATAGATAACTACACTAGGGGCTTCATTCTCCCGACCTTTGAATAAGTATCCTTTTACAAAGTAAAGTGCATTGTTTATAATACTTTAGCTTGCATATGCACATAGAGTCATATGGGTGCTAAAGTGGGGGCTTAATGTATTGCCAAAAATTGTATACTCTTGAATAAAGAGACAATTTTTCGGTGAAACTACATCCTACATTAGGCACTTTCTATTAATCACCCCTTAAAATTGCATTTATAGGCCCCTAATACTCATGATTTTGGACTTTAAGGCCTAATTGACTCATAAAACCACTTAAATCCTGACAAATATTACTAAAACCACTCAAATTTTGTGAAACCCACCAAAAATATCCCTGGTGGGACTAAGTCGCCCAAGGTGGTGACTTAGTCCCTTTTGGGGTATTTTCCACTTTTGAGCAGGAATTTCATTAATTCAATTTAATAGCTCAATGGATGTCGACCTCTTAGGTCTAAATAATGGGAAAATTAGGTGTTTATGCTTATAAATACACTTTTAAAGTCATTTTTCACATCTCCTAGTCATTTTTACAAAGTAGAAAGCAAAACTCAAGAGCAAAAAAGCATCTTACACATGAAGAATCAATAGCATTTTGCAGAAAAGTTGAAGTTTAGGGTAGAAAACTAGGGTTTTTGTAGGTCTTCAACCTCACTTCTTGTACAATATCTCACATTGCAAGGGATTGATCATGGATTCCTATGGTGAATCATGGAGAAATCTGGGTTGAAGAGATGCAACCAGCCATCAAACCACACCTAATGACTTGTTTTCAAAGTGATTCTATCTTCCATTTTCTTCTCATCTTCATATTTAAGGTTTGAATTACATTTTACATATCATTCAAATTCATTTGAAGAGTTGTAGGGTTTCTTGCATCATTCAAGTGCCATTTAATTAGCCCATTCTAGCACATTAGAATAGGGTTTTATCTCATTTTTAGTGGTTCCTAGTCTTAGACACACTTAGGGCTAGGTTTTATGTAGATTTTATCTTCTAAAAAGTTTAAATAACAATTAGGGGTTTGACCAAGGAAAATCCCCCATTAGAAACCAATTTATCTTCTATTTTGTAGGGTTTTTTCAAAGATTCAGATTCGGATCTCCATCAAAAAGTAGAGTGTAGGTTGTGGGCTTCCATTTCCACTTTTGGATTTGTAGAAAATCTAAAGTGGACTAAGTCGCCCATAGTAGCAACTTAGTCCCACTACACTTCTTTTTCAAAAAAATTTACAGTTTTAGATACCCTTTCAAAAGAACATTCTAGGCAATTTCCCTAGTGTGGGACTAAGTCGCCCAGTCTGGCATAAGTGTCCCAATTGTCTCAAAAATTAGAATTTCTAGAATTTCAGTGGTTTCTACAATCTCTAGTTAGTTCCTCGTCAGTTTCTAGGTGCATTGTTCCTGTTTTGCATCTTCATTTTGTTGTTTATTGCATTTATTTTACTTTTCTGCATATCACATTGTTTTTTCCAGCACCATACATTTTCAATGTTTTACATCATTAGATCATTTCATTTTTAGATCAGAGCATTATGAAATCTTAATTAGGCATAATACATATCCTTTACATTAACTTTGAGTGTAAACCCTTTCATTTTGGACCCCATCCAATCCCCTTTCTCCTTTTAGGTGAAAAACCCTAGGAGGAGTAAAGCATTGTGAGGGAAAACCAAAATCATCATTTACAGTTAGGCCTTATGAAGCTCGAGGTTTGTATTTCTATTATTTTTTGGTGCCTTATTGAAGTAATCGTAGGGATAGCTTTGATATGGTATGGGAGCCTAATAATATTCTCTCATTTTCCACCCATTGGGGGCTCACTTAGTGGATGAGAAAAGGTTCCATTAGCTAGGAGTGAGCATGCGTTGTTTACATAGTGGGCATCAAGTTATTCTTGTGAATGTGTTGGAAAATAGCTGGATGTGTTCCACATCATGTTGGAAAGTTAAGGCTTGATCCACCCTTTTAGACAAACACCTTCGGTGTGTTCCATATTGCATTGGATAGTTGAGGCTTCATCTGCCTCCCTTTTCTTTTTAGTCTTTGACATTGTATGATTGAGTATCTTTAATATTGTTGCATACATATATGTCTTGAATGTCTACTTTAGTGTGAATTTGACATGGGGTCATCCTCTCACTAAAGTGGGAGATAAATGTAGTGTAGGAAAAAGCATCCCTTTTTCACACTTAATTTGGGAATTAAATATTAAAATGAACTAAATTATGTCTTAATCTAGTGTTGTAATATGTATTTTATATATTCACATTGAGTTTAGGGCCTTATTAATTAAAATAGACTTAATTTTTCCTTATTTTTTTGTTCCAAATTTTATCTTTACACTTTCACATTTATCTAGAGGGATTTATTAATTAATTGAGGTTAATTTACTTTAATTGGCCCCTTTTAATTCAAATCCAAGCCTAATTAATTAAAATGTTCAAAGAGGAAAACCTAACATTCATTAATGCCATAACATAACACTTATCATTGAGCAATGTGTTTCCTAGGTAGGTGACCTAGGACCCATTCACCCATGTACGTATGGGTCCTCACATAGGCCTAGGACCTAAATTAAAATTATGTTTTTGGTAGTATTTTAATGATTTCAAATCTATATTCACATGTTGGCTTGTTTTATTTGAATTTCAAGAAATTCATGTTACATATGTATAAATATAAGGTCATTTCACTATGTTTCACCTAGAATTTTATGATTAAGCTTATGAAATTTCACAAGATCATTTCAAGGCATTCAAAAGTAGATTTAGTGAAGAATAATTTCAAAAATCATGATCCTATTATCATGTCAAAGTCTTCTTGCATCATGCATGTTATTTGAGCTAATATGTTGATGTAGAGTTCATGATCCATTCAAGTATTCAATGCATTGGTTCAAATCAAATTTCAAGAAAAAGATCCACATCCATTCAAGCCATTTCATGTTAGTTGCAGATCTACATTCTAAGGTTCATACAAGGGTTTGGTGAGTTGTGATATTGCATTTTTTCATTCATCATTCCTTCATGTTTCATTGTTTCATTTCAAGGTTTAATTACCAAAATAGGGTTTGACCAAGGTAAACCTCCATTCATCATAAACAAAATAATTTTCCCTCTTGATTTTTGTTTGCAGATTTAGGTGAAAGATCTCTTGAAGAGGAAAATTGAAGTTGTAAAAGTTGCATTTGTTGTCATCATTGTTGTAATTTCATGGAAAATCAGCTATATGATTTATTTTTGACTATCCAACTATGAAAATCTAGAATTTGGGAGTGCATACATAGGAGCAGAGAACCCAAAAACCATTTTTACATAGCCCTATCCAAGACCCATTAACCATAGGGCGAACAAGTCCTTAGTTAGCTTCTAAAAATCACTTTTGGTGATTGGTACACACCTTACCTTTCTCAAATCTACAATTTTATTCCAAGTTCCATTAGTATTGAGCTTAATCTTCAAGATCCAAGTTATAGGTTGCATTTTGGAGTTAGTTTGCTATTTTTAATCTTTCTCCCCAAAGTGTTGTTTAATAAAGACCCCCATCCTTGCATAAAAAGGAAATATATAGATTCACACTTTCACTTGATTCACCTCAAGGTTGATAGTCCTTTCATTGTGTGGATCAAATTTCCTAATGAAATAGAGGAAGGTATGTCCATCTTACCCCCATTTTCCCCTTTTCATTTTGGTGTTCACATATTTTTCTATGTTTCACTATCATATATTGAATTACAATTCCATTGAAGTACAAAAAACAATCTTTGCATTTATCAGGATTGATCTACTCTTCTTTGCTCTGAATTCACACCTTAAAAAAATCTTATTATATTCTCATCACACACATTTAGGTGAAACACCATATATGTCATATATCACACATAACGTGCATCTCATCTCTATCTTCTTATCAAAGACAATCCAGTATATATATCCACATTAAGTGTAACTTCAATTAGGTTTGCCTAATTAGAAGTAACACACAAAATTGAACATTTCATCCTCAAAAAAAATTATTCACATCTCACACCTTAATTCAAGATTCAAATTTCCTCAAGATAGGTTTGGATTGACGTAATATAGACCCCACATAAGATAAAGTAACTTGCTCATCCTTCACAAGTTGTCAAATGTGTTTGGTCAGCCCCAATTAAGACCTAAACACAAAATTCTTCATTTGTACACACAATACATCACATGTGGAACTCAAAATTTATTTCATATGTGATTCCCATTTAGCTAGAATCTAGAATTTCTTGTCTCCAGTATCGTAACACAAACTAATTATCCACAAAGGATTGCAAAATCTCCCTCACTGACATTTTCTACAAATAATGACTGCAATACATAAAGTTGAACTTTGACATTCATATCTTCGAGGATATCTCTACAAAAATCACAAAACCTTGAATGTAGATGCATCTAACGATCTCAAAACTATAGTTAGAACTCTAGAGTAATGTCACTATTTTTGGTGGAGTACAGACCCAAAAATTCACATACTAAATCATTACACTATCAAAAGAAACACTTAGCCAAATTTTTGTATAGCCATACTTTCCAAATCAACTTCTCTTGTATGAAATTTTTCAAAAATACTTCTAAAGCATGTTGAGGTGATCCACAACAATTTTGAAATCAATAACACTAAATCATACAATATACAGACGCCATGCTCATTTTTCCAACCTACATCATTAATGACAACCTTCCAACAATCTTCCCCTTTGTCATTGATGGCAACATGTATACCAAAAAATTTCTTCCAAAACTTTTCTCTTCCCCTTATAAATTTCTCACCATGCTATTCCTTCTAACCTTATCTCCCAAATATCTCTCTAAATATCTCTCCCTCTTTGACATCAATGGAAAAGGTTGTGTCAAAACTTCGTATAGTCCCCTTCAAATGTGCAGTAAAAATGACTAGAGGAAAATTATAACTCCCCCTTAGGAAGTTAACCAAAACTTTCTATTCCTTCTACATATATATGCAAAAAATGGAATCTGAAAAACTTCAAAATGCATGAGAGTAGAAGTGTTCAACCTATTGACCCTTGAATATTTTGAAGGATAACTTTCCACACATATTTTTCTTCTTCCCAATGTTTCTTTACTGTTGCAAGTGTCATGTATTGTAATTGAAGCTCCATAAGAGTTTCTTCTCCTTCTTCCAGAGTACTAGGGGTAAGATTTACCTTTGAAATTTTATCAATACTAGAAAGGGCACTTGAGACAGGTATATATTTCATCTTCACCAAGTTCCTTAGCTTCACAAACTATCTAATTATCTCTTCTTTCTAGCTCTATAGGGTAAATAATTTGTCATGTAGTTGCATTATGGTATTAAAGATCTGATCATCTTTATCTTGTGTCAAATCATAAGTATTTGATGTATTGCTTAGTTGTGTCTCAACTGCATCCATAGAATATTTTATGCTTTGTGTGGTATCCAGATACTTCATGCAATATGAAAATAAGTTCTTTTCCTCTTCCCCATAGGCTTCTACATCCTTTATAAATATTCTACAACTTTATGGTGTGTAGTTGTGCACTTTTCTATGATATCTAGTAATTTGTTTGGAAATCCTTTACTCTGATTCAATTTTATTTTGTCCTCTTAGCCTGGAGGCATATTCCTTGAAGGAATCAATAAAAAATATAAAATTATCCATAGTAGATAATGATGTATCAATGCTTGTACCAAGGGTTATCTCTTGTAAGGCCTATATTGCTTCATCCACTTTAACATTTTCTTCTACATTAATAGTTCTGACACTGATCTCATGCTCATGTTGAGCATCATCTATGTGGATTCCTTCTTCTTCAACAATGTTCACACCAATATTCTTTTACATTATAACTTCCTTCTTGACTTTCCTTGCAACCAAAGGGCTATCTGTGAATTTTCTTTTCTTACCCGATCTTCTAGAGCTGGTGGAGGCACCCGCTGCACTCATCTTAGCTCTAGTTCTATCCAATAACCTTGATGTACTAAGGTCTTTGGGTTTGCTTAGTAGTACTTCTGCATAGCCAAAAACATCTACCTCTAACACTTCATAATCTATTTCTGAGACAGAAATAGTTCTAGGTTCAATTGCTTTCATAAAGAAAAAATCAGTGCAAACAAGAAATTTAAGGTCTTTTATATATCTCTTCACCACACTTCTAAAAATTCTTATCCTTTCATTCACTCTTCTTTGAAATATTGCAAAGAATGCTGCAAGGGAATCATCTTTAGCATTCATACCTCCAGGGTTACTAATATAGTCTTCTATTTGATGTCTAATAGGTTTTGTACTTGTCCAATTAACTTTCCCAGCCATAGAAACTTCCCTTAAGAAGTAGAAAAATAGAAAAATCATCAATATACCTTACTAATATAGAAACTCATAGAGATCATAATCAACATTTCTTTCAACCATATCCTGTGCCACATGAACACCGATGGTAGAGACTAAATTGTCTCTATTTGAATTGTAAATATTGTGTCCAATGAGAATTGCTTCATATTGGACTACCAGGTTTCTAAAGGAGTTCAAAGTGAGGTCTTTTTCATCAAGTGTAGCATATGTTCTTTCCATTATATCCTTGACCCCGATAGACTTTTGAACTGTAACTAGTCTAGAGGATGATAGACCAATTATCTCTCTAATTACATCCTTGGTTATCATGTGAGGGCCATCAATCCATATGGATTGATCATGAATTCTACTTAGCACCATTTTGGTATACTTCTCTTTGTATTCAAACTTCAGAAACTTTCACCAAAAATCCAATCTCATCTCATTTAGGGCTTTGTATTATGATATTAAAGTGTCATCATTTCCTTCCAACTTATTTGACCATAGTAAAAATAATTTGCAAGGAGAGACTTCTTCCATATTTCCATTAAAATATGTTGTAATATCTTTAGTAGGTAAAACCCCATAGGGAGTGTGAGAAAATGCACCTAAGGGATCATCTTGTAATTTAACTTCAGTGAAATATCTTTCAAACATAGGTTATTTTCTTTGTGATATTTCTACAACTTTTTGTGTCCCCATTACATTTAAATTACTTTCAAATTATAATTCCACAAACCTTGAATATGCGGGAATTACAAAATACCTTCCAGTCTACTTGGTGAACAAGGGTTTTGATGTTAAACAACAAGGAGACATGTTGAACTCTTTAATTTTACTTTTTGCTCCTCTCTTCTCCTTTGAATTCTTTTAGTTAAATGAATCTTAGAAATTTTGTATTTAACTCTTTGATTTGACCTAACTTTGCAATAAATGCTTCAGACCAAAAAGTTGATAACCCTAAAACTATATACATAGTCAACTTATCAAGCTTCACAAATCTTTGCACTAGCATATTTCCTTCTGTAATTTTCTTCCACTTATTAAGTATTTTTTTCTTCATGACATACCTTCATGCTATAGTTCTAGCACCTTGTTTCTGGAGAAGGTTATGGGATATTCATTAAAGCTCCCCCTAAGGAATAGTTGTTAGCTTAGTTACTGGAGGAAACATCTACACTAAAGAGTGGTACAAATTTTCCCCTATCCTCAGTCTTCTCTTTCTTTCTCTAGGAATTTTCCATTTCCCTTTTTACTTTAGTTGGATCAATCCTTTTGACTGGTTCATTTACCTTCACGAGATTATTCTTCCTTATGTTTCTATTTCTGCAAGATTTAGCAATATTTCCAAGTCTACTACAATAATTTAATATGACATTTCTTTGAGAATTATTCCTTCCATTCATTCTATATCTGCATTGATTAGCTTTGTGTCCAAATCCATAACATGTATAATAGTAACCATTGAAAGATTGAATCATTCTATCATTGTTATATCATTCCATCATTTGGATTTTGTATGCATTTGCTCTATTTCCAAATCTCTTGCATGTAAAACATTGACCAATAAAGGATGGAGTATTTCGATTCATTTTGCTTCTACATTCCATTGCTCTATGTCCATATTTATTGCAAGAGTAACAAATACCATCAAAATATGGGTACCTTTGAGCATTTGGTTGTCTAATAGATCATCTTCTAGCATTTATTTTTTTATTTTGGATCTTGTCATTGGTCCTTTTGTCTTTAGTTTTCTTTGGTTCATTGATCTTCTTTTTAGCATTAGGTTTCTAAGTTGCTTTTGAGATTTCTTCTTTTTCAAGTCCCAAACCACCTTTGTCATTAGATTCTTTCTATCCTACAATCAACTCATCAAGCCTTGTAGAACTTGTTTTGAATCTCTCTTCATGACTTCTTGCCTTCTCCAGATTTGATCTCAACTTTACCACTTCCTGTTCATATTTATGCATTCATTTAATTTTCTTTCCACCAGTGCATTTACATTCCTCAATTCTTTTATTTTCTTCCACTTGCACTTTCAGTTTGGTGATGTCTTCATTTACTTGCTTGAATTGTTGATTAACTTCATTATGCCTTTCTTTGAATTTCTTGATTTTCTCTTCAATCTTTTTATGCACTCATTTTCCTCTTTAAGGTTTTCCTTCAAATATCTATTTTTGTCTTCAACTTTGCTAAGGTATCCAAGAGAAACTTTGAGTTCTTCTTTGTCCATCATGCAGTCTTCTTCTATGTATTCAATAGTAGGAATCTCTTTCGAAGGAATAGGAAACTTTCTATCAACAATGTGTTCAAACTCCAAGATCTTCCCAAAGTAGTCAAGCTCCATCTAGGGATCTAGGCTCTGATACCGATTGTTGAACACCCAAAATACTAAGAGGGGGATGAATCAATATTCCATTAAAACATTTAGATATCAGTCGTCTAATTAACAAAGCACATACAACAACAATAATAAATGAAAGCATGAAATATTCACAAATTCACACTATGCATGAACACCAATATTTTTACGTGGAAAACCAAAAATGGGAAAAAGTAGGGTGAGGGTTAGCTCACAATATATATTATATATGAATATAGTATATTACAAAAACAAACTGTAGGTCGACTCACTATCCAGTGAGCTCCCTTTCCATAGAGAATAATATAAAATGAAGAAGGGGTGGCTACACAGCCTATTTCAACTAATGCAATATTATTTATTGTATGTTGTATTATAGTTGCAATAAAGTACAAAAACAATTTTTGTGCTAATCAAGATTGATACTCTACTCTGCTTTGAATTTTCACACCTTACAAAACTCTGATTATATATGCATCACACAAATGTAGGTGAAACACCATACATGTCATATTTCGCCATAACTCACATCTCATCTCTATCTTATTATCAAAAAATCCACTATATACATCCACATTAAGTGTAACTTCAATTAGGTCAGCCTAATTAGAAGTAACACAGAAAATTGAACATGTCATACTCAAAAACTTGTATTCACATCTCCCTCCTTAATTCACAATTCAAATTTCCTCAATATAGGTCAGGATGGACCTAATATTGATCCCACATAAGCTAAAGTAACTTGCTCATCCTTTACAAGATGCCAGACATGTTTGGTCAACCCCATTTAAGACCTAAACACAAAAGCCTTCATTTGTACACACAATACATCACACGTGGAACTCAAAACTCAATTTCATCTATGATTCCAATTTAGCCAACATTTGGAAGCTTATCTTCAACGTCACAGTACAAACTAATTATCTACGAAAGAATTTGTAATCTCCCACACTGAAATTTTTAACAGAGAATGACTATAATACACAAAATTGAACTCTATCGTTCATATAGTCTAGGATATCTCCCAAAACATCACAAAACCTTGAATGTAGATGCATCTAATGATCTCAAAACTATAATTAGAATCACAGAGTAATTTTTCTATTTTTGGTGGAGTGCAGACCCAAAAACTAACGCGTTGAATCATTACACTATCAAAAGAAACACTTAGCCAAATTTTCGTATAGTGATACTTTCTAGATCAACTTCTCTTGTATGAATGTTTTCAACAATACTTTTAAAACATGTTGGGGTGATCCCCAACAATGTTGACATCAATGACAATAATGGATCATACAATATACACACACCATGATCATGTTGCCAAACTGCACTAGTAATGACAACCTTCTAGCAATTGTCCTCACATCCCCCACAAATTTTCTTTGATTTTCCATTCTTTAAGGGTGGAGATTCTGTTCAACATATGGAAAGATATAAATTTTGTTATTTTTTCTTATTATTTTTGTGGATTATCATATTTCATTTTATGAAAAAGCTCTTATTTATTCTAATTTTTACTATGGATTCAAATGTAATCTAATAAAGTTTTGCTTGAGGTGGCTCATTTACTTGAGTGATGCTTGATCACTAGGGTAATGCCCCCTATGATATTTCTAGTGATAAGGAAAAAGGTACTAATGGGTGGGACCTTCTTGTGGAAAATTTAGATCTTATTGATGTATGGGTTAAAATGGAGGATCAAGATCCTCCTCCTCCTCCTTCTAGTGCTCTCTTCACTTAGCAAGAATTTTTTATGATATTATTATCAAGGTTATTGCCCCCTCTAGAATTTAGGAGTGTGACTATTTCTACCCACCTTTTTTGTGAATGTGTGTAACACTATTTTATAAATGGTAATTTAGACACTTATTTATCAAAATTGAGTTTCAAAATTCCTTAAATCTCTTTTTCTTGTATCCTCTTGGTGTGCACTCTCTTGTAATCATGGTCTATGAAGTTCTAATTTTCTAATCAAAATTGTGGCCTCTTTGGGCATTACAATTTCATTTGATGGGGAAATATGTGGACTAAAATGTTATATTTTATACTGATGACTTCCTCCATGTAATGGGAATCAAATTAAGGTTTGTATTGACTAAGAAGTGACCACCAATCTTCAAATCCTCTTCACTCTCTATTTTATGTTTCCTTCCACACTCACCATGCCTATCTCTTCTTCTTCTTCATGCTTTCTCTCTCTCTCTAAAAGCCTCAATGCATTTCCTCCTCCCTTCTGAAAAAATTCCTCTACCCTTTATGCTTTTAAGGATGTCCAAACTCGCGTCAAGTGATTTATGTGAAGATAGGTGTCAATACCATTTATCAAGGTGCCCATATGTACATCATAATCCTTTGTCCATCCTCTTTTCTTTTTTTAATGAACTTCTAATTTATTTTTATTTGTTCTTCGTGTACAATATCCAACATGGAAGTGGTTGTGACCATGTGTAGATGTGACTTATGTTGATCTTTCATGGATCAATTATGGCTTGAACCTTGCTCCTTCCATTTCTTATTGGAGTGCTCTAGCATTGAGGTATTGTCCCCTTTATGGCTTGTCCATCATTGATATGAAATGGCTTATTTCCAACACTCCCATTAAACCATTTTACATATTCTTAAGGCTCTTAGTCTAGCCTAGCTCTAATACCATTTTGAGCTTTTGATGTACCAACTAGGACTTAAATCTAAGACCTTTCATTTGTTGTTGGAGTACTCTACCACTTAGCTATTGGCCTCTATATGGCAAGTCCATCTTTGATCTAGATGTGACTTATTTCCAACAACATCATCTTGATAGATAACGAATGGCTTGGCTTAAACAATAGACACTAAGCATTGACTAGTGTGTGATCTGTCTTGTAGGCCCCATTTCATTTTTTGTTCTTGTTTAGTTGATATCACCGTTTATAAATGTTTGTACTGTGCCTGTGTTCCATTTGTATTTCTACAACACCGAAAAAGGGGATAGTTCAAACATGTTGGTGAATAATTTCCCCCACGTGGTCAAACTTCTAGAAGAGAAACTTCTAGACTCTTCTGCCACCAACCATTCACTGACCAACAGTCAATCTAGAAACTTCCCACCACTGACTTCCTTTGACGCATGTGGTTTCTGGATTGTTCTACAGACCTCTATTAATAGAGGTAGATGTAATCACTTTATTCAAGTGGTATCAGAGCAGGATATGAAAAGTTCTGTGATTTCAGTTGTCTGAAAAGAGGGAATTGTTGGCTGCTTGAATCATGTGAAGTTGTTGCAGACTGAAGCAGACACAAAGGAAGCTTTGCAGAAGATCTAAAGTGTACCAAAAGAGGAGCCGCCCAAGTTTGTTCTCTGAAAGCTGTAGATATCAGAAGGAGGATCGCTGCCTAAAGAAAAGTTGCTGCTAGGGAGATTGCAGAAGGAGAGAAGTTGTTTGCTGATAGCTCAATCGCAGCCAAGGAGACCACAATTTGTAAAAGAGAGGCATGGTGATTTTTTTGACTGAAGGAACTTATTATTTTGGCGCTCGTTATAGATCTGTAAGGGTTATCTTATTATAAGATTTGTAAGGCTTAACTTGTGAAGTAAAATAAAAATACTAGAGTTCTATTTTGCAGTTAGCAAAAGGCCTTGCTTGACTTTGTTGAGTCAACTAGTATCATTGGCTGATGGTTATAGTGGTTGATGGTTATAGATTTAATGCTGGAATCATATGATTTTATGTTGTTATGCCTTTTGTTAACAAATAAAAAGGAGTTTGAACATAAGTTTTTAAGCTGTAGGAGTATTAAAAGTATGCAAAAGTTGCAGGTGCTAAAATATGAGACCTAAGTAGCAAAAAACATTCAAGTTTGAAGATTGGAGGTACTCAAAGAATTGGAGAAGCTGATTATTTGACATCATCGCATCAGGAAGTAATTTTTTGCAGCCCTAAATTCCATATTTTGCAGGTAAAAATTATGACAATTGGGAAATTAAAATGAAAACACTATTTCGTTCTCAAGATTTATTAGAAATGGTTGAAAGGGGATTTGTAGAACCACAAGATGAATCTCAGTTAACTAGAAATCAAAGAGATGAGCTTAGGGATAATAAAAGAAAGGATGCAAGGGCTTTACAGCTTATGCAACAAGGCATAGATGACACTATTTTTGCTAGAACTAAAGCTGCAAATACATCTAGGCAAGTGTGGGAAATACTTGAAACTGCATATCAAGGTACATCTAAAGTAAAAGTAGTCAAATTGCAATCAGTTAGAAGGGATTTTGAAAATATTCAAATGAAAGATTATTTGTCAATAGATTAATTCTCAGCCCAAGTTATGAATGTTGTTACTCATATTAGAGCAAATGGTGATGAATTGTCAGATCAAAAGGTTGTTGAAAAGATCCTTAGAAGTTTTCCTAACAAATTTGATAATGTTGTGGTTGCAATTGAAGAATCTAAAGATCTCTCACAATTATCTATAGATGAGTTGTTTGGGTCATTGTTATCTCATGAATATAGGCTAAACAAGAACAACAATGTTTCATTAGAAAATGCATTCAAATCACAAATGACATTTGGCAGAGGAAGAGGAAATTTCAGAGGAAGAGGACGAGGAAGAAACAATTTTCAAAGAGAAGAAGGAAGAAGCCCCGATTCAGGAGAAAGGCCAAGACAAGGATTCAAGCCTAGAGGACGTGGATATAATCAAGCATCACAAAGGTATGATAAGTCCAATACCCAATGCTATTATTGCAAAAAGTTTGGACATTTTGCAAGTGAATGTCAAAAGAAACAAGCAATAAAAATTATTGTGTGCAGCAACACGAGTTTTAAACTGTTATGCATTTTACCTCTACCCACTGACAAAGTGGTATCAGAGTAGACCAATCCAGGAGACTACAGAAGTGGGAGAAGTCAACAAAATGTCTTGTAGCTATTGTTGCAGAAGCTAAGAGGAAAGATCAGGCAGAGCTTGGAGAGGTTGCGTTTATCCAAAGAACGAAGACGCCATAGGAAGGTCGCCCCAGAACATGGCATTGAGGCTGACAACATTGGAAAAAAAGAAACGAGGCACAACCATGTAGGAGCAGATCAAAAGTCAAAGCTTGAAGATCTCAATCGCATGAAGAAATCAAAGAAGGGGTCGTTGTTTGCAAATTTGCAGGAGGACGTGGAGATCGTTGTTATTTAGAAAAGAATTTAGAAGATGCGCAACAAGGAAAAGCGTTGAAGAGGCCGCAGCTTGTGAATGTATGAAGCTATTAGAGTTGTCAAATATTGTTTGACTGAGGTGTTGAAAAGAAGAAGTGTCGCTGTATGAAGCTGTTGTTTCAGGAGGCGCCACATCTTACCAAAAAGTTGTAGCTAATGAGGGTTTTTGCAAATATTACTAGCATGTGGTTGCTAGAGAATCGCTTGGACAATGATGTCAAAAGATGGAAGCAAATAAAGTTTCCTTGTCATGATGCTAAGGAAAAGCAAGAATAAAATGCACAGTTGCTATAAGAGATAAGGCTAGCAGTTTGTGAAGGTAGAAGATCATGAAGACCCTGGAGAGCAGAAAATTTGATAGAGTTGTTGTTGTCTCTATTGTCTATCTTGTAGATGGTTCTATAGAGGAGGCTATATGTGTAATTGTATAGGTTCAGAGTATTAAAAAAAATCATGTAGAAGAGCATTTCTAAAGTCTATAAAAGGATTTAAGAATGAAAAAGTGAGGTGAGAATGTCGAGGATAGCAAATGTCTATTATGAAAACATAAGTGAAGCCCTTAATGTATTAAGGAAGTAATATTGTTGAACGTCGCAGCATTCTGCTTTTGTATGAAAGCAATAAATGAGGCCAATGACTCCCATTAAAACTAGGATCCCCGAGCACCCACAGTGTGACTCTATGGGAGGTGCTAAGAAAATACAAGTGTTGAGCACCTGAACCGATGATGGACTGGTAACCAAGAGGGCTAGATCTTGTGGCTAGAGCATCCCAACTACATCATGGGATTTCCTAGGTTCGATCGCTAGATTTAGAAGATTTTAGATGTCACAGCATCAGTGGAAGAAACTAAAATTGTAATGAGAATTTGTGGTAGAAATTAGGGGCGAGTGTTGGTGAATAATTTCCCCCACGTGGTCAAACTTCTAGAAGAGAAACTTCTAGACTCTTCTGCCACCAACCATTCACCAACCAATAGTCAATCTAGAAACTTCCCACCACTGACTTCCTTTGACGCATGTGGTTTTTGGATTGTTCTGTAGACCTCTATTAATAGAGGTAGATGTAATCGCTTTATTCAAGCAATGGAATTGCTTCCTCTGTCCACTATCCAAGAAAACATTCCTCCGCCAATTTTCACTAGCATCCTTCAATGTTTTCCCACTTTTATACTTATATAATTTTTTTAAAACTAAATCATAAGGATGATATATATTTAAATAATTATTTATTAATATATAAAAATATATATAATATTATAATATATTATTAAACGGAGATATCAACTAAATAGGAATGGAAAAATAAAACAAGATTCAAAAGATATATCACACACTAATCAATGTTTACTGTAGTTAAATCCAACCATCAAATTTATTGTCTTTTATATATTTTCAATTTTTAAAAATAGATTTAAAAACAAAAAAAAAAATAGATTAATAGAATCCAAATACACAAATCCATAAAATGTATTGCAAGGAAAAGCTTTCTCCAATTAAACAAAATCTCTTTTACCATTAATGTCCCAAGCCGACCTCAACTTACTTTCTGGAATTAAAATAAATTCCTTACACATGAATTAATATAAATTCGTTTCACTTCAACCCTCACAAACTGCAAGAAAGGTCGTAGAAACGGAGCGCTAAAATTATAAGGGGTCGCGCTAACATCGGAGAGCGTCGTTGGGGTTGCAATGGAAGAAGCTCAGGTTCGATTCGGAGATATAACTTCTGCAGATGTCAAATTAGTGTTGAGGGGCCGAAAGAAGGAAAACTACGAAAAAAATCCTGTCTATCTCCATTCTGTGGTTCTGGAAAGATCGGAGTTTTTCAAACTCAAGATGTCCGAGCGCTGGCCATCGGGTAAACCCACCGAAGTAAGGGTAACTACTTCTCATGACTTTGATGACTATTTAAAATGCATTGAACTCATGTATGACGAGCGTGTGTATTTCTCCAATGTTGAGGAATGCCTGGTCATTCTCTCAGTTGCTTCTGAATTGTTGTTTGATGACTTCATCAACAAATGCATGCAATATCTGGAAGCAGTTCCTTGGAGTGCGGAGCAAGAATCCCAAATTCGAAATGTGCTCTCTTGTCTGGGATTGAAACTTTTACCAGATTTAGCTGCCAGATTTACCAGGGTCGACCATATAACTTTTGTGGAAAGGATTATCATGCAAATGGTCGCTCTTATTGAAGATAAGCAGCCCACTAAAAACAGAGAAAATGCGGAGAAATATATAAGTGGCATCTTCGACGGAAATACACCTCGAGAGATTGTGGAATTATGCGGGCGTGAGCTTTTGCAAAAGTTCAGATCATCCATCAATGATTGTGATTTCTCAACTATAAGCTTGCTCTTTAAATTCATCGAGCATTGTCACGAAGAGATACTCACAGCTGCGTACACATCTTTTTGTCATAATCTAGGATTTATGAAGTATATTCAGGAGTTGAAGATATACGAAACTTCACACACTTACCAACAAAGTTCTGAAGTTGTGATCTACACTATAACGTGGTTTATGAAGGCCACAGGAGCCGGAAAGATTATAATTTCAAGAAGATGTCGGATTTTTTTTCTCAGACATTGGCTACCAATCATGAGAGAATTATGTTACGAAAGAGTTGACAAACTTGATGAGTTTGATAACGCAGTGGTTAACGTCGTTCGGAGCCTACCCCTTGTGGACAAGATAGGTATTTGCGTAGAATGGATAGAGCTTTACACGAAGTATGACATGGACATCTCTACGCCATTAACTTTGTTTAAAGATCTGCACAATACCCATTACAAATCGACATCAAAGCAGTAGTATATTGTGTTTTATAAAATCTTGAATAATCTTTTTAGTTTTACTTTTTGTTTTTGTTCGTAGATGTTTGGGCTCCGATGTTTAGTCATGCTATGGTGGTTTTTGAACATGGAAAGTGTCTGCCATGCTTCGTGCATTTTGGTCACAGAGAAGTTAACATTCTTGTTTTCTTCTATTTGTTGTTGATTAAAAAATTATCTGAAACTTTCAATAATGTCTTTCATGATCTTCAATAATTAGTATTTATTATATTTCAAAAGTTCAAAAATCCTCAGATTAAAATCTGCTTTTTCAACTGTCAATATTTGTAAGTTTAGTGAGTTGAAAAAATGTGAGACTAAGATCATTTCCTACTTTAAGACAGTCATGGTTGTATGTGACTGTTCCTCTGTCGTTGATCAATCAGATTTTTTTTTTGTTAAAATTCATATGCTTATTTGAATGGCGTTTCTTTCTGAACATACAATAACATTTCAATTTTCAACAGATGCAAATATATTATATGTTTGGGAAAGATTTCCTAATCACTTGAACTGAACAAAAATAAAAAATTGTTTATGTTGATAGCTCATTTAGAGAGATGCTCCAGAATAATTTCTGCGATCTACCCTATGATTCTGTTAAATTAAGAAATTTGGTTAATTTCTCTTTATAATACTCTACAACATTGTGCCAAATTCTTCTTCATAGCTTTTAGTAGGCTCCTTTATTTGTATTAGAGCTTAGCTTCTGAGTATTTAGTAGACTTTTCTCTAACCCATATAAATAAAATTATGTAGGTTTGCATAACATATGAATAATTCTTAGCTTAACCTCCAAATCTCTGCAAGAGTGTGGAAATGTTTTGTTCTTAAATTAAATCAAAATATATTTCTTGTATTTATTATCTGCCTGTATTGAAAAGATACTGACAGTTCGGTATGTACGTTCTTCTATTCAATAACACAAAATGATCGTTTTGCCTCTGCAATCTCAGAATAAATACTATAAAGTTAGCAAATAATTCCATTTTATCAATTCAAAAGTAGTAATCAAATAATGGATATCCTATAGCTACACAACTTTAATTCCATTTTATCAATTCAAAAGTAGTAATCAAATAATGGATATCATATAGCTACACAATCCTATACCACTCTCTAATAGTATGACTCAGAAGTGTCTCTACAACATATATAGAAAAATTTGCTAGTAGAACACCATTTATAGAGAAGGAGCCACCCAAGGTATTGAGGTTGTCGTTTGGCTAGTATTCGTTTTGGAATTGTTTTTCCCTGAAAGACCCCCCCTTAAGCATTTGGACAACTTTCCCCATGTTTTTTTTGGTTTCTTACTAATTTTAGTTGAGACTATATCACTTGAAAGGCAAAATTTTAGTTAAACTGTCAAAATTTCTATATAATTATTTCTATATATGTTTTCTCACTCTACATATATTTTTCTTAAAATAGATAACCTTTAATATTTGAAAGGCAACTTCAAATACATGACCATCACCAAAAAAATGTTTGACAAGCAGGGTCGACCGTCAAATTTAAGCCCTGGCAGTAATGCAGTGTATATTGCTTACCTACACCCCCTTTCTCCCTCTTGTGTGGTAGTGTGGGTAAACTGTAGTCCTACAAGGTGTTTTCTCTTTGGTGGTGGTTGTGCGGTATTTACTGTGTTCCCGCATGTGATATATTTTAGTTCAGTGGTAGAATAGTGAAGCTAATTTTGATAGCATTTTTTGGGAAAAATGTTTTATTGGGCAATTAATGTTTTAAGTACAATATTTAATAGGGTTTTAAATGTTTTTGGGATTAAAGTTTTTTCACTTGACATGAACTGGGAATTACAACTAATGTAATTATTGGGATTTATTTGTTTTTGCTGGTGAAGTTTTTTTATTGTAGTTTTTATGTAAGGATTAATTAATTTTTTATAATTAGAGAAGAAGAATATAAAATGGTGGTGTGCTATGCAGAAGAAAATTGTGAAGAAAAGAGCAACTCTATTTATGAAATTATATAGTTTGAATGATATAATACAAATTTAGAATTTTTGGGTTTATTATGTGTGCTTTAAATTTCTGCTCTATGTTCTCTATTTAAATTTGTGTTGATTTACTATTGCTTGAGTCCTCTGCCTTTGGCTTTCATGTGGTATTAGAGCAGGTTCATTTTAGTAAAAGGGTTGTTTCTAAGAGTCTAGTAAAAGTGTTTAGTTTTTCATAGTGGAGATGGCAGCAAGCACAAGCTTAACAAACCCACAAATCCCATAGTTTAATGGGAAAAATTAAGAATATTGGGCTATCACCATGAAAGTATACATGCAGGATCATCATGGAAAAAATAAGCCCTTAAGTGGCAAAAAATTCAAAAAAAATAGAGTTAGGAAACTTGACGTAAAAATTTGAATAAGTTATCTATATTATTTCAAAAATATGTAAGAATAGAAAATATATCAAATTGAATGTAGTTTCTAAACAACTAGGTTTATTTTTAATTTTTTTAAATCTATTTGGTGAAAATTTAAAATTTCAATGCAGTAGTACTTAAATTTCAGGGAAAAAATAAGAAGTAGGTGTATCTCTGACTACCCTAACCACAATAAAATGATAATATTTTTTTACAATATTTTATATATAAGTAAGGACTCATGTCTCGATGTGATGCATATTTTTTTATAACCTTTTTCCAAGTAAATAATTAATTATGAATTTTTTATTACAGCTTTTAAAATATATAAAAATTTGTATGTCTAACCACCGTAACTTGGTCAAAATTTCATCAAATTAAAACATTTTTTTTAATCCTATAATATGCAAAGTATAGAATGTGACACATGTTTCATTCTCAAAAAATGTGATACCTTTTGAAAGCTATAGATATTTTTCAATCAGCCCATCAATCGGGACTTTAGTCATAATTCAAATAGAAAATGAATAATAATTATTTATTAAATTCAAAGTAAAACATAATTTATATTGGTGGAAAGCTAAGAATATCCTTTAAAAACCCTTTTCATTTCATCAATTTTGGGTTAAAAAAAGTCATTAGCCACATACCCTACAAATACCCATCATATCGCCACTTTTTGGCCCATCATGATCCTGCACATACTCAATTCAAACTTTATTTTGTTCTCAAGATATTTGGGATTTAGTTGAAAATGGGTATCAAGAGCTAGCTAATGCAGCAACATACAATGCTTTGACACAAGCAGAGAAAGATTTGCTGAGAGATAACAAGGACTCAAAAGTTCTCTTTTACATATTTCAAGCAGTACATGATAGCATTTTCCCAAGGATTTTAGCAGCAAAAAAGTCTAAGAAAGCATGGGATACTCTTCAAATAGCCTATCAAGGTATGACAGAGGTGAAAACAATAAATCTACAAATGATAAGGAGAGATTTTGAAACAATATACATGAAGGAAAATGATACAGTAGATTCATTTTTTACCCAAATCATTTGACTGGTGAACCGAATCAGATCTCATGGTGAAAATATTAAAGATGTCAAAGTTGTTGAAAATATTTTAAGGAGTTTTCCCACAAGATTTGAGTCTACTATTGTAACCATAGAGGAAACAAAGAACCTCTCACAATTTTTTGTTGATGAGCTCCATGCATCTCTCATTTCTCATGAACAGAGGCTAATCAGGTCTACAATTACATCATTGGAGCATACTTTCAAGTCACAATCTTCAATCAACCAAGGAAGAGGCAAAGGAAGAACAAATTTCAAAGGAAGAGGAAGAAATTCTTACAAAGGTGGAAGAACCAACCCTTCAAGCTCAAGTGGAAGAGGCAACAGTCAAAATTCAAGCCAAAGCCCCGCTCAAAGTCAATCACATGGTCAAAGGTATGATAAGTCTCAAATCCAATATCACTACTGTACAAAGTTTGGCCATTGCATGAATCAGTGTAGAAAGAAACATACATGAATGAGTGTAGAAAGAAATAGTATGATTTTGGTAAAAAAAATGCAAATTTTACAAAAGAGAGTCAAGACCAAAAACCAAAAAAGAGAACAATGTTTTTGGCATGTAATGTTTCACAAGTAAGTGAAAAGGATGTTTGGTTTTAGACTCAGGCTATAGCAACCATATGACAGAAAATCTAGAAATGTTTTCAAGTTTAGATGAAAATGTTAAATATGATGTTATGTTAGGTAATGACAACAAAGTGTTAGTTAAAGGAAAAGGAAATGTCAACATTCTAACTAAAAAAGGGGAGCAAAAATATTATTTTGATGTGTATTTTGTGCCTAGATTAAAACACAATTTAATGAGTATAGGGCAGTTTGCTCAAAAGGGGTATAGAGTAACTTTCAAGAATGGACTATGCACAATTTTAGATAAATACCCAAGTAACCAGCTCATTGCTAAAGTCAAAATGACAAGTAATAGAATGTTTCCCCTAAAGATTCAACTAGATTTGAACATAGATTATGCACAAGCACAACATAGTGAAGAAAATATAGTAGCCATGTGTAGAGTCTTTCAAGTAGAAGTAAAAGATGAAAATTGGTTATGGCACTTGAGATTTGGGTATCTTAACTTTGGAGGTCTAAATTTGCTTTATAGGAAAAGTATGGTCAATGGATTACATCTAATAGAAAAACCTGAAAGAGTATGTGAAGGACGTATCTAAGGAAAGCAACATAGAGAATCCTTCCCACTAGGAAAGTCAACTAGAGCAAAAGCCCCTTTGGAGATTGTACATTTAGATTTGTTTGGACCTATGCAAAAGATGGGTTTATTTTCTAAAGAAAAAGAGTGAAGTGTTTGATTTCTTCTATCAATTTAAGTCTCTTGCTGAAAAATAGAGTGGTCATTATATCAAAGTGTTGAGGATGGATAGTGGTGGTGAATATATTTCAAAAGAGTTTTTAAATTTTTGCAAAGATCATGGGATTCACAAACAATTTACTACTAGATACACACCTCAACAAAATAGGGTAGCTGAAAGGAAGAATAGGACAATCATGGAAATGGCTAGAAGTATGTTAAAAGCCAAGCATTTTCCAAATGAATATTGGGTTGAAGCTATATCACGTGCAACATATATAATGAATAGGTGTCTAACAAAAAGTGTCATGAATATGATTCCTGAAGAAGCATGGAGTAGAAGAAAACATAATGTTTCTCACATGAGATTTTTTGGTTGTGTGGCATATGCACATGTGCCTAATGAATTAAGAAGAAAGTTAGATAACAAAGGAGAAAAATGTGTCTTTATTGGATATAGTGATGAATCCAAGGGTTATATACTTTATAATCAAACAAATAAAAAAGTTATAATCAACACAGATGTACAGTTTGTAGAAGATGGAGCATGGGATGGAAGCAAAGAAAAAGTAGTTAATTTATCAACAAAAATACCACAAGAGGAAAATGAATTTTCTACACTAGCAAATAATCCTACAAACGTGACTCCTTCCACTCTTTTTCAAGCTCAACCAAGTGATCCATAGGTGATGCCATCATCAAATGTAAGAGAAGCTTCACGTTTAGGACAACAAACACCATCTATAATAGGAACTTCAAGTGCAGGACCAACAAGTCCATGTTCTACAAGTTCAAGTGATTTATCAAATCCTACATTGGCAAGAATGAGGAGACAAAAAATCAAAAGTATAAGGGACATATATGAACAAAATGAAGGTGATAATAATACTGATCAGATTTCTCTTTTTGCATTTTATTCACAAGTTGAAGATCCAATCCATTTTGAGGATGCAATTCAAAAGAATCATACATGGGAGTTGGTAAGTCATCTAAAAGACAAAGATGTAATAGGTGTAAAATGGGTTTATAAAACCAAACTAAATGCAAATGGTGAAATACAAAAACATAAAGCAAGATTAGTGGCAAAAGGTTATTCACAGCAGATCGGAATTGATTATAATGAAAATTTTGCACCTATAGCACATCTTAACACAGTAATAATGATTCTTGCCATTGCAACACAAAACAAATGGTCTGTTAATCAAATGGATGTAAAATCAACATTTTTAAATGGCTATCTTGAAGAAGAAGTTAATGTGGAACAACAACCTGGATATGAGATATTGAGTCGAGAAAATAAAGTATACAAGCTGAAGAAAGCGTTGCATGGTCTCAAGCAAGCCCCAAGAGCTTGGGACAACATAATTGATTCATATCTAAATTATAGAATGGCTTCAATAGGTGCAACAATGAGCCTACTTTGTATATCAAGATGAATGATAAAGGTGAAATTTTGATTGTATGCCTATATGTTGATGACTTAATATTCATGGGTGATTTATCAATTATTTTGTTAAGGAGCTATGAAGAAAGAGTTTGAAATGACTGATTTAGGTCTCATGAAGTATTTTCTTGGAATTAAGGTGAATCAAAATGAAAATGGTATTTTCATCTCCCAATCTAAGTATGCAAATGATATTTTGAAAAGGTTTAACATGACAAATTTCAAGTTAGCACCTACACCAATTGTTACAAGTTTGAAGCTAAGTAAGGATGACAAAGGTGAAAATGTGGATCCAATAGTATATAAGAGACTTGTAGGTAGTCTCATGTATTTGATAGCCACAAGGCTCGACATAATGTATGTTGTAAGTTTAATTTCTAGATTTATGGAAGCTCCTAAAGACACACATTGGAAAGCTAGAAAACAAATTATGTGATATGTAAGTAGAAGAAAGAATTTTGGGATTCAATATTCAAGTTCAGATGAATTCAAGCTCATAGGGTACACAGATAGTGATTGTGTTGGAAGTATTGATGACAGAAAAAATACTTTGAGTTATGTCTTTCATTTTGGCAGTGGTGCAATATCATGGGCTTCAAAAAAGCAACCAATAGTCACTCTTCCATTAGAAAAAGTAGAATATGTCACAGCAACAAATGCCTCATGTCAAGCAGTCTAGATGAGGTGCTAAAAGAGTTAAAGAATGAACAAATGGATACAACAAAGATTATATATGACAATTGAGCTATTGTATTATCAAAGAATCCAATTTTTCATAAGATGAGAGAACACATTGACATTAGATATCAATTTATTATAAAGTTAATCAAAAATGGTGGAATCTTCTTAGAGTTTTGCAGGTCTTAGGAACAGTGTGTAGACATTTTTACCAAAGCATTGGGAAAAGATAATTTCATCTATCAGAGAGACCATTTGGGCATCGTCAATGGAAATATTTGTAATTAAGGGGGAGTGTTGGAAATAATTCCAACTGCAAAACCTTTTTTCCTATATTCCCATGATCTTCATTTTTTCCCTGTGTGGTAGTGCGGTGTATACCCCTTACTCATCCCCCCTTTCTCCTCTTGTGTGGTAGTGCAGGTAAACCGCAGTCCCACAAGATGTTTTCTCTTTGGTGGCGATTGTGTGGTATTTACCACGGTCCCACATGTGATATATTTTAGTTCGGCAATAGAACAATGAAGCTAATTTATGACGACATTTTTTGGGAAAAATGTTTTATCTGGAAATTAATGTCTTAAGTACAATATTTAATAGGATTTTAAATGTTTTTGGGATTTCTTTTTCATTTGACGTGAACTGGGAATTATAGCTAATGTAATCAATGGGATTTATTTTTGCTTGCTGGTGAAGTTTTTTCACCGTAGTTTTTATGTAAGGATTAATTAAGTTGTTATAATTAGAGAAGAAGAATAGAAAATGGTGGTGTGCTCTATAGAAGGAAATTGTGAAGAAAGAGCAGTATCTCTATTTATGAAATTATATAGTTTGATGTATATAATACAAATTTAGAATTTCTAGGTTTATTTTGTGTGCTTTAAATCTTTTCTCTTTGTTCTCTGTTTAAATTTGTGTTGATTTGTTATTGCTTGAGTCCTCTACCTCTGGTCTTCACACAAGTGATACTGCTTTCTCAAATCTATAACCAAATTAATATGATTTTTTCATTGCACCTTGGTTTGCAATGGGTACACAAAGTTTATAATATTTAGCCATGGAAAGCTTTTTAGATTGGTTCAATAAAATATTTAAATAATAATATTTTTGTTATCTTTTCATGGATTATGTTTTTTTGGGGTTTCTTACTAATTTCAAAAATTAGGAATCAGGTCACTCATGGTCATAGGCGATACTGCATTTTTTGCTCACTTAGTATACATGCCTTAAATGGCTAATTTAAGTAGGCAATCCTTTCACAATATTTTTAATGGAAAAAGGAGCCCTGGTGATGGTGTGCAGGTAGGAGAAATCAAAGTTCACACCCAATTACTCCAAGAAGATAGGCTGAGATTTATTGGAGAGATACAATAGGAAGCATGACTACCATGGTGGGTGGTGGAATTAATGGAATTAATGAAGGACAATATACTTAAATTTTCCATTCTCCTTGTTGACTAAGGTAGCTTTGGTGGTGCTTACTTCCATAAGTTATATCTTCTTGTTGACAATTGTGCTAGTAGACACAGGCACTTGCCTGATTGTAACATTCCACAACATGCTTCTCTTCAAAGGAGAGAAAGGTGGTCATGCTCATTATCATCATATCATCATGGGTGTTGCAATGATTCAGATGTGAATGGGAATACAAATCATCTACACGATCATGGTATTTGCAAAGAGAACCATGATCATGAACACAATCACAATCATAACCATAACCATAACCATAATCATGATCATGAACATCGCCTAGACCATGATCATAAATCACAATAATTTCCATGAACATGAGCATTATTTTGATGTGGTAAAATGTAGTGCATGCATCTTTCATGCGGTAATTTACATGGAGTGTGTATGCCTCAAACACAGAAATCGGTCCTGCTGTAGTAGTGGAATATTGATTATTATCCACCCAAACAATACTGGCCGAATTGAGTAGACTCAGAATAAACCAATCAACTGTTGCGGCCATTTCCAACACTCTCAATATATAGAATTTTTGATTAAAGTCTTCCTCTATATTAATCAAAATATTCCTCTATATCAATCAAATTAGTCATGTATAACAAGATCCAATTTAGCCTAACATAGTTGATATTGGATAATTGAAAATTAAGATTTCAGATTCATCTTTGACTTTAGGAAATCCATTACTGAGCCATGCTTGAAAGTTTGAAACTAAGTTGGCCAGATGGAATAGATCATCTGTAAGATTATCAGTAGAAGAATTCTGTTTCCAGGTACGATTCACCTTGGAAATGAATTCAATTATGAATCAACCATAAAATTTAGTAGGGTATGATTTTTATGGGTTAGAATTGTGTGGAGTCCTTGACAAGCATACCTGACTGATTCCAGGCCGGACGTGGCATTTTTGAGGTTATTACATTAATGAAATCCTAAATTTGTTATAAAACGTTGTAAAATTGTTTGGGGCATTTCCTAGGTGATGGAGGTGGCTACAAAAAATGTAAAGGCATGCGGCATTGCAACTGTGACTAGACCTGTCGGGCTTAGCGCCACATCCAACATCAATTTATTTGCATTCCAAATAATGAGAGCAGTGCCCACAATCAACAAACAAGAAGATTCCATAAGCATACTCAGCGAGGGTGTAAAGCGCAGGAGATTCTCTGAGCTGAAAGGTCTAGAATTATGTCTACAACATGTCCACCAAAGGTAAATATGGATAGTAATCACGCCAATGACTGGTGCTATAACTACCAGTACGATTTTAATGGCAAGGACCTTGGATTTATTCACAGTCCTGACTGGAGGAGGAGGTGGGGTTAGAGGCCACTTGAGGTGAACTTGTTTGTTTTCATCCTGTAAATGCATGTACCATCAGCCATGATTGTAACTGCAATGTAGCTCAGATTTTTGAGGAAATTCTGCCAACAATCCTAAACCCCAAGGTTTATATCTCAGAATCTGATTGTAACTCAAGGGATAAGAAAATTATTATGTATTATCCACTCGAACCATACTTTGGTTATTGTTGCATTGTGCTATATCTTGTTTCTTTGTAAATCCCTTATTGGCATCATTGGCATCTATCTGACCAAAATTTGTAGATGGACATTCACAATATGGATCTATATCATTGTAAACACACACCCCAATATTTCCACACCATCCATAGGCTTCGCACTATTTTTCCACAACACTCCACAGTAATTGCCATGTCCCCAAGCCCATAACCCATCTATAGGACCTCAAATTCCCATTTGATTCCAGCTTGATTATTTGCACCGATAGAACTATATGTGTAATGTATGATGTGACCCCACCAGACCGAATCATTTGAAGAATTGGAAAGATTTAAAATTCCTTGGCCTATTAGACTAGTTGTGGTTATTCAAAAGATGAATTTTACAGGAGATATATTAAAAAATGATCAAAGTTGTTTGCAGCCATTAAATGTTTTGTGATAAACAGATGAGATCGCTCTAATTGTCTTGCATGCCTTCTCCTGAACTGCAGAAAATTCAATTCATTTTAAAGAGTTAACACCTTGGGCATAATTAACCAAAAGCTTCACAATAAAAATAGCACAACAGACAACCAAATGTACTTATAAGGAGGAGCTTCTAATGAGTATTTCATTAAATACATAATAAACAAAACACAATACATTTTTGATTGACAAGAAGGAGAATGAATAATTATGCTACATGATAAAATAGAATTTTCTTGTTGCAAAAAATATTCATGAAACCATCACCACCTAAAATTCTGGAGCTTAAAGTTTTAACCTTATCTATTATTAAAAAATCTATGAGACCCCATGCTTTTAAAAGTTTTTAAAAATTCTCAACAATGCCTACTAAGATTTTTTGGGAAGTCGCCTTCTTTGAGATTGCAACCTTAAAGATTCCACTAAATTGTAATAGAGATTGTAAAATACTTTAAAAAGTTAATTTTCAACATTTTTGGATTATAGAGTATCTTTTTTCTCACATTGTGTGAAAAACAAGGAGACCAAAATAATTTAGTACTTTTTTCAACCTATACCAAAGTTCAATTCTTCTTTAATCTAGATTGTTGTGTCCTATGGATATCAACTTAATGGAAAGATTGCATAGTTATTGTTAAGTATCACAATTTATATATTTCATTAAATTATTATTTTTGTTTTGTAAAAGGCTAGAGGCCTAAATTTTTTTATTAATCTTAAAAAAAAAAAAAATGCTTCAAAACTGATTGCAATCACAACCCTTCAAAGGAAAAAATAGAGAAACAATCTATAAATTTCCCCCTATATCCCAACATGCAGTCTGAATCGACTACAAAAAATTCATGGTTCTCAACATTGTCTATAGAAATTCAAAACCCAAACACCCAATTAACTAGAAGTAGCTACAAAACCTTGCTAACAATTAAAAGTCCTATGAAAAAATATTATACATTAATGTTAAAATAGAATAGAGTTCAAATTTTTCAAAGGAAACTAGACTATACATTACCAATTTCTTGAATATAATTGATAAAATGTCCAACCCATTCAAAATCTTGGACGGGCTCAACATGCAAAATTTTTCTCAAGAATCTTACTATCATCTATACCTACTCTCTATTTTTGTGTAGTACCTCACCCTTGATATCCAAAATGAAGGGGAAGAAGGTTACTTCCTAACCTGGCAACAAAAGATGCTCCAAGTCATGGGGCTTGGGAATACCTAGGCCAAAGGAGGCAACATCCATCACCCCTTCCAACCCACCTAAAATTTTAGGTACAAAAAGCTTGTGTGCCATTTCAACCACCTCCACTATTGGAGTGTGTAGGTCTAGTAGTGTTTCCATAAAACTTGAGGATATGTCTAAATCAACCCTATACCATTCTTTCAAAACCAAAACTTCTTGACCGAGGAAGAGTTTAATTACTCTAATGAACATAAAATATGATTCTAACATGGTTCACTTCAACCAGAGCTCTATAATTATTCTCAAAAGGCCATCTATTTGTAGGTAATTACAAGGTTGATGGAATCTCCATATCTCCTCATAAGAACAGAAAAATCCCTTAAAGTAAACATTCATGCTATGAATTTTAGAGTGCTTTTTCCATTTGGTCACACTGATTTTAAGTAATACTCATGCATAAAAAGGCACCCCTTTGATTGTATCAATAAATCTTGCTAAAATATGTGTACACATATCTGGTTAGTGACAACGATTTATGGCCTTTACATGCACTCAACTTTAGTCTTGAAAGAAAAAAACCACAAAATTACATGCTAGTACAAGTATATAACATTAGTGATTATGGTTGACATCCTTGATCTTTGAAGGCATCTCCATGTTGGATTAATTATTCATTGATACCCATCAAATCAATTTTAAATACAAGTGTGGTATGGAAGGAACTTCACCACCTTTGGTAAAAAAAGTGTCAAAATAGTATTCCCTCAAATATAGAAGGTTTCCTAGCGTTTGCAGTGGTATTCCAAAATAGAGTTCTCGACAAGTTTGAAAGCAATCACGAACTTCCAAAATCCAATTAAAAGAGATAGCAAACCAATAGCACATTTTCTAGCTTTCCTTGGGGATGGACCTCCTTAGAATTGCACCCAAGTGACACATGGCACTAGTGGACAACAGGTTCCTATTGGCAGTGCAAACACTCATCAAAAATTCAAGCTAGCATAAATCCTTGGTGGATCCACTCCAGGGTTTAAATAGAATGAATTCTTCTTTACACTTCCAAGACCATTTTAAGGATACTCTTTCAAGACCTCTCTTCTAGGATTATTCCTCAAAATGAGCCAATGTTGCAGCTTCTTCAACCTACGATCTCTAAAACATTTAGAACTTGCATAAATGTGTTATGAGGCACCAGTTTTTAGGGTTTAGGTAGATCAAAGCAATACATATTAACAATTATATGTAGATTAAATAACCCAAAAATAATAATGAATAATAACACAAAAGAGATCAACACAAAATTTTAACGTGGTTCACCCAATATGGGCTACATCCATAGATTCTCATCCATCTAGTAAGATTTTATTATCTAGTGCAAAATAGATTATAGTCTCATGAATAACCTCACGTAACTTGCATCCCAACAGCGTATACCAAGCTTTTGGAAGCTTCTAGAATTAGGGTTTTACAAAGTCATTTTTAATTTTTTGGTTAACAAAAAAAATTAACTACCAACCCTGGGTGGGTGCATGGAGATGGGTAGCAAGTTTGTGGCCACTTTTTATAAAATGTTTTGAAAAATCATAATGTGAGCTTATTATAATGTGCTCTCATTATGGCTTAGTGTGCCTAGCCTGAGGCTCCACCACAATGATCCCATAATGAGAGTGTGTTATAACTCATTCACGTTATGACATGTTAAAAGCAAAAAAAAAGTGAAACAAATTCATTCTTGCATTTCGACTATGCTTTTTGTTGTTCCCGAGGCCAAAACCACCATTTTTCGTGCTCGCATTCTAGGAGGAGGTATTATGCAAAAAAATTCATCAATAGTTGCTATTTCATCGCAAGGATGGTGCCACGATGATAAGGAGATGTGAGAGGTAAGGATTGTTTGCTTTTTGTTTTGAATTTGTTAGTTTTAGGTTGTATTTGATTTTTTTTTTTTGAATTTGTAGGAGGTGAAAATCAACCTACAAACCCTCAAAATTCTCAACAAGAAGAGAAACAAAATCCTCAACAACAAAATCAACCACAACAACAACCTCCTCCACCAATCATTGAACACCCTCCTAGCACTCAACAAAATTTAATGAGTGAAATTGAGAACAACAAAAAAAAAATCGAGGATTTAATTAGTAGATTGAGTGATCCAAATGGTTCAACTGCAAAAAGAATAACCTTGACAAGTTCATTGAAAGATATGTTATAAAATATAGATTCAATTAGCAAAAAAATAGTTTTGGATGGAAAGATAGGAGGCAAGTGGCTAGGGCTTATTACACGAATAAACTATCTTACAAAGATGTAAAGGATTTAAAAATTGCAAAAGATGATTTGTGCTCATTATTCACTAACCCACACATAAATCAAAATCTTACCCTCAATAAGAAGAGGTTTCTGATTCATCGGTGCCACCACCAACAAATTAGGAACTATTTTTATGATAGGTGGTACATGGTTTTTTATTATGGTCCACCATGGAAAAATTGTAAAGTCATACAGTATTTCCTTAGGAAACTATATAGTGAGTTCATATTGACCAAAATCCCAAATTATTTTGATATGAGGGACTTCCAGGGGAGAGGTGGGGGGTCGGCTCAAGATAGAATCGGTGCATAGTTGGATCCTATGTGGCAAGGGAGATGAGCTCTCGCTAGGCCACCTCATGAGCATGTTGTTATGCCTTCCATAGTGAAGGAGAGTGTTGACATAGAGACATTGCAGGTGATCAACACTTTGACCTAGAGTGTCATCTAGCAAACTAGCCCTATTCTATAGCACCATCTAGGGGAGTCTTCGAGTGGCCTTTGAACCCATGTGTGTCAATCTTGTGGGGTGACTTGTTCATATGACCCCACTGACACTCGGGAGGCTACTACACAGGATCCATCTATAGCTATGGAGATGGAGAGGGAAACTAACATTTTACACGAGGCGTATGTCATTGATACTCACGTAAAAGTTAGCAACTTATGTGTTTTCATGTGTACACCTTGTATTTGTGCATATACTTTGTATTAATTTGTGTATACTATGTATTCGCGTGTATACTTCAAGGCTTATGTGTTTTTGAGTACTTGTGATTCCCTTATTCACATGTACATGCTTGAATTATTCACGTGTATACTTATTAATTGGTTATCCCTAGCATTGATCATTGTTTTCCTTCATGGTGTGTCTTGAAATATTAATTAATTGATGCTAAACAACTTTATGTAAAAGAAAAAAAAGTGTTTTCAATTGGTATTCTATGAAATCATTCATAAAAAGATTATAATATATTTAATTCTTTGATTGGAACAACTCAATTAAGCAAAGGATACATAATCTTCACAACACTTGCAAAACATAATATTCAGAGTAGATGAAGTAGTTAACTTCTTGACACATTATCATACAAACATTTATCCTGATTAGTCTTTAAGCATTTTCATAGCATAATCTTGATAGTGCAAAATGAATTGTTATGTTCTTGATCCATCACCATATAAAGACGTCGAAAGATTTATATGTCAACTTTTTGCAATGGTATTTCTTGTATAGGAAACAGATTTAGGAGAAAGCAAGTTATAATTTATAATACGAACAAGAAATGGACTCAATGTTGTCTTAGACCCCCAAATAGGTCTATTTAACAAAGCAACACCCTCTCAATCACTCTTCCAATTGTAAAACACCATTGGGAAGAATTTACCAATCCACAAATCCACAAAATCCACAATTTGTAGGGTGTGATTGGCCCTCAAACCCCACTATCCTCTAAACCCTGACTTTTCTCAAATTTCACTAAGGTTTATTGACCCCGTATCCAAACATCATACAACGTGAAAACCTCTTCCAACCCTCTTCATTCTACATGCACAAACTTAATTGACCACCAAATTATGTTGCCCCTTGACTTTACCCACTTTTACTCCCTCAAACCTCTCTTTTTCATTCAAAACCCCTCTTTTCCCAAGTAGGGCATCATGCCATAACATACTTTTGACCTCTTTTCCTTGCAGACCATTTGAACATTTCAAACTCCACAACTTCACCCTATTTCCAACCTATTCTAACTTATTCTCAAGCAATTTTTTCTTTTCACCTCATCTAGTATTGCTTTTAAGGCCTAAATTTTGAATTTTGAACAGAGGCAACATTGGTAATCTCTTCCAATGCCTTTACCAATGCTATTTTCTTATTTTTACTCCCTATCATACTTACATAATTGACTCAAATGACCTCCCACTAACTCAAAACTAAAAGAAAGATTACAAAATGGCCTATCATGGCCTTATTTGACATTATAATGACTAAAACCACTGAACTAGACATTCTTCATCAAATGGAGGAACAAGGTGCTCTGCACCAATGATCATACACTTTTTTGTGTGGAATACTTGAACTTCTCAACCATCATGTGTATGTTTCTCTTTTCAATTGTTTTGCATGCCATCATAAAGGGATCAAGCTGGTTGAACATAGCTCGAAGAAATTCCGCGTGTTTGGGCACAAAAGAGGACCATGCCTAGCATAAACCTAATTATTGGGACATGTTGAAGCATATTTTTTGGTCACACAAATTGGAAAATGAAAGTTGCACCACCTTGCAACTTTACACTGCTTCCATTTGACATTTTTCCATCAAGTGAAAACTGGACACCATAGGAAAAATGACTCTAAAATAACAAAAATTGAGAGAGGTTATTATAGAGGGGCCCAATGTGATCCCATAGGCTCAGATGAAGAGTTTGTAAGCATCACTGTTTTCGAGTAATAGTCTTTCAAAGTTTGCTTCCCTTTTGCACTTTGGACTCTTAAAGGATCAAGCAAGTTGAACATAGCTTAGAGCAATTTTGAACACATGTTTCAATGTGAAAGAGGACCATGCCTAGTGTAAACATACCCATTCAAATGCGTTTGAACAGTCTGTTTGGTCACATGAGTTCCAGAAAAAATGTTGCACCACTTTGCAACTTTCAACTACTTGTATTTGACAACTTATTCCCCAACTAAAAATTTGTTGCCACAGGAAAACCACTCTGAAATAGAAAAAACAAAGGGAGTTTTTTGTAGAGGGTCCCAATGCAATCGCATAGGATTAGATGAGAATTTTTTAAGTGTCATGGTATCCGAGTAACAACATGTTGAAGTTTGCAGCCATTTTGCACTTTGGACTCTTAAGGGATAGATCTGGTTGAATGTAGCTCGAAGCAATTCCGTGTGATGGATGAAAAAGAGGACTATTCCTATCATAAACATACTTATTTAGATGCATTGGAATAGTCCATTTGGTCACACAATTTGTAGAAATGAAAGTTGCACCACTTTGCAACTTTGCACTACTTGCATTTGACAGTTTTTCCATCAAGTAAAAATCTGCCACCATAGGAAAACCACTTTGAGATAGTGAAAACCAAGAGAGGTTTTGTAGAGGGGCCCAAGTTGATCCTATAGGATTAGATAAGAATTTTGTACGCATCATGGTATCTGAGTAACAACATGTTGAAGTTTGTAGCCATTTTGCACTTTGGACTCTTAAGGGATCGATTTAGTTGAATGTAGCTCAGAGAAATTTTGTGTGTTTGGGTATAAAATAGGACTATACCTAGCATAAAAATACCTATTCAGACACATTGGAACAATTTTTTTGGTCACACGAGCTGCAGAACAAAAATTGCACCACTTTCCAACTTTGCACTGTTTGCATTTGACACTTTTTCCATCAAGTGAAAAATTTCCACCATGGGAAAACCACTTCAAGATAGAAAAAATTGAGAAACATTTTATAGAGGGGACCAATGTGATCCTATAGGATCATATGAGAAGCTTCTAAGCATCATGGCATCCAAGTAACAGCATGCTAAAGTTTGCAACCATTTTGCAATTTGGACTCTTAATTGAGGGATCGATCTGGTTGAACATAGCTCAAAGCGATTCCACGTGTTTGGGTGCAAAGAGGACTATTTATAGCATAAAAATATATATTCTAATATATTGGAACAATTTTTTTGGTCACACGAGTTGCAACACGAAAGTTGCACCACTTTGCAACTTTCAACTACTTGCATTTGACAACCTTTTCTTGAAGTGAAAATTTGCCACCACGGGAAAACTACTCTGAGATAGTGAAAATTGAGAGAGGTTTTTGTAGAGGGGCCCAATATGATCTCATAGGATTAGATGAGAATTTTATAAGCATCATGGTATCTGAGTAACAACATATTAAAGTTTGCACCATTTTGCACTTTGGACCCTTAAGGGATCGATTCAGTTGAACGTAGCTCAGAGAGATTGCGCACATTTGGGTGTAAAATAGGACCATGCCTAGCATAAATATACCTATTCAAACATGTTGGAACAATTCATTTCGTCACATGAGTTGAAGAACGAAAGTTGTACCACTTTGCAACTTTACACTACTTGCATTTGACAGCTTTTTCTCCAAGTGAAAATCTGCCACCACTGGAAAACCATTCTGAGATAGAGAAAAATGAGAGAGGTTTTTCTAGATGGGACCAACATAATCCCATAGCATTAAATAAGAAGTTTCTAATCATCATGATATTCGAGTAACAACATACTAAATTTTGCACCATTTTGCACTTTGAACTCTCAAGGGATCAATCTGGTTGAATATAACTCAGAGTGATTCCACATGTTTGGGTGTGAAAGAGGACAATTCCTAGTGTAAAAGTACCTATTCAAACATGTGGGAATAATCCATTTGGTCACACAAGTTGCAGAACGAAAGTTGAACCATTTTGCAACTTTCAACTACTTGCAACTGACTTTTTCCCCAAGTGAAAATCTACCACCATGGGAAAACCACTCCAACGAAAACCAATAAAGGTTTTTGTAAATGGTTCCAACATGATCCCATAGGATTAGATGAGAAGTTTCTAAGTGTCATGGTATCCGAGTAACATGTTGAAGTTTGTAGTCATTTTTCACTTTTGACTCTTAAGGGATCAATCTGGTTGAACGTAGGTCAGAGCAATTTTGCATGTTTGGGTCTGAAAGAGGACCATGTCTAGTGAAAACACACCTATTCAGGCATGTTGGAATAGTCTATTTAGTCACACAAGTTTCAAAATGAAAGTTGCACCACTTTGCAACTTTGCATTGCTTGCATTTGACAATTTTTCCATTAAGTGAAAATTGGACACCACAGGACAACCACTCCAAGATAACAAAAACTATGAGATATTATTATAGAGGGGCCCAATATGTTTTAGTAGGCTCAAATGAATATTTCATAAGTTTCATGGTTTCCGAGTAATACCCCGTCAAATATTGTTTCCCTTTTGCACTTTGGACCCTTAAGGGATCGAGCCGGTTAAACGTAGCTCAGAGCGATTCCACATGTTTGGGTGTGAAAGAAGACCATTCCTAGCATAAAAATACCATTCCTCATATAAATGTACCATGTACTTAGAAGAAGATCAATAAAATTCATTGTTTCCTTGCATTTTTCTGTATTTTTACCAGAAATCTGATGTTTCCTTGAATTATACAATTCCGTATAAGGTGATTGTGTTCTTTTTTTCAATCTATTTGTGTTTCCATAGGCCCAATACATATTTAGAAACCCATTTTGATGTTAGGGTGCTTATTTGGTGAAAGGGAATAAGTTTTATGGGGTTT